>JANJGN010000048.1:2147500-2161223 GCA_026770705.1 Isurus oxyrinchus
TCTCTCTCTCTCTCTCTCTCTGTGTCTCTCTCTCTGTGCGTCTCTCTTTCTCTCTCTGTGTGCGTCTCTCTCTCTATCTCTCTGAGCGTCTCTCTCTCTGTGCGTCTCACTCTTTCTCTGTGCATCTCTCTCTCTCTCTCTCTCTGTGCATCTCTCTCTCTCTGTGCGTCTCTCTCTCTGAGCATCTCTCTCTCTCTGTGCGTCTCTCTCTGTGTGCATCGCTCTCTCTCTCTCGGTGTGCGTCTCTCTCTCTCTCTCTGTGTGCATCGCTCTCTCTCTCTCGGTGTGCGTCTCTCTCTCTTTGTGCGTCACTCTCTCTCTCTGTTCGTCTCTCTCTCTCTCTGTGCATCTCTCTCTCTCTCTGTGCGTCTCTCTCTCTGTGTGTCTCTCTCTCTCTCTCTGTGTCTCTCTCTCTCTCTCTGTGTCTCTCTCTCTCTCTGTGCGTCTCTCTGTGTGTCTCTCTCTCTCTGTGCATCTCTCTCTCTCTGAGCGTCTCTCTCTCTCTGAATGTCTCTCTCTCTCTCTGTGCGTCTCTCTCTCTCTCTAAGCTTCTCTCTCTCTCTCTGTGCGTCTCTCTCTCTCTCTGTGTGCGTCTCTCTCTCTCTCTCTCTGTGTGCGTCTCTCTCTCTCTCTGTGTGCGTCTCTCTCTCTCTCTCTCTGTGTGCGTCACTCTCTCTCTCTCTGTGCGTCTCTCTCTCTATGCGTGTCTCTATCTCTCTCTCTGTGTGTGTCTCTCTCTCACTCTGTGCATCTCTGTGTGTGTGCGTCTCTCTCTCTCTCTGTGTGCGTCTCTCTCTCTCTCTGTGTGTGTCTCTCTCTCACTCTGTGCATCTCTGTGTGTGTGCGTCTCTCTCTCTCTGTGCGTCTCTCTCTCTCTCTCTGTGCATCTCCCTGTCTGTCTCTCTGTGTCTCTCTCTCTGTGCGTCTCTCTCTCTCTATGCATGTCTCTATCTCTCTCTCTGTGTGTGTGTCTCTCTCAATCTGTGCATCTGTGTGTGTGCGTCTCTCTCTCTCTGTGCGTCTCTCTCTCTCTCTATGCGTCTCTCTATCTCTCTCTCTGTGCGTCTCTCTCTCTCTCTCTGTGCATCTCCCTGTCTGTCTCTCTGTGTCTCTCTCTCTGTGCGTCTCTCTCTCTCTATTGGTCTCTCTATCTCTCTCTCTGTGCGTCTCTCTCTCTCTCTGTGTTCGTCTCGCTCTCTCTCTGTGTGCGTCTCTGCCTCTCTCTCTGTGTGCGTCTCTCTCTCTCTCTCTGTGTGCATCTCTCTCTGAGCGTCTCTCTCTCTCTCTCTCTCTGTGTGCATCTCTCTCTCTCTCTGTGTGTGTCTCTCTCTCACTCTGTGCATCTCTGTGTGTGTGCGTCTCTCTCTATGCGTCTCTCTATCTCTCTCTCTGTGCGTCTCTCTCTCTCACTCTGTGCATCTCTGTGTGTGTGCGTCTCTCTCTCTCTATTGGTCTCTCTATCTCTCTCTCTGTGCGTCTCTCTCTCTCTCTCTGTGTTCGTCTCTCTCTCTCCCTCTGTGTGCATCTCTCTCTCTCTCTGTGTGTGTGCATCTCTCTCTCTCTCTCTCTGTGTTCGTTTCTCTCTCTCTCTCTGTGTTCGTCTCTCTCTCTCTGTGCGTCTCTCTCTCTCTGTGTGCGTCTCTCTCTCTCTCTGTGCGTCTCTCTCTCTCTCTCTCTGTGTCTCTCTCTCACTGTGTTCGTCTCTCTCTCTCTCTCTCTGTGTGCATCTCTCCCTCTCTCTCTGTGTGCGTCTCTCTCTCTCTCTGTGTGCGTCTCTCTCTCTCTCTCTGTGTGCGTCTCCCTCTCTATGCGTGTCTCTATCTCTGTGCGTCTCTCTCTCTCTCTGTGCATCTCTGTGTGTGTGCGTCTCTCTCTCTCTATTGGTCTCTCTATCTCTCTCTCTGTGCGTCTCTCTCTCTCTCTCTCTGTGTTCGTCTCTCTCTCTCTGTGTGCGTCTCTCTCTCTCTGTGTGCGTCTCTCCCTCTCTCTCTGTGTGCGTCTCTCTCTCTCTCTCTCTGTGTCTCTCCCTCTCTCTCTGTGTGCGTCTCTCTCTCTCTCTGTGTGCGTCTCTCTCTCTCTCTCTCTCTGTGTTCGTCTCTCTCTCTCTCTGTGCGTCTCTCTCTCTCTGTGTTCGTCTCTCTCTCTCTCTCTCTCTGTGTTCGTCTCTCTCTCTCTGTGTTCGTCTCTCTCTCTCTCTCTGTGTTCGTCTCTCTCTCTCTCTCTCTGTGCGTCTCTCTCTCTCTGTGTTCGTCTCTCTCTCTCTCTCTCTCTGTGTTCGTCTCTCTCTCTCTCTCTGTGCGTCTCTCTCTCTGTGTTCGTCTCTCTCTCTCTCTCTGTGCGTCTCTCTCTCTCTCTGTGTTCGTCTCTCTATCTCTCTCTGTGCGTCTCTCTCTCTCTCTGTGTTCGTCTCTCTCTCACTCTCTCTGTGCGTCGCTCTCTCTCTCTGTGTATGTCTCTCTCTCTCTCTCTCTGTGCGTCTCCCTCTCTCTCTGTGCATTTCTCTCTCTCTGTGCATCTCTCTCTCTCTCTCTCTCTGTGTCTCTCTCTCTGTGCGTCTCTCTTTCTCTCTCTGTGTGCGTCTCTCTCTCTATCTCTCTGAGCGTCTCTCTCTCTGTGCGTCTCACTCTTTCTCTGTGCATCTCTCTCTCTCTCTCTCTCTGTGCATCTCTCTCTCTGTGCGTCTCTCTCTCTCTGTGCGTCTCTCTCTCTCTGTGCGTCTCTCTCTCTGAGCATCTCTCTCTCTCTGTGCGTCTCTCTCTGTGTGCATCGCTCTCTCTCTCTCGGTGTGCGTCTCTCTCTCTCTCTCTGTGTGCATCGCTCTCTCTCTCTCGGTGTGCGTCTCTCTCTCTTTGTGCGTCACTCTCTCTCTCTGTTCGTCTCTCTCTCTCTCTGTGCATCTCTCTCTCTCTCTGTGCGTCTCTCTCTCTGTGTGTCTCTCTCTCTCTCTCTGTGTCTCTCTCTCTCTCTCTGTGTGTCTCTCTCTCTCTGTGCGTCTCTCTGTGTGTCTCTCTCTCTCTGTGCATCTCTCTCTCTCTGAGCGTCTCTCTCTCTGAGCGTCTCTCTCTCTCTCTGTGCGTCTCTCTCTCTCTGAGCGTCTCTCTCTCTCTGAGCGTCTCTCTCTCTCCTTCTGAGCATCTCTCGCTCTCTCTCTGAGCGTCTCTCTCTCTCTGAGCATCTCTCTCTCTCTCTGAGCGTCTCTCTCTTTCTCTCGGTGCGTCTCTCTCTCTCTGTGCATCTCTCTCTCTCTCTGAGCGTCTCTCTCTCTCTCTCTGTGCGTCTCTCTCTCTCTCTCTGTGCGTCTCTCTCTCTCTCTCTCTGTGTGCGTCTCTCTCTCTCTCTGTGTGCGTCTCTCTCTCTCTCTCTGTGTGCGTCACTCTCTCTCTCTCTGTGCGTCTCTCTCTCTATGCGTGTCTCTATCTCTCTCTCTGTGTGTGTCTCTCTCTCACTCTGTGCATCTCTGTGTGTGTGCGTCTCTCTCTCTCTCTGTGTGCGTCTCTCTCTCTCTCTCTGTGTGTCTCTCTCTCACTCTGTGCATCTCTGTGTGTGTGCGTCTCTCTCTCTCTATGCGTCTCTCTATCTCTCTCTCTGTGCGTCTCTCTCTCTCTCTCTGTGCATCTCCCTGTCTGTCTCTCTGTGTCTCTCTCTCTGTGCGTCTCTCTCTCTCTATTGGTCTCTCTATCTCTCTCTCTGTGCGTCTCTCTCTCTCTCTGTGTTCGTCTCGCTCTCTCTCTGTGTGCGTCTCTCTCTCTCTCTCTGTGTGCATCTCTCTCTCTCTCTCTGTGTGTCTCTCTCTCACTCTGTGCATCTCTGTGTGTGTGCGTCTCTCTCTCTCTATTGGTCTCTCTATCTCTCTCTCTGTGCGTCTCTCTCTCTCTCTCTGTGTTCGTCTCTCTCTCTCCCTCTGTGTGCATCTCTCTCTCTCTCTCTGTGTGTGCATCTCTCTCTCTCTCTCTGTGTTCGTTTCTCTCTCTCTCTCTGTGTTCGTCTCTCTCTCTCTGTGCGTCTCTCTCTCTCTGTGTGCGTCTCTCTCTCTCTCTGTGCGTCTCTCTCTCTCTCTCTCTGTGTGTCTCTCTCTCACTGTGTTCGTCTCTCTCTCTCTCTCTCTGTGTGCATCTCTCCCTCTCTCTCTGTGTGCGTCTCTCTCTCTCTCTCTGTGTGCGTCTCTCTCTCTCTCTGTGTGCGTCTCTCTCTCTCTCTCTGTGTGCGTCTCCCTCTCTATGCGTGTCTCTATCTCTGTGCGTCTCTCTCTCTCTCTGTGCATCTCTGTGTGTGTGCGTCTCTCTCTCTCTATTGGTCTCTCTATCTCTCTCTCTGTGCGTCTCTCTCTCTCTCTCTCTGTGTTCGTCTCTCTCTCTCTGTGTGCGTCTCTCTCTCTCTGTGTGCGTCTCTCCCTCTCTCTCTGTGTGCGTCTCTCTCTCTCTCTCTGTGTCTCTCCCTCTCTCTCTGTGTGCGTCTCTCTCTCTCTCTGTGTGCGTCTCTCTCTCTCTCTCTCTCTGTGTTCGTCTCTCTCTCTCTCTGTGCGCCCTCTCTGTGTTCGTCTCTCTCTCTCTCTCTCTGTGTTCGTCTCTCTCTCTCTGTGTTCGTCTCTCTCTCTCTCTCTGTGTTCGTCTCACTCTCTCTCTCTCTGTGCGTCTCTCTCTCTCTGTGTTCGTCTCTCTCTCTCTCTCTCTCTGTGTTCGTCTCTCTCTCTCTGTGCGTCTCTCCCTCTCTCTGTGTTCGTCTCTCTCTCTCTCTCTGTGCGTCTCTCTCTCTCTCTCTGTGTTCGTCTCTCTATCTCTCTCTGTGCGTCTCTCTCTCTCTCTGTGTTCATCTCTCTCTCTCTCTCTCTCTGTGCGTCTCTCTCTCTCTCTGTGTTCGTCTCTCTCTCGCTCTCTGAGCATCTCTCTCTCTCTGAGCGTCTCTCTCTTTCTCTGTGCATCTCTCTCTCTCTGTGCATCTCTCTCTCTGTGTCTCTCTGTGCGTCTCTCTGTGCGTCTGGTCTCTCTCTCTGTGCGTCTCTCTCTCTCTGTGCGTCTCTCTCTCTCTCTGTGCATCTCTCTCTCCCTCTGTGCGTCTCTCTCTCTCTGTGTGCGTCTCTCTCTCTCTCTCTGCGTCTCTCGCTCTCTCTGTGTGCGTCTCACTCTCTCTCTCTGTGCGTCTCTCTCTCTCTGTGTTCGTCTCTCTCTCACTCTCTCTGTGCGTCGCTCTCTCTCTCTGTGTATGTCTCTCTCTCTCTCTCTCTGTGCGTCTCCCTCTCTCTCTGTGCATTTCTCTCTCTCTGTGCATCTCTCTCTCTCTCTCTCTGTGTCTCTCTCTCTGTGCGTCTCTCTTTCTCTCTCTGTGTGCGTCTCTCTCTCTATCTCTCTGAGCGTCTCTCTCTCTGTGCGTCTCACTCTTTCTCTGTGCATCTCTCTCTCTCTCTCTCTCTGTGCATCTCTCTCTCTGTGCGTCTCTCTCTGTGCGTCTCTCTCTCTCTGTGCGTCTCTCTCTCTCTGTGCGTCTCTCTCTCTCTGTGCGTCTCTCTCCTTCTGTGCGTCTCTCTCTCTGAGCATCTCTCTCTCTCTGTGCGTCTCTCTCTCTCTGTGTGCATCGCTCTCTCTCTCTCGGTGTGCGTCTCTCTCTCTGTGTGCGTCACTCTCTCTCTCTGTTCGTCTCTCTCTCTCTGTGCATCTCTCTCTCTCTCTGTGCGTCTCTCTCTCTGTGTGTGTCTCTCTCTCTCTCTCTGTGTCTCTCTCTCTCTCTCTGTGTCTCTCTCTCTCTCTCTGTGCATCTCTCTCTCTGTGCGTCTCTCTCTCTCTCAGAGCGTCATTATCTCTCTGTGCATCTCTCTCTCTCTGAGCGTCACTCTCTCTCTCTGAGCGTCACTCTCTCTCTCTGAGCGTCTCTCTCTCTCTCTGAGCGTCTCTCTCTCTCTCTGTGCGTCTCTCTCTCTCTGTGCGTCTCTCTCTCTCTGTGCGTCTCTCTCTCTCTGTGCGTCTCTCTCTCTCTGAGCGTCTCTCTCTCTCCTTCTGAGCGTCTCTCTCTCTCTGAGCATCTCTCTCTCTCTCTGAGCGTCTCTCTCTCTCTGAGCATCTCTCTCTCTCTCTCTGAGCGTCTCTCTCTTTCTCTCTGTGCGTCTCTCTCTCTCTGTGCATCTCTGTCTCTCTCTGAGCGTCTCTCTCTCTCTCTCTGTGCGTCTCTCTCTCTCTCTGTGTGCGTCTCTCTCTCTCTCTGTGCATCTCTCTCTCTCTCTGAGCGTCTCTCTCTCTCTCTGTGTGCGTCTCTCTCTCTCTGTGTGCGTCTCTCTCTCTCTCTGTGTGCGTCTCTCTCTCTCTCTGTGTGCGTCTCTCTCTCTCTCTCTCTGTGCGTCTCTCTCTCTCTATGTGTGTCTCTATCTCTCTCTCTGTGTGTGTCTCTCTCTCACTCTGTGCATCTCTGTGTGTGTGCGTCTCTCTCTCTCTATGCGTCTCTCTATCTCTCTCTCTGTGCGTCTCTCTCTCTCTCTCTGTGCATCTCTGTGTGTGTGCGTCTCTCTCTCTCTATTGGTCTCTCTATCTCTCTCTCTGTGCGTCTCTCTCTCTCTCTGTGTTCGTCTCGCTCTCTCTCTGTGTGCGTCTCTGCCTCTCTCTCTGTGTGCGTCTCTCTCTCTCTCTCTGTGTGCATCTCTCTCTCTCTCTCTGTGTGTCTCTCTCTCACTCTGTGCATCTCTGTGTGTGTGCGTCTCTCTCTATGCGTCTCTCTATCTCTCTCTCTGTGCGTCTCTCTCTCTCTCTCTGTGCATCTCTGTGTGTGTGCGTCTCTCTCTCTCTATTGGTCTCTCTATCTCTCTCTCTGTGCGTCTCTCTCTCTCTCTCTGTGTTCGTCTCTCTCTCTCCCTCTGTGTGAATCTCTCTCTCTCTCTCTGTGTGTGCATCTCTCTCTCTGTGTTCGTTTCTCTCTCTCTCTCTGTGTTCGTCTCTCTCTCTCTGTGCGTCTCTCTCTCTCTGTGTGCGTCTCTCTCTCTCTGTGTGCGTCTCTCTCTCTCTGTGCGTCTCTCTCTCACTGTGTTCGTCTCTCTCTCTCTCTCTCTGTGTGCATCTCTCCCTCTCTCTCTGTGTGCGTCTCTCTCTCTCTCTCTCTGTGCGTCTCTCTCTCTCTCTGTGTGCGTCTCTCTCTCTCTCTCTCTGTGTGCGTCTCCCTCTCTATGCGTGTCTCTATCTCTGTGCGTCTCTCTCTCTCTCTGTGCATCTCTGTGTGTGTGCGTCTCTCTCTCTCTATTGGTCTCTCTATCTCTCTCTCTGTGCGTCTCTCTCTCTCTCTCTCTGTGTTCGTCTCTCTCTCTCTGTGTGCGTCTCTCTCTCTCTGTGTGCGTCTCTCCCTCTCTCTCTGTGTGCGTCTCTCTCTCTCTCTCTGTGTCTCTCTCTCTCTCTCTGTGTGCGTCTCTCTCTCTCTCTCTCTCTCTGTGTTCGTCTCTCTCTCTCTCTGTGCGTCTCTCTCTCTCTGTGTTCGTCTCTCTCTCTCTCTCTCTCTCTGTGTTCGTCTCTCTCTCTCTGTGTTCGTCTCTCTCTCTCTCTCTGTGTTCGTCTCTCTCTCTCTCTCTCTGTGCGTCTCTCTCTCTCTGTGTTCGTCTCTCTCTCTCTCTCTCTCTCTGTGTTCGTCTCTCTCTCTCTCTCTGTGCGTCTCTCTCTCTCTCTGTGTTCATCTCTCTCTCTCTCTCTCTGTGCGTCTCTCTCTCTCTCTCTGTGTTCGTCTCTCTCTCGCTCTCTGAGCGTCTCTCTCTCTCTGTGTTCGTCTCTCTTTCTCTCTCTCTCTGTGTTCGTCTCTCTCTCTCTCTCTGTGCGTCTCTCTCTCTCTCTGTGTTCATCTCTCTCTCTCTCTCTCTGTGCGTCTCTCTCTCTGTGCGTCTCTCTCTCTCTCTCTGAGCGTCTCTCTCTCTCTGAGCGTCTCTCTCTCTCTCTGTGCGTCCCTCTCTCTCTGAGCGTCTCTCTCTTTCTCTCTGTGCGTCTCTCTCTCTCTCTCTGTGCGTCTCTCTCTCTCTCTGTGCGTCTCTCTCTCTCTCTCTCTGTGCGTCTCTCTCTCTCTCTGTGTGCGTCTCTCTCTCTCTCTCTCTGTGCGTCTCTCTCTCTATGCGTGTCTCTCTCTCTCTCTCTGTGCGTCTCTCTCTCTCTCTGTGTTCGTCTCTCTCTCTCTCTCTGTGCGTCTCTCTCTCTCTCTGTGTTCGTCTCTCTATCTCTCTCTGTGCGTCTCTCTCTCTCTCTGTGTTCGTCTCTCTCTCACTCTCTCTGTGCGTCGCTCTCTCTCTCTGTGTATGTCTCTCTCTCTCTCTCTCTGTGCGTCTCCCTCTCTCTCTGTGCATTTCTCTCTCTCTGTGCATCTCTCTCTCTCTCTCTCTCTGTGTCTCTCTCTCTGTGCGTCTCTCTTTCTCTCTCTGTGTGCGTCTCTCTCTCTATCTCTCTGAGCGTCTCTCTCTCTGTGCGTCTCACTCTTTCTCTGTGCATCTCTCTCTCTCTCTCTCTCTGTGCATCTCTCTCTCTCTGTGCGTCTCTCTCTCTGAGCATCTCTCTCTCTCTGTGCGTCTCTCTCTGTGTGCATCGCTCTCTCTCTCTCGGTGTGCGTCTCTCTCTCTCTCTCTGTGTGCATCGCTCTCTCTCTCTCGGTGTGCGTCTCTCTCTCTTTGTGCGTCACTCTCTCTCTCTGTTCGTCTCTCTCTCTCTCTGTGCATCTCTCTCTCTCTCTGTGCGTCTCTCTCTCTGTGTGTCTCTCTCTCTCTCTCTGTGTCTCTCTCTCTCTCTCTGTGTCTCTCTCTCTCTCTGTGCGTCTCTCTGTGTGTCTCTCTCTCTCTGTGCATCTCTCTCTCTCTGAGCGTCTCTCTCTCTCTGAATGTCTCTCTCTCTCTCTGTGCGTCTCTCTCTCTCTCTAAGCTTCTCTCTCTCTCTCTGTGCGTCTCTCTCTCTCTCTGTGTGCGTCTCTCTCTCTCTCTCTCTGTGTGCGTCTCTCTCTCTCTCTGTGTGCGTCTCTCTCTCTCTCTCTCTGTGTGCGTCACTCTCTCTCTCTCTGTGCGTCTCTCTCTCTATGCGTGTCTCTATCTCTCTCTCTGTGTGTGTCTCTCTCTCACTCTGTGCATCTCTGTGTGTGTGCGTCCTCTCTCTCTCTCTGTGTGCGTCTCTCTCTCTCTCTGTGTGTGTCTCTCTCTCACTCTGTGCATCTCTGTGTGTGTGCGTCTCTCTCTCTCTGTGCGTCTCTCTCTCTCTCTCTGTGCATCTCCCTGTCTGTCTCTCTGTGTCTCTCTCTCTGTGCGTCTCTCTCTCTCTATGCATGTCTCTATCTCTCTCTCTGTGTGTGTGTCTCTCTCAATCTGTGCATCTGTGTGTGTGTGCGTCTCTCTCTCTCTGTGCGTCTCTCTCTCTCTCTATGCGTCTCTCTATCTCTCTCTCTGTGCGTCTCTCTCTCTCTCTCTGTGCTCCCTGTCTGTCTCTCTGTGTCTCTCTCTCTGTGCGTCTCTCTCTCTCTATTGGTCTCTCTATCTCTCTCTCTGTGCGTCTCTCTCTCTCTCTGTGTTCGTCTCGCTCTCTCTCTGTGTGCGTCTCTCTCTCTCTCTGTGTGCATCTCTCTCTCCTCTCTGTGTGTGGCTCTCTCTCACTCTGTGCATCTCTGTGTGTGTGCGTCTCTCTCTATGCGTCTCCTCTATCTCTCTCTCTGTGCGTCTCTCTCTCTCACTCTGTGCATCTCTGTGTGTGTGCGTCTCTCTCTCTCTATTGGTCTCTCTATCTCTCTCTCTGTGCGTCCTCTCTCTCTCTCTCTGTGTTCGTCTCTCTCTCTCCCTCTGTGTGCAATCTCTCTCTCTCTCTGTGTGTGTGCATCTCTCTCTCTCTCTCTCTGTGTTCGTTTCTCTCTCTCTCTCTGTGTTCGTCTCTCTCTCTCTGTGCGTCTCTCTCTCTCTGTGTGCGTCTCTCTCTCTCTCTGTGCGTCTCTCTCTCTCTCTCTCTGTGTCTCTCTCTCACTGTGTTTCGTCTCTCTCTCTCTCTCTCTGTGTGCATCTCTCCCTCTCTCTCTGTGTGCGTCTCTCTCTCTCTCTGTGTGCGTCTCTCTCTCTCTCTCTGTGTGCGTCTCCCTCTCTATGCGTGTCTCTATCCTCTGTGCGTCTCTCTCTCTCTCTGTGCATCTCTGTGTGTGTGCGTCTCTCTCTCTCTATTGGTCTCTCTATCTCTCTCTCTGTGCGTCTCTCTCTCTCTCTCTCTGTGTTCGTCTCTCTCTCTCTGTGTGCGTCTCTCTCTCTCTGTGTGCGTCTCTCCCTCTCTCTCTGTGTGCGTCTCTCTCTCTCTCTCTCTGTTGTCTCTCCCTCTCTCTCTGTGTGCGTCTCTCTCTCTCTCTGTGTGCGTCTCTCTCTCTCTCTCTCTCTGTGTTCGTCTCTCTCTCTCTCTGTGCGTCTCCTCTCTCTCTGTGTTCGTCTCTCTCTCTCTCTCTCTCTGTGTTCGTCTCTCTCTCTCTGTGTTCGTCTCTCTCTCTCTCTCTGTGTTCGTCTCTCTCTCTCTCTCTCTGTGCGTCTCTCTCTCTCTGTGTTCGTCTCTCTCTCTCTCTCTCTCTGTGTTCGTCTCTCTCTCTCTCTCTGTGCGTCTCTCTCTCTCTCTGTGTTCGTCTCTCTCTCTCTCTCTGTGCGTCTCTCTCTCTCTCTGTGTTCGTCTCTCTATCTCTCTCTGTGCGTCTCTCTCTCTCTCTGTGTTCGTCTCTCTCTCACTCTCTCTGTGCGTCGCTCTCTCTCTCTGTGTATGTCTCTCTCTCTCTCTCTCTGTGCGTCTCCCTCTCTCTCTGTGCATTTCTCTCTCTCTGGGCATCTCTCTCTCTCTCTCTCTCTGTGTCTCTCTCTCTGTGCGTCTCTCTTTCTCTCTCTGTGTGCGTCTCTCTCTCTATCTCTCTGAGCGTCTCTCTCTCTGTGCGTCTCACTCTTTCTCTGTGCATCTCTCTCTCTCTCTCTCTCTGTGCATCTCTCTCTCTGTGCGTCTCTCTCTCTCTGTGCGTCTCTCTCCTCTCTGTGCGTCTCTCTCTCTGAGCATCTCTCTCTCTCTGTGCGTCTCTCTCTGTGTGCATCGCTCTCTCTCTCCTCGGTGTGCGTCTCTCTCTCTCTCTCTGTGTGCATCGCTCTCTCTCTCTCGGTGTGCGTCTCTCTCTCTTTGTGCGTCACTCCTCTCTCTGTTCGTCTCTCTCTCTCTCTGTGCATCTCTCTCTCTCTCTGTGCGTCTCTCTCTCTGTGTGTCTCTCTCTCTCTCTCTGTGTCTCTCTCTCTCTCTCTGTGTGTCTCTCTCTCCTCTGTGCATCTCTCTCTCTCTGAGCGTCTCTCTCTCTGAGCGTCTCTCTCTCTCTCTGTGCATCTCTCTCTCTCTCTGAGCGTCTCTCTCTCTGAGCGTCTCTCTCTCCTCTGAGCGTCTCTCTCTCTCCTTCTGAGCATCTCTCGCTCTCTCTCTGAGCGTCTCTCTCTCTCTGAGCATCTCTCTCTCTCTCTGAGCGTCTCTCTCTTTCTCTCGGTGCGTCTCTCTCTCTCTGTGCATCTCTCTCTCTCTCTGAGCGTCTCTCTCTCTCTCTCTGTGCGTCTCTCTCTCTCTCTGTGTGCGTCTCTCTCTCTCTCTCTCTCTGTGTGCGTCTCTCTCTCTCTCTGTGTGCGTCTCTCTCTCTCTCTCTGTGTGCGTCACTCTCTCTCTCTCTCTGTGCGTCTCTCTCTCTCCTATCTGTGTGCGTCTCTCTCTCTAATGCGTGTCTCTATCTCTCTCTCTTTGTGTGTCTCTCTCTCACTCCTGTGCATCTCTGTGTGTGTGCGTCCTCTCTCTCTCTCTGTGTGCGTCTCTCTCTCTCTCTCTGTGTGTCTCTCTCTCACTCTGTGCATCTCTGTGTGTGTGCGTCTCTCTCTTCTCTATGCGTCTCTCTATCTCTCTCTCTGTGCGTCTCTCTCTCTCTCTCTGTGCATCTCCCTGTCTGTCTCTCGTGTGTCTCTCTCTCTGTGCGTCTCTCTCTCTCTATTGGTCTCTCTATCTCTCTCTCTGTGCGTCCTCTCTCTCTCTCTGTGTTCGTCTCGCTCTCTCTCTGTGTGCGTCTCTGCCTCTCTCTCTGTGTGCGTCTCTCTCTCTCTCTCTGTGTGCATCTCTCTCTCTCTCTCTGTGTGTCTCTCTCTCACTCTGTGCATCTCTGTGTGTGTGCGTCTCTCTCTATGCGTCTCTCTCTCTCTCTCTCTATGCGTCTCTCTATCTCTCTCTCTGTGCGTCTCTCTCTCTCACTCTGTGCATCTCTGTGTGTGTGCGTCTCTCTCTCTCTATTGGTCTCTCTATCTCTCTCTCTGTGCGTCTCTCTCTCTCTCTCTGTGTTCGTCTCTCTCTCTCCCTCTGTGTGCATCTCTCTCTCTCTCTCTGTGTGTGCATCTCTCTCTCTCTCTCTCTCTGTGTTCGTTTCTCTCTCTCTCTCTGTGTTCGTCTCTCTCTCTCTGTGCGTCTCTCTCTCTCTGTGTGCGTCTCTCTCTCTCTCTGTGCGTCTCTCTCTCTCTCTCTCTGTGTGTCTCTCTCTCACTGTGTTCGTCTCTCTCTCTCTCTCTCTGTGTGCATCTCTCCTCTCTCTCTGTGTGCGTCTCTCTCTCTCTCTCTGCTGCGTCTCTCTCTCTCTCTCTGTGTGCGTCTCCCTCTCTATGCGTGTCTCTATCTCTGTGCGTCTCTCTCTCTCTCTGTGCATCTCTGTGTGTGTGCGTCTCTCTCTCTCTATTGGTCTCTCTATCTCTCTCTCTGTGCGTCTCTCTCTCTCTCTCTCTGTGTTCGTCTCTCTCTCTCTGTGTGCGTCTCTCTCTCTCTGTGTGCGTCTCTCCCTCTCCTCTCTGTGTGCGTCTCTCTCTCTCTCTCTGTGTCTCTCCCTCTCTCTCTGTGTGCGTCTCTCTCTCTCTCTGTGTGCGTCTCTCTCTCTCTCTCTCTCTCTGTGTTCGTCTCTCTCTCTCTCTGTGCGCCCTCTCTGTGTTCGTCTCTCTCTCTCTCTCTCTGTGTTCGTCTCTCTCTCTCTGTGTTCGTCTCTCTCTCTCTCTCTGTGTTCGTCTCACTCTCTCTCTCTCTGTGCGTCTCTCTCTCTCTGTGTTCGTCTCTCTCTCTCTCTCTCTCTGTGTTCGTCTCTCTCTCTCTGTGCGTCTCTCCCTCTCTCTGCTGTTCGTCTCTCTCTCTCTCTCTGTGCGTCTCTCTCTCTCTCTCTGTGTTCGTCTCTCTATCTCTCTCTGTGCGTCTCTCTCTCTCTCTGTGTTCATCTCTCTCTCTCTCTCTCTCTGTGCGTCTCTCTCTCTCTCTGTGTTCGTCTCTCTCTCGCTCTCTGAGCATCTCTCTCTCTCTGAGCGTCTCTCTCTTTCTCTGTGCATCTCTCTCTCTCTGTGCATCTCTCTCTCTGTGTCCTCTCTGTGGCGTCTCTCTGTGCGTCTGGTCTCTCTCTCTGTGCTCTCTCTCTCTCTGTGCGTCTCTCTCTCTCTCTGTGCATCTCTCTCTCCCCTCTGTGCGTCTCTCTCTCTCTGTGTGCGTCTCTCTCTCTCTCTCTGCGTCTCTCGCTCTCTCTGTGTGCGTCTCACTCTCTCTCTCTGTGCGTCTCTCTCTCTCTGTGTTCGTCTCTCTCTCACTCTCTCTGTGCGTCGCTCTCTCTCTCTGTGTATGTCTCTCTCTCTCTCTCTCTGTGCGTCTCCCTCTCTCTCTGTGCATTTCTCTCTCTCTGTGCATCTCTCTCTCTCTCTCTCTGTGTCTCTCTCTCTGTGCGTCTCTCTTTCTCTCTCTGTGTGCGTCTCTCA
>JANJGN010000048.1:2161323-2621323 GCA_026770705.1 Isurus oxyrinchus
GGGTGGGGATGGGGGAGGGAGCTCACGACCTAAAGTTATTGAATTCAATATTCAGACCGGAAGGCTGTAAGGTGCCTAGTCGGAAGATGAGGTGTTGTTCCTCCAGTTTGCGTTTGGGCTTCACTGGAACAATGCAGTAAGCCAAGGACAGACATGTGGGCAAGAGAGCAGGGTGGAGTGTTAAAATGGCAAGCCACAGGGAGGTTTGGGTCATTCTTGCGGACAGACCGCAGGTGTTCTGCAAAGCGGTCGCCCAGTTTACGTTTGGTCTCTCCAATGTAGAGGAGACCACATTGGGAGCAACGAATGCAGTAGACTAAGTTGGGGGAAATGCAAGTGAAATGCTGCTTCACTTGAAAGGAATGTTTGGGCCCTTGGACGGTGAGGAGAGAGGAAGTGAAGGGGCAGGTGTTACATCTTTTGCGTGGGCATGGGGTGGTGCCATAGGAGGGGGTTGAGGAGTAGGGGGTGATGGAGGAGTGGACCAGGGTGTCCCGGAGGGAGCGATCCCTACGGAATGCGATAAGGGGGGTGAAGGGAAGATGTGTTTGGTGGTGGCATCATGCTGGAGTTGGGCGGAAATGATCCCCACCCCCTTTCTGTTTTCCCCCTTTTTTTTCCCCCTTTTTTTTTCCCTATAAATTTTATAGATTTTTCTTTTCCCACCTATTTCCATTATTTTTAAATATTTTAAAATCTTTTTATGCTCCCCCCCACCCCCACTAGAGCTGTACCTTGAGTGCCCTACCATCCATTCTTAATTAGCACATTCGTTTTAGATAATATCACCAACTTTAACTTTAACACCTATGTGTTCTTTTGTACCATTGTTACTGACATCTTTTGATGATCTGCTTCTATCACTGCTTGTTTGTCTACACAAGCACCTCTGTCTCTCTCTCTCTCTCCTCCCCCCCCCCCCCCCCCCCCCCCACACATACACCTTAAACCAGCTTATATTTCAACTCTTTCCTGGACTCGAAATCAAGTTCTGTCGAAGGGTCATGAGGACTCGAAACGTCAACTCTTTTCTTCTCCGCCGATGCTGCCAGACCTGCTGAGTTTTTCCAGGTAATTCTGTTTTTGTTTCGGCTCCATTCATGTCGGTCCAATGCAAAGTGCCCTTTTATGGGGTTGCCAGAGTTAATCGGATAAACAGCCAAAGGCGAAATGAAGAGGTTTTTGTTTTAACAGAGCGTTCTTAAAATGCAAACGTGTGGAATCAAATCAGATGGGTGCTTTAATCAGGGTGCTTCAAGAGGGCTACTCGCAAGGTTCCGTGGGCAATGTTATGGCTTCGATATTGGCCTCAGTACCTACACCTCCTTCTGTTCTGTGTGATTCTATGAACAGCTTTAACACAAGAGTACGTTCCCCGAACCACTATCTTTTTTGCATGTATATGCCGGGTCTTGCCGTCGCTTCAACCGCAGCAATGTGCTAGAAATGATAACTGACTGGAAACAATTTTAAATTTCGGCCAAACATTTGCCTCTAAACATTGCAAATTTTAAAAGTAAAATCTTGTTCAACTGTGTTTAAAATCCGGTAAGAAACGTCTGTTCACGCTCTGCTTTCTAAAAATAGGCAGTGTCTCAAACCAAACCAACACACGCCCACACAGAAGTTCAGAAAATCATCCCACACACACACACACACAATCACTCAAACACACACACGCACAAATCATTCAAACACAAACATGTACACACACACAATCACTCAAATAAACCCACGCAATCATTCAAACACACACACACACACACACACACACACACACACACACACTGACACATACAGATACAGAAATGCAAACAAATACAGACAGAATACAAAATATGTCGAGGAGACGAATAACATGAAAGTGCTCTATACACCATTAACTTGCAACTCTACTCATGGACATTGACGCCCATTGCCTTTGCAATACTTGGTAGTTCACTGTGCGGAACTGTTGATGTCCGTTGCAGTCGTCACGTAGGCGACTATTTTAGTTAGCCTCATCTGAGTGCCGACTTCCTGTTCACTGATGCCTTGATTTTTTTGTGTAAAAACACGCCTTTTAAAAAATACGCCAAACATTCGATGAAAGCAAGCCCTGACGGCAGGCAATAACGAGTGAGTAAATTGTTCATATGTATGAAAGTTGCATTTACTGTGATCCAAAATCTATAAAGGATCTTTCTTTTTTCTGAGGTAAATGTAGAGAAGGTTTGATTATTTGATTGTCACTTTAATAATAATTCATTTGTTCTTTTCTTTTTTATCGTGACAGAAATGTAGTCAAAAACTTTAAACTAATTGATTTTATAATTAATGTCATTTTAATGACTCATTAATCGTTTAATGTCATACCAGGACCTTCCTGGTCTGCCGCCTCAGCTGAATGTGAAAATCCCATTGCAAGGGAAACCTATCATGTTCAGGTCGAACATTTTCCCTCAATCACCATTACTGAAATAAATTTTGCTTGTCAACCTCATGTTGTTGTTTGTCAGAGCTGGCTGTACCGGATTTCGTTGCGTTTCGCTTACATTACAATAAAGATAGCATTTATATATATGTGTGTGTGTGTTTTTGCAACCCCTCTGTGCAGGCACGGGCTTGTGGAAAACACCGTTGAAAAACCCAACATCAATCCAATGCAAAATGACGTGGTGGGAAAATCTAGCAGGTCTAACAGCATCTGCGGAGAGAAAAGATACTGTTAACGTATAGAGTCACTATCCCTTTTCTTCGGAGCATTTGCGGACTCTGTGACATTGTTACATTTGCTACTTTCCACATGTGCGAAAAATCTAACCACAGAAGCGGAGGTCATCCTGCTCTCGTATTCCTGAAGGCATATCCAATTCGGCCCGTTTCCCAGCAGTTACACCTTAGGTATACAAAGAACAAATAATGGATTATTATTTTTTCTTTGTATAACTTTTGTCTATATCTTCTTTCAAAGATATTTTTTTTTAAATTTGCATCATACGTAGAAGCAATGTGGCTAAATATTTATACGTTTGATGTTAAGTTTCATATTCTCCCTGGCCAAATTTCCAAAAAACCTCTGCTCACTAGGCATCAAAATTCATGCCAATGCAAATTGTTTCTTGATACCTACCTTAACTTCGCATGCATCTATCAAATTTCCCTTTCTAATTTCCAATCTTGTTACAACAGCCGGTTCAATAACTTTTTTTTTCACACAAAGCTGAAAGTTTTCATTCACGGTAACAGTTCTTTAAATATGATCCCCTCTCCCTTCCCCCACCCCAACAAAACCGTGACATTCTTCCTCAAGTCTAATGAAAGGAACTGGAAGCGATAACCCAGCTGTTACATGACCAGTAAGTTTTTAAGGTTTAGCATCATGTCTGCTGTCGTATGCCATGTATAATGCCTCGGGCCTGGTATGCCTTTATCAGAGCCTCATCAGCTTGCCCCGCCAACTTCAAACTGCCCCTCCACAGGCGGACCAGCCCTCCTTTTGTGCACTTATTGAAAAGTGATGCCTTAACCCGCTGCTTTGCCGCATACTGCTGCTGCAGTTGGTACGCCAGCGAGCAAGTGTGATTATCTCGGACAAGCGGGTTCGAGTCCCACCATCGCATGAAGTTTAAACCCAATGAAAATTGAAAGTCTAATGATATCTACAAAGCTATTATTGTAAAAATGCAACTGGTTCACTAATGCCTTTCAGGCAAGGGAACCGGCTGCACTTACCTGTCTCCAGAAACACTGTGCAACGCTCTGAACGAAAGCAATAAATGCTAGACTCAGCACCGCCAAGAACAAATAAAATGTTTTTTTTTGTATATACACCTATTGGAAACATTTCATTGTTTTTATTTTCATTCTTTTACATCTTTCCAGCAGATATTTATACCAAATGGATTCGAGGAAAAATGTTCTCTTCTTGTGTAAGTACTTGAAAATTATCTTCCAGTGAATTGATGGCATTCGGGAGTGTGATATCAAACAGATAATCCCTGGTGTTGCCCACTTGTTTCACCATTTCTCAGATGGTTGTGGTGATTTACCTTCATGAACATACACGGAGTTTCTTAATGTTAATGATCATTTTGCCGTTTTGTATTGGAAATAGAGTTGTTACTATGTTATGACCGATGCCGTTGGTAAAGCGGAGTTATTTAAAAATCCCAAAGGAAAACTTCTAAAAACTGTCATAACCTATAATTTTAAATGATATGTTTGAGATGAGACTCTGCAGTCAGGAAACATACCATTAGATCTGGAGGCTTTAAATTGAACTAAATGAAACATTACTGTTAATTTACACGGGTTAAAATATATATACGCATGTCTTCAAATTACGCTATCATAACGTATAACAAATTCTCAAACTAATTCCATTAAAGCAACAACAACTCATAGGCTTAACCAAACACCAGGCAAAACATTTCCACCTTACGAATTCTAAATGAGGTTCCTTTCACTTTGGCTCCTGTGGAGATAGTTGGAGGCTTGCAGCTGCCTTATGATCTTACATTGCCTCTGCTCTGCACGCCCGAAAACTACTGAAGTTATACCTACCACTGCCCATTGAATGTTAATTCTCATTGTACCAGCAACCTCTGAACTAAACCTCTCTAACAATAAAGCCCTTTTAATAGTACCGATTTTATTAGTAATATAGGCACTTGCCATGGTATCTATTACCTCGGTAATATTTGTCACTCCACTTCTTGAATGCTCTATTCAGAACATGCAAATGCACGCTACTTCTCTGACATATCAAAACTAGTACACACCAAAGCACCCAGACTAGCTGACTTTAACCCAATTAAGATACATCTACAGACCAAACCTCTATGTTAAAAGAAACATATTTTCCAATAATATTATATACATTAACGGCTTCATGACAACTATATTTCATTAGTATTTTGTGAAATGTAGTTACACAAGGGCGCTGCATGTTGTGAGAATTGCTCTCTTTTTGATATTTTCGGAGTTGTTATTTTTGACGTTAATACAGCTACTTTTTTCCCCATTCATTTTAGTGCTGCTGCCTGGGGGCTGTTTTGTTCTTTGCAAAGGTCAGTAACAGTGCTGTTCGTCAGGCCGATGTCTTTTCACAGATCTCCTGTTGCCAAATTCTTCACATTGACTTTAACTCATAATTGATTGTCTCGGCCAATGGCATGATCGATTATTTATGAAAGATGCTAACTGCACAATGAAGTTCTATTCGTTTGGTTGTTATTGCTTCATTAATATTGCTTTATAATCATGTTTTCCCAACTATTTGTTATAATGCAACTAAAGGGGGAATCGTTCATTATTAATCGTAATTATATTTGGAATAATGGTAATCGTAGTGTTATTTTGATGATAAGCAACTTCTGATTGGGAAACCAAATAAAGCACCGGTATCACTGCGGTTTTGAGATACATTGAACCGTGTTATACGGCCATGCCATGCTGTCTACATTTTCAGTGTGAACAGTTCCCCAGCGCAAAATGATATTGGAGTGAAACGTGATTCCCTACATTGCCTTAGCCTCCCAATACTGGAAAGCCTGTATAGCGTGCATTAAATTCACTCTGACTAATTAAATAGAAAATCTAAATCGTGCTTCAGCGTGGCTGTTGATTAGATAGCGAATGCTGTGATATGACCCACGTTTGTGTTCAAACAGAACTCCCTACTCGATCCACGTAATCTTTGCACTAGGAGTAGCCATAACGCAGAGTCGTCATATTTGGGATTTGTTTGAATTTAAGCTCTGTTGTCGGTTATGACCACACTTTTCTTTTTTTGCAAAGCGAGCTATTGCCCTTAATAAATATTTAACTATTAAAATTTCAGCTGATACTGATTATTACCCGAATATTTGATGCTTTAAAAGTAAACTTTCAATGCCTCAGCAGTATGCCCATTGCCTGCTAAGAAGTGTTGAGTTTGGATTGAGTGTTCAATTGATCTTCTTGGTTTAGAAAATTAAACTTGGGGCGGAAGCTCAATGAGTCCTACTTGACAATGTTTACGCTTTCCTTGTAAAATGCAAAACGTCATTTTGGCCTGACATCCTATTAGTGGCGAATACCACTCGTGTTGTTACTGCATAGTAGCAGAGTGGAATGGCTAGCTTCACCTGTTGCTCACGTTTTTTAGATATCTTGCCCTGCCAGGGAAATCTGAGGTCGACTCAAAGCCAATTGACGATTTTGGCATTGTGGCACGATTGTCTGTACTGGAATCTACATTCTTTAATACACGGGGCCCTGATATTTGCAGACGGAGGGGACATGTACACATATTGCCCCTGTTTCCGCTAAGCAAAACATGTGACAGACATTCGCCGGTTTATTGATCTGGACAATGCCTTGGCCAATCAGGGACAAGCTGCTTGGTTTAAATACTAAGCAATTTTTGGCAGTAAATTGTCAGCCATCATCGCTGGTGCATTCTCCATGGCAACTACGCTTGCCAACTTATCAGCACTCTCTTCACACAGCGTGTAAATTGTTATTTCCGCCTTACCTTGATATTCTTACGATGGGTCCTGATGAGTGCAATCCGAAAAGATTCGACATGTATCGTTTATCGGCATTATTTTACTTTTCCTTCTGCTTTTCTAAGTTTCCTTTATGTAGTCCTTGTTTTTTAAACCATCAACTTGAACTTCAATTGGCACATTAATTCCAGGCGCTCCAATGGTTATCCCAAACATCCCTCGAACTTGCTGCACCTCATATGGAACGCATCTTTCGCACCTGCATGTAGATAAGTAATATCCAGCACCACTTACCCTGCCTCCCACCCACCCAAGCACTGCCAGCCTCACTCCCGGGCCAGAAAATCCCCATGATTCACTGCAGGATGCTCCAGCTCAACAGCAGGTGTTTTCAGACGCCTTAGGCCTTCATTGCAAAGACACAGTGAATTAATTACTCTATTTATGGGGAAAGGGGGGAAAATTTACAATGCATTTCTCCAGAAAGAGCCTGCTTAGTAAATACAAATCTCACCGTATCTGACATTTTCCTATATTTCGAAACTGGGCAACACTTTCTTGTGATGCAAAGACCTATATTAATGCACTGCGACATTGCATCCGCTTACTCATAGAAATGAGCATGTTCTAGGTCATACAAATGCAATGTTTTCTTGATATAACTTTGGCTTAAAAATGCACATTGGATGTTTTCATGAAGGTCAAAGTAAGTCGCGGATCGCCTTGGATCCACCGTCGGAAGGATTTGTTAAAGGTGAACGTGTCAATATTACGTGTACCCTTGATTCTGGGTGTGGAACAGCATTGGTATCCGTGTATAGATACGCTGAAAATCAACATCTTATTAAAGCTCGAACCACAGGTGATCAATGTTCTTTCAGCATCGAAATTGAAGTAACTAATACTTCAAGTTTCACCTGTGTCTACTCGCTATCTGATTCCTTCAACGCGACCAACTCTTTCCGGAGTGACCCCGTGACTGTTAGAGCACTCGGTAAGCTTTTGGAAGATTTACATAATGGAAAAATACATGGAAACTAATTAATCAGTGATGGTCATAGTCTTGACGATATCTTATTGTGAATCAGATTTTAACGTCATAATTAGCGAAAACTTATCGCAGTTCAGAATATAAACCTTGTTTTATTATTATTCGGTCCATCTTCACTCTTGTTTAGATTGCAATTTTAAAACAACTGTTTATTTTAAGTCTGAACATCGGAGTTAAATGCTTGGCAGTAACTCAATATGAGGATTATATTTTGAACAGTATTATTTAAAGATCACGTTAGTAAATGTCGATTGCTCTATTTTTCCCGTGAATGATTCCAGGGAGTTTATATCTCCAGACCTTTATTTAAAAGACTGTTCTCTACACTCTGAGCAACTGAGGGATTGTTTCCAGAAATTTGCATCTGCACATTTCTCTTTTTTTTAACAACTATAACCACTTTTTATTTTCCAATTTTGCCTATCCTTCTGGATTCATTTGTCCCAATGAAATAACTAAGAGTAAAAGGTGAAGTGATTCAACATGAACACCATGCTGTTTAGTTTGCATTGACTCAAGTATCTGTCCATTGTTCAACTCAATATGCCGTGCGCTTTTCACAGATCGCCCCAACACTCCGACAATTGCGTTGAACAACCGTTTCCCGGTGTTGGTTAACGGACAAGTGGCCAAGTTGACCTGTGCTGTAAGTTCTAACTATTCATGCACCCGGCTGTGCTTGCACAGGAACGGCGAAGGGATGATAAATAAGACAGTTCAGAGTGACGACAATTACCACACCGCAAACTTTACATTCCCACCAACAGTTTCTGCATATTACACATGCAGCTGTGAAATGCGAATATCAGGAAAGTGGCTGAACTCAGAGCAGAGTCAACGGATCGATGTTACTGTGATAGGTAAGGAGGTGGTGCTCATTCTTAATCAATATTAACATTGCATGGGGTTTCTATAGATTGAAGTTGAGATTTCAGTCGAAAAGTGTAAATTCCTCTCAATATCGGTCTGGAATTCGCTGCCCAATTTGGTGGTAGGGGCATAAACACTAAACCCTTTTAAAAAGTACCTGGATCTGCATCTTAAGTGTTGTTAGCTGCAGCGCTATGGGCCGGTTCAGGAAGGTGGGATAGGAAAGGGCACCTGGGTGTTCTCGGGCTGACATGGACAAGGTGGGCCGAATGGCCTCCTTCTGTGATGTAATTTTCCTATGGTTCCATTGTTTCCGAGACTCATTTTTAATTTTAATTCCTGACAGACCACCCGCGGAAGCCGAAAATCTCTATCAATCCGTCGGAAAATATATTTGTGAAAGATGAATTCCTTCGCATTACTTGCAGCGTCGATTTTCAATCTTCCGTTTATGGATTTTCTTTGTACTTCGACGGAGCGGAAATGTCCAGTCAGTACGAGGAAGGGAAGAGCCATTTTGCCACATTCCAAATACAGCAAAAGATCTCCGCCGGTTACACCTGTGTCTGCAAGATAAGTGTTTACGACCAATGGAAATCTTCCGTGCAGAGTGACAAGGTCTCCGTGACTGTAGTTGGTAACTGAAAGATTTTCGGCCTAAGATTCAATTCGAAACCGCGAATCAATTGCTAGCACTTTAAATTGCTTGTTTTCAATGACATTTAAACTCAATTTCATTCCTGTCTCGTTAAACCAGATCGTCCAGCAAAGCCGTCCATCCGGTTAAATGAGGCTGAAAGCGTTTACCTGAGAGGGGAAAGGATCAACGTAACCTGCCAGGCTGGAGGTCACGGTGCAATCAGTCAGTTCCATCTGTACCAAGGCAGCGATGGTCATCTTGTAGCTCAGAGGAGCAAAACCGCTGGATACGAAGTTGCTTATTTCCCAATTGTAGCCAAGAGTTCGGGAGATTACTGGTGTGTTTACCAAACAACCACAGGAGGGCGCCTCATAGACTCCGAAAAGAGTACAACTGTGCACGTTGCTGTCATAGGTGAGTCGAACAACATTTTGAAATTAGGTTACTGACGTTTAGGGAGGAGGCAGGGGCACAGTGCTCTTAACACAGTGATCGTGTTCTAGGGTGTGGGTCCCACCACAGCATATGGTGACATTTGAATTCAGTTTTTGTAAAAAAAAAATCTGGCATTGAGAGTCTACTAATCAAACCATCATCATCAAAAAAAAAAACAGAATTACCTGGAAAACTCAGCATGTCTGGCAGCATCGGCGGAGATGAGTGAATATTCGCAAAGTTCTGTGGAAGGGTCATGAGGACTCGAAACGTCAAATCTTTTCTTCTCCGCCGATGCTGCCAGACCTGCTGAGATTTGCCAGGTAATTCTGCTTTTGTTTTGTATTTCCAGCATCCGCAGTTTGTTTTTATATCTCTTTAAAAAGAAACAACTCGTTCACTGATGTCCTTCATGGGGTGATAGCTGCCATCCTCACTCGGTCTGGCCTACTTGTGACTCCGGACCCACAACAATGTGATTGACTCTTAGGTGCCCTCTGAACAAGGGCAATTAGGGGTGGGCAATAAGTGCTGACCTAGCCAGCCGCACCTACAATCCATGAACAAACAAATAAAATAATTAACATTTCCCATGAAAGTAGACAAATACCTACTCGCCCTAAAGCCATATAACCGTTTTTGAAGGAAGACCTTGCACTGATATGTAACGATTTTTGAGGACTCAACAACCGGTGTAAACAGAGGGAGCAGATCATTACATTTCGTGAAAGAGGTGAGGAGTTCCATAGCTTTCATCTTCCAATCAATGCCCCTTATCTCTCAGCATACAATCTGATACGTTATTAGATAAGGAACATAAGCTGTATGTTCTTTGTTGATGTGCAAAGAGACCTCGGTCTCCGTATACACCAATCACTGAAAGCAAGCATGCAGCTGCAGCAGGCAGTTACAAAGACAAATGGTGGTTTAAGCTTCATTGTGAGAGGACATTATAAGAGAAAGGAGCAAGGATGTCTTTTTGCAGATGTATAGGACCTTGGTGAGACCACAGCTGGAGTATTGTGTGCAATTTCGGTCTCCTTGCCTAAGAAAGGAGATACTTACCATGTAGGGAGTGCAGCGAAGGTTCAGCAGACTGATTCCCGGGATGGCAGGATTGTCTTATGAGGAGAGATTGGGCCGACTAGGCCTGTGTTCACAGGAGTTTAGAAAAATGAGAGGGGATCTGCTTGAACGGATAGCTGGACAGACTGGGTGTAGGGATGATGTTCGCTCTGGTTGAGGCTTTATAAAAAGGGTTCACAGCCTCAGGACTCGCAGTCCTGTCTGAACAGCCTCAGGATACGCGGCAGGACATTTAGGACTGACAAGAGGAGAAACTTTATCACTCAGGCGCTGGTGAACCTGTGGAATTATCCAATACGGAAGGCTATGCATGCCAAGTCACTGAATGACCTTAAGAAGGGCAGTGGTTGTTTTCAAAACGCTAAAGGCATCAAGGGGTGTGGGGAGAGTGCTGGAGTATGGCGTTGAAACAGAGGAATATCCTTGATCATATTGCATGGCGGAGCTGGCTAGAAGGACCTCCTCCTGCTCTTATTTTCTATGTCTATGTCTGTAGCGGACAAATTGGGAAAAACCACCATGAAGAACTGTGCAGCTCTTTCGCAATGAGTGTCATCTGAAAAGTCTTGGGCGGCCTGCAACCCTTTAAGGCAGGAACAGAACCGGCAGGAAATGTTCGTCATGTTTGCAATTTATTGAGAAAAATATGTTACAAGTTTATTAAGTTCTCAGGTGAACTATGTCAATAAACCTTGGCGGATTTAAACTTCAACTCGCATCAACATACCTGTGTCAAGTTTTAGACGGCAGAGTGCACAACTCTCTCGGAGCTTTGAGCTCTATCCTTCAAGTCTCTCTCCCTCTCCCACTCTCTGCCTTTGTTTCTTGCCATATTTGTTCTGCTTGTGGTGTTTGGGTTTGTCTCTCTGTCACGCGCATGACAGTCAGAAGGTACCCTGCATGTGGCTGTTATACAATTAGCCCCACCCCTACCCTAGTCAGCTTCAGATGGAGAGCAGTAACACTCAGTAAGCATTATGCATGGGATAAAGGTGGACAGAGAAACGGATTTTTAAAACATCCATGCATAATCTCTTGCTTTTCATTTTATGTATTTATGCGCTAATACATTATAATTAGCTGAGCTCCTGAAAAAAAAGGACTAGGGATATAACTGGGTATGGTATTTTATTGTTGAGCATGCCCATGGATAGACCTCTGAGCATTGAGTAGGTTAGCTAGAATCAATTGTGACGGCTCGGTAAAGCCATCTTCCTCCCAATCGTGCGTGTTCTAAGATTATTAAGTTACTGACAAGCATAATAATGGTTAAAATCTAACTTTATTCTTAGAAACGAACATCTAACATAATAGTATACAAACACTTGGGATTATTAAATATATTCGTTATAGAAAGTAAAATGGGATAACTTAGAAGGAGGGCACAGTATAGAAAAAGTCCTAAATTAGACCGGCTGTATGGGAACTGAAGTCAAGTTATAAAAAGTTTGTTCCTGTCTAACGATGAATAGTTTATGTTGCTGTTTCTAACCTTATATCTACATAAATAATTCCTTTTGGATCAAAGATGGTATCTCGATGACTTTCCATGCCATGGTTAATTACCTGGTAGAGAGAGACATCCACGTTCTATTCTGACACAGTTTTTCACAGACAGCCTTCAAGGCCTTGTGCTTTCTCTGCGAGCAATCTCTTTATAACCTGACTCAATGTTCTTACATTCTCTCTAATGTGGCAATTTTTTAATACTGTGCCACACTGTTAAGTCATCCCGTTTTACTCCTCGATTACGAAGAATATCTATTAACCTCAAGAGTTAGGGTACTGCAATGTTAGGTGTTAGTTTATCATAACAAACTTAGACTTTAACCATTATTATGCTTGTCAGTAACCTAATAATCTTGCCACTCCCACGATTGAGGGGAAGATATCATTACTGAGCCCTCACAGTTGATTCTAGCTAAACTAGTCAATGCTTAGGGGTCTCTCGATAGGCACACTCAACAATCAATTATCACACCGAGTTATATTCCTAATCCCTTTTCAGGAGCGCAGTTAATTCTAATGTATATTGTGCACATTAATACATAAAATGAAAGCAACAGATTATGTATGGAAATTAAAACAAACAGTTCTCTGTCCACCTTTATCCATCGTACAGTGCTTACTGAGTCTTGCTCCTCTCAATTCTCCAGTTGTCTTAAACTAAATTCCATTTCACTTTAACTTTAATCATTTTGACCTTTACCAGTGCATTTAATGCTTTGCTGATTGTTTTAAAGTTAATTTCTCTCTGTAGAATGTGTCGGTGCCATGATGGATACCGTGCCTTAATTCTAGTGGCCTCGTTAAGCTCTCCCTGTCCTGCTGTTCTTCAAGAAGCTGTGCATGTCTGAGACCCGTTCTTAAGCGTATGGAACAATGCGTTTCTCCAAGTTAGTCGTTTCACATGTAGCTAATAACAGCGGCACGCTCACACCAGTATCCTAATATCACGTCAGACATTATCGTCCTTCAGGTGACCTTGCCGGGCGATCAAAGATCTTTGCTTATCTCCGCCTGCCGAATGCCGATACCCTGGGTAGTGTCCAGCCAATAAAATTACATTTTCTTCATAAGGACATCGTCAAGGACACAAGTAGCTTCCGCAGAAATCTAACAGATAACTCCCACAAACACCCATCTCCTTCAGTTTAATGCACATCAATACCAGTCGGTTATGTTCCATTTTAATGCATCCGCCCTGCTGAAACATTCTGTCTATACTGTGAAAAGTAATTGAGTGGTATGCGGGCAGGTAAATATATAAATGTTCAGGCGAGGTGTTACTTCCCTATATAACAGCCAAATTGAAAAGGAATTAAGAGAGAAAAGGAAATAACAGTAAATAAATGCATGAAACAAAATGGAGGCAGAGATTATCATTTCTATTCAGTTAAAAGCTGTAGAGAGCTCAGTCTAATGATAAAGTTCTACTCCCTGAACTTGTATTGAACTGCTTTGGAACACTATTGCAGGCCTACGACAGGAGCTATAGCCTGGGAGCAAAGCAATGAGTTCACAATTAGCTAGTAGTGGCTCCCCTGATGAACCACTGTGACATGAATCCTACATCATCGCGTTGTGTTTCTGAACAGAATTTCCAATGCCTAGCATCGCCACATGTAAATTAAGTCTTCTTTGTTCAAAATAGCTGCTATCACCCAGTGGATTACATTGAGCTGTTGTCTGACAATAATATAATCAGTTTAGTGTTGGGCCCAGTCATAGTGCAACAGGAGCATAACTTCATTCTGTATGGATCTCAACTATATTAACCTTTCATTAGCTTCTTGAATTGCTTCGAACCCAATTGAATCGTTATTTAACAAAGGGGGATTATTATATTATATAATGATTATTATTCTTAAATAAAATATTTCACTATTGTTCAATATTGAAATTTACATTCTTTTCCAGATATCCCAATATCACCAGAGATTTCTTTGAATCAGCTTTTCACTACAATTGTAAGGGGTGAATTGTTGCTATTGATTTGCAAAGCTCCCCCTCAAGATTCGGAGAGGACATTTTATCTTTATAAGGTGAACAACTCATTTTCATTGGCACCACCCATGAAAGTGAAGGGGAGATATTCGGCCACGTTTAACATCACTGAGGCAGTGTCTCCTGGGGTGGAACATTACAGGTGCAGCTATAGCACGAACGTTTCAGGTCGACTGCTCACTTCTGAACAAAGTGATCTCATGAGATTGACTATAAAAGGTGGGCGAATATTACTGTGTGCTTTTTGTGAAATAACACCCGTTTCAAAATATTTTTTTTTGTAGTTGGAAAGCCATTTTTGCTGTTCAATTTTTATTCCAACATGAATACTGTTTAATTTAATCAGTTACTTATATTTTTCAACACATTTTAAGAATTCTCCTTAATTTGCATTTCTGAATACAGTTATTCATTAGGCATGGGTGCATCGTGTTCCTTCTGTTTTGCAACTGCTTCATGTTCTATCGTTGGCCCATGTTCCACCACTAACCCGGTTCTAACTCTTTCGTGTAGTAAACATTCTCTCAAATTCAGTTAATTTTAGATGCCCCTTTGTCATTTTTCATATTACTTATCAATATACTGTAACGCCAAGGGGGGAAACAATGACTATTCATGCCCATGATCAGCATGACCTACAGGTTTGAGATTATTATATTTAGGAACAAAAGATCATAAGAGATTGGAGTAGGCCATTCAGCCCATCGAACCTGTTCCGCCATTCAATTGGACCGTGATTCACCTGGTTGTGACCTCAACTCCGCTTTGATTTCTGTGGCTGATTCCCATTGACTCCAATGTTGTTAGGGCCCCTTGATATCACACTCGGTCAGATGTGGCCATGATGTCAATGGCTGTCTCTCTCTTTCATTCAACTCTTTTCTGAATGTTTGGACGAAGGCTGGAATACGGTGAGGAGCTGACTTTCCCTGGTGGATTCCAAACCGAGCGTCAGTAAGCAGGTTGTTTCTGAGTATGTGTTGCTGGGCAGCACCGTGGCGAGAGTTTGCAGATGGAGGAGGTTCTAAAGGTCCATTTATTTTCCATTCATCCTGTCAAAGTAGACAAGTTCACAATTTTCAATGTTATACTCCATCTGTCCATTTTTTCCCCACTCACTTAACCTGCTGTACCTCTTTACAGACCTGCTCTTGACAATTTACTTTCCTACCAATCTTCGGGTCATCAGAAAATTTTGATACCATGTATTCAGTCACTCCATTCAAATAATTGATGTACAATGTACATAGGAGGGACCTCAGCACTGACACCGGTGGCAATCCACTTGTTAATGCTTTCCAGCCCCAAAAATTCTCATGCATCCCTTCTCTGCTCCCTGTTAGGTAAATGGTCTTTTCATCCATGCTAATATGTTAATCGCATACCATGCAATCGTATCTTGCATAGCAGTCTTGCATGTGAAAACTTGTCAAATGCCTTGTGGAAATGTACTTCACCACATAAACAGGTCCCCCTTAATCTGCCTTGCTTGTTACTTCTTGAGAAACTCCAATCCTGGAACTCCCTCCCTAACAGCGCTGTGGGTGTACCTACACCACATGGACTGCACCGGTTCAAGGGGCAGCTCATCATCAGCATCTCAAGGGCAATTAGGAATGAGGAATAAATGTTTCGCCTAGCCAGCGACGCCCACATTCCATGATTGAAGCTTAAACATAAAATGTTAAATACGAATTATCATTCATAAACCCATGATGACACTGTCTGATCAAAATTATAAGCATCTAAATATTCTGCTACAAGTGCCTTAATAATGGTAACTAGCAATCTCCCTATGACACACGTTAGGCTGGCTGGTCTGTAGTTTTCTCCTTTCTGTCTCCCTCTTATATTTACTAAACATGTTCCAGCAGTTATTTTGCAAAGCAATGCGACCCTTCCTGACTCTGAGAATTTTTCAAAGATCATAACCATTGCCTCTATCATCTCTATGGCCACTTCATTTAAGATGCTAGGATTAAAACAAACATTTTATGTTTTAACTTCAATCATGGTATGTGGGTGTCGCTGGTTTGGCCTAGCATTTATTCCTCATCCCTAATTGCCCTTGAGATGCTAGTGATGAGCTGCTCCTTGAACCGCTGCAGTCCATATGGTGTAGGTACACCCACAGTGCTGTTAGGGAGGGGGTTCCAGGATTTTGTCCCTGTGGTGTTGGTAGACCCACAGCGCTGTTAGGGAGGTAGTTCCAGGATTTTGTCCCTGTGGTGTAGGTACACCCACAGCGCTGTTAGGGAGGGAGTTCCAGGATTTTGTCCCTGTGGTGTAGGTACACCCACAGCGCTGTTAGGGAGGGAGTTCCAGGATTTTGTCCCTGTGGTGTAGGTACACCTACAGTGCTGTTAGGGAGGGAGTTCCAGGATTTTGTCCCTGTGGTGTAGGTACACCCACAGTGCTGTTAGGAAGGGAGTTCCAGGATTTTGTCCCTGTGGTGTAGGTACACCCACAGTGCTGTTAGGGAGTGAGTTCCAGGATTTTGTCCCTGTGGTGTAGGTACACCCACAGTGCTGTTAGGGAGTGAGTTCCAGGATTTTGTCCCTGTGGTGTAGGTACATTCACAGTGCTGTTAGGGAGGGAGTTCCAGGATTTTGACCCAGTGACGGAGAAGGAACGGCGATAATTTTCCAAGGCAGGATGGTGGGTGGTTTGGAGGGGAACTTCCATTGGCGATGTTCCCATGTGACTGCTGCCCTGGACCTTCTAGATTGTACAGGTTGTGGATTTGGAAGATGCTGTTGAAGGAGCCTTGTTGAGTTCCTGCAGTGCATCTTGTAGATGGTACACACACTGCTGCTACTGTGCGTCAGTGGTGGATGGAGTGAATGTCTGTGGATGAGGTGCCAATCAACGGGCCTCTTTGTCCTGTTTGGTGTCAAGCTTCTTGAGTGTTGTTGGAGCTGCACTCATCCAGATAAGTGGAGAGTATTCCATCGCACTCCTCACTTGTGCCTTGTCGATGATGGACATGTTTGGGGAGTCAAGAGGTTAGTTACTGGCAGAAGCATTCCCAGCCTCTGACCTGCTCTTGTAGCCACAGTATTTATATGGCTGGCCCAGTTCAGTTTCTTGTCGATGTTAACCCCCTGAATTTTGAATAGTGGGGGATTGAGCGATGGCCATACATTTGAATGTCAATGGACAATTTTTATATTCTCTCTTGTTGGATATGGTTATTGCTTGGCAGTTGTGTGGCACCAATTATACTTACTGCTTATCATCCCAAACCTGGATATAGTCCAGGTTTTGCTGCATTTGGACATGGACTGCTTCAGTATCTAAGGAGTCATGAATGGTGCTGAACATTGTGCAATCATCAGCGAACATCCCCACTTCTGACCTTATGATGGAAGGATGGTCATTGATGAAGCTGCTGGAGATGGTTGGGCCGATGACGCACCCCTGAGGAACTCCTGCAGTGAAGGGATGTAGCCGAGATGATTGACCACCAAAAACCACAACCATCTTCCTTTTGTGTTTGGTATGACTCCAACTTGCAGAGAGTCCTGCCACCACCCACCGCCCTCCCCCAAACCCGTTTCGAATTTGCTCCAGTTTTGCTAGGACTCCTTGATGCCACACGGTCAAATGCTGCCTTGATGTCAAGGGCAGTCACTCTCACCTCACCTCTGGAGTTCAGGTGCTTTCTCCGTGCCTGAAGCAAAGCTGTGATGAGATCAGTGGCACTGCTGGAACGGAAACTGAGCGTCGATGAGCAAGTTATTACTAAGCAATGACTAAATCGAAAGATGGTAACAAGCACCATGTTTGCATCGACATTAGCAAGGTGGCACTTTGTTCTCTCAGAAGTTCACAGGAAATGGATTTTGAGACTAACCCTTTGGCTCAATTTCGAACAGAGCCAATTTTTAAAGACTTGCTTTTGATAGCATTAGTCCTGTCGTTAGATTACAGATGGAATAAACGTACAATTTGTAGTTGCGCCTGTACAATAACAGTTCATTAGAATAGTTAGAATAACTATTAGTTTGAATTTATGCCCTGTCTTGCTGAAATGATTAGGCAAACAAAATGACTGAAACAACCGAAGTGAAAAATGGTGAAAGAAAATATAACACATGTCTTACAGATTTGCACATTCTCAACAAGAGTTCATTCACGATGATTGTTGATGATTTTATTTGATATTTCGTTTTGCACTTATTTTAGACCGTCCCTTAAAACCGACCAGTCTATTGGAACTCCAAGGCCCTGCTACTGAGACTGGGCAAAATATTACCGTCAGCTGCATTGTGCCGAACACTTACCCCCCGCCCGTGACATTTTATTTCTACGCTAATTCTGAAGATCAGCTTCATTTGCCTCAAGTAACAAACAAGCATAATTATTCTGTCATCTATCTCACTGTACCTCGTTTACAAAGCAAGACTGGATATTACACCTGTCGATATAAAGTACAGATTGCGGGGAGATTGATAGAGTCAGAGAGATCTGATCCTCAGAGGCTGGTCCTATCAGGTAGGAGGTCGCCGATATAATGCAAATCCTTAATTATATGGTTCAATGCGCTATTGATAAATATTATGCTTCCTTTAAAAGATTTGTCAGTTCCCCACAATGCTGATTTTGGTTTATTAAGCAAGAATAATTTAAGGAAGTGTTGACGTCGATTGCTATTTCAGGCTTGTTTTTTTTATATAACTATAAGTCAAGTGAAGTAAGTGTAGAAATGTAACAATACCAGGTTGTCAAATAGCAACTGTAATGAGCAGCCTGTCATCATCAGTTTGATCTCTTGATTTGAATATAGCCCACAGAAGCCTGCAATGAGTAGTTTGAATGCACCTGTGTCAGTCTCAGTTTGCGGCGTTACATTTATTTTAAGGACTTAATAATAAGTTGCCAATTTGCAAAAACATTATTATGTCCGCCTGCGTAACATTTTAGACTCTATTCCTCTCGAATTGTTACAGGTGGAAAAAAGATACACGTCCAACCTTTCCTTGGTTGTGTGGAACTTCTCTTTCTGCTAATCACGGTTTCGATATGTAGCCTGTGGATCAAAAATGCAGGTAATCAATCAATTGTTGTCAATAAGTTAGATGATTCAAATATGGGACTGTTTATTTCTGAAATCCGTTGATTGTGTTCTTATTGAACCCGTTGTCATGAAACGTCACTGCTAGCAAACTTACATCGCGTTTAGAACACACAGGACATGCCCCATATTCGTGTGTCTTAAAAATCTACCCACGCTGTTACTTTCAACAAGCGTTAAGAAAATAAGTGATATATTCGTCTCCTGTTGACTATTGCTGTTTAGCGAAAGGAGGAAGCTATTGCTCGCTTCCCTTTGCAGCAAGAGCAGGAACATGATTGTAAAAAAAAGAATTGATGTAGTCAAGAACCAGCTCACCAATTCATTCTTAAAAAATAAAAATACTGTCCGCGGATTTAACTGTCCTGTGATTATGTGAAACCAAATTAAATGCATTACTGTCAGTAGCATTGACCTTCGCTTAGTACACATTCTGGGGAGGCGGAGGCCTCGTGGTCTTGTCGTTTGATTAGTAATTCAGCAAACCAAAGTTCGAATCCCAGGATGGTATAAGTTGAACTTATTAAAAATTTGGAGTTGAAGGTTTAACACTGTCAATTGTTGCAAAAAGCCATCTGATTCATTAATGTCCTTTAGGGAAGGAAATCTGCCATCCTTAAATGGCAGTCCAGACCTCCAACAATGTGTTTGACTCTTATATGCCCTCTAAACAAAGGCAATTAGGGGTGGGCAATAAATACTGGTCTTTCCCAGCGACGCCCACATCTGATGATTTTTTTTAAGGCTATTGTTAGCATGGACACGTAGAGAGGTAGGTCCATGTATTTAGTAATAATTCTAAATTTGGGCAAAAAGTTGTTTGGCAATTGAAAACTTTTGGAAAATGCATGGACATGTACTTAGCATTTAGCAAAAGCAGGCAGAGGAGTGGGACACTCAGCCCCTCAGGTTTGCTGCACCACTCAACTGCTCCTTAGCTCATCTACATCATGGATCAATTCCCAAACTTACCCTACATCCGTTAAGACGTCTGTCTTAAAACTAAACTCTAAATCTGAATAATTAACGCACCCTCACGTTTTGGGAAAGAAGGATGCGAAAATTGACTTTAAAAAAAATGTAATCGTCCTTCCTGATTTTACACCTAGAGGGATGAACTCGAATTTGAATAAATGTCTTTGTTCCACATCTGCTCCATCTAAACATTTCAACGTCTGAGCCTTCGTGATTCGTCCGCTGCCCGATATCCCATTGTCAATGGAATGATCGTAAAGTTATGTAATCCTTCCTGAAATTTAATCCCCTGAAGCTCAACATAACATTGGTCAATCTGGACGGAAATTCTAGATTGACTCCATTCTGACAATGCCGGATATTTGCGGAAATTTGTTGCCTAGATCCGAACACTTTACTAATACGGGTTCTGGACAAAACTGCATCGCTGCAGGAAACAGGAAACACTTTACCCTTTGTATTGCAGTTCTTGAATGCAAGGGCAAAATTCCATTCGACTCTCCATCGATTTTACTACCCGCCTGCAAGTTTTCGTTGCTGCGTACATATGGACTCCGAATTCAATTTCCCCCTCTCCAGTTTATAGTGCTTATCCATCTTCTTTATAGACAAAGTGAATAATCTCACATTTTCCAAAAGCAATCTCCAATTTCTGACATTACACCCTGTCTACAACTCTGTCTTTGCCCGCAAAGTAAATCTCTGCTTCTGCACGTGAGATACTGAGGAGGCTTGACTGGATGCATTCTGAGTGGATATTTCCCCCACACTTACATAGAAAGATAGACACTAGGAGCAGGAGTAGGCCATTCGGCGCTTCATTATGTTCATGGCTGATCATCCAACTCAATAACCTGCTCCCGCTTTCTCCCCATAACCTTTGATCCCTTTCGCCCCGAGAGCTATATCTAACTCCTTCTTGAAAACATACAATGTTATGCTCTCAACTCCTTCTTGCGGTAACGAATTCCAAAGGCTCACCACTCTCTGGGTGAAAAAATTTCTCCTCATCTCACTTGAGAAACAAAAATTATGCGGGCACAGTTGAAGACGGACATGAGAGAAAGAAAAACTTACATTTTTTCAAAGGTTAATTAATCTGTGGCATTCTGTTCTCCAGACAGCAGCAGAGGCAGTACCTTTGGTTACTTTTGAGATTGAGTTAGATAGATTGTGAGACAAAAGGTATAGGCCAGAGGGGTAAGCAGAGTTGAGATCACGAGCAGATCAGACTTGATCTTGTTGAATGGTGAAGCAGGCTCGAGAAGTCGAGTGGTCTCAGCCTGCTCCTAATTCCTATGTTTGTATGTTTGCATGTGTGAGAACATGAATTCTCAATAGTTGGCAACTAGAAACTCACCGCCGATGTACATGTAAATGAGGTAAGCTATAAAGTTGCGTTTAATGTGTCATCAATAACGAACGAATACATGTTTGTTTACCTTTCCTATCTACTTCTGAGCCCGATATCGTTATTCCAGATATATATATATATATATATATATATATATATATATATATATATATATTTCATTTATGCATTCACGGGATGTGGGCTTCACTGGCAGAGTCAGCATTTATTGTACATCCATACTTGCTCCTTGAGAAGGTGGTGGTGAGCTGCCTTCATGAACCGCAGCAGTCCACGTGGTTTAGGTGCATCCACAGTGCCGTTAGGGAGGGAGTTCCAGGATCTTGACCATGTGGTATCAGCGCACCCATAGTGCTGTTAGGGCAGGAGTCCCAGGATTTTGACCCAGCGGCAGTGAAGGAACGGCCGATACATTTCCAAGTCAGGATGGTGAGTGATTTGGAGGATTACTCCCAGATGGCGGTGTTCCCATCTGTCTGTTGCCCTTGACCATCTAGATGGTATTGGTTGTTTGCTTGGAAGGTCCTTTCGAAGGAGCCTTGGTGAGTTGTGCAGTGCATCATGTAGACAATACTATATTTTCGTTCTATATTGAATTTTCATTTATCTGTAAATAGATATGTATGAAATATAATTTATTTGAATTATCTAATCTCCATCTCCTGTTTATCCTATGGTGGAACGAAACAACTCAGGGAGGAAAAGGTGAGATACGTTTATTAATATTTTCACTTGTTACCTTGAGATTTAATTAGCAATATTCTCATCTCTTAATTGTTTATACAGGGGAGAAAAAATGAATAGAAAATATTTCATAACAATGTTACGCTATGTTAGCATTATGAGAATAAGTATAATTTAGTGTTTATCCAGAATTTGATAGCACTTGGTTACATTATTATAAAATTTACTTGTGTAATAATTATATTAGCAACCCCAATGCAGTGAGTTTTATAAAGTGCTCACAAAACCTCTTGTAAATTCTGGGCAGCAGAGTTTCAGAAGCACAGCAAGGAAGGATATAAATGGCGCAGAAGATATTCAGACAAACGGGACACGAGCTGAGTAGATTCAGTTGTGTGATAATTCTGGAAAACCAGCTGTGTTATGTTTTGAAAAGATAGGAAGCTGACATGATATATTTTAACGGATGAGACCTTTGATAGAGTTCATCGGGAGAGAGGGATTCTACTGACAGGAGTTTAGGTAAGGAAAGAAACACTTGTTTAAGTCCATCGGCAATTTACAGTCTCACACACTGACGACTAAGGGACTGAAAGGTGGAATTATGAAACTTGAATCCATTGGTTTTGAAAGGATAAGGTACAATTTAGTGCGAATGTAAGGAGCAGAGCGGGAATTGTGGATTCCAAGTGATTTCTCTTCTCATGCATGATGGCCCTGATAGAGATCCTTTATAATTATGAAAGTTTTTGATGGGCCAGATACAGATTGCGTGTTTCCACTTGTGTGGGGACAAAAACGAGTGGCCAATCGAACAGTATAGTGGCCAGAGAATGAAACCAGTAATTGAAATTGCTCAGAGATGAAAACAAAGAAAACTGCGGATGCTGGAAATCCAAAACAAAAACAGAATTACCTGGAAAAACTCAGCAGGTCTGGCAGCATCGGCGGAGAAGAAAAGAGTTGACGTTTCGAGTCCTCATGACCCTTCGACAGAACTTGAGTTCTGTCGAAGGGTCATGAGGACTCGAAACGTCAACTCTTTTCTTCTCCGCTGATGCTGCCAGACCTGCTGAGTTTTTCCAGGTAATTCTGTTTTTGAATTGAAATTGCTCACCTGGAGGGTGGCACGAATATGGAACTTACTGGCACAGGGGGTGGCTGGAGCGAACAATATGGAAGCATTTAATGGAAGACAAGCTCAACATTAAGAGAGAAGGGAAGGAGTGATTACACTGCTGGTGTTACTGATGAAATGAGGAAGAGGCTCTTGTGAAACATGCATCTTTGCAATGGCTGTTCTATCCGTATAGTCTGTTTCTCAGTGAATCCTCTGGGATCCAAAAAAAAACAAAAATCCTTTCTGTTATTCAATGCCAGAAATAGACTCAGAACACCAAATGTATTCTAACAGATGCTTCATAAACACGAGTGCAACTTCCAGTTGGTGGTGTTCCATTCGCTGTTGCAATAAAGACTCATTATAATTTTAAACTGTTTTCTGCTGTCCATTTTAGTTAGCGTTTTCACTCCACGGATAACTCAATTGATCAGGTCTTCCTGGTTCCTAGATTTTCACTGAAAAGGAAATGAATTGTTTAACCCCTTTTCGGGCGCAGGGACTGCCTCTGTCTATCTGAATACTAATCGCGACCTTTATACTGATTGTGAAATTAGAACGAATACAATGATGTGTAAAAATTAAAATTGCACGCTATCAGTTCCAGGGAGGAGACTGCAACTTTGGACCAGGACAGTACGAACTTTTCAACTGAGTGTGAGTTACCATTGAATTGATTGTACCGTATATGAAGTAATAATAAATGTAAACTGCTCACTCGAGAGAATGGACATACAGGTCTCCCCTCTGATTTCTAGTGGTATCAATGAAGGAGAACGGGTAGTTATATTGTGTCTAATGTTATCAGTCCACGGGAAATAATAGGGGAAAATACTTAACATTCGAGATGATCGTCTCAATCTAATAAAAATGTACCAATTAATTCGTATTCGTTCTCATGTAAAACAACTAACATTTCTCTCTTAATTTCTCGGAAAGCTCTTTATATCTGTTGCTGCATGTTGGTAAACATTATTATTTGACTATTTTGCTGTCTTAATATTATCATTGCGCACTTCGAACTGTATTCCTGACGATTAGAAAAAATGACACTATCCCTCAAGTTTAATTTGATACAGTACATAAAACGCCTTAAACAATTGGCAAGCAGTTCCCCAGGGATTGTGATGTTTATCTCGATTGAATCTAATGGGGAAAGCATTCTGGACAGAGGCAAAACCAATGCCAAATTCTTAACACCCGGTTTCCACTCGCCCAACAACTTGAAAGCTAGGCCAGCCGAGTTGGAATTGTAAATTAAGAACGCCCAGTTTGGCTTTGAAACCCTCGGGCAAAAGTTTGTAAGTCACTAGAGTGTATTTGTAGGGGCTATGAACTATAGTCATCGCCTAAATAGACGTCTATATATAGCTTAGAGTGTATTTGTAGAGGCTATGAACTATCGTCATCGCGTAAATAGACGTCTAAATATAGCTTACATGCATATGAATATTTTGCAGATACACTGATCAACTGGATCCCCACCCCAGTCTCGGAAAATGTAAGATTGTTAATCTTTGCATTATTTTATAAAACTTTATTTACCTCCATTATTCCCAAGATATAAGAAAAGATGTGTGGGGCCAATGAAGCACCTGTTAATTTAATTTCATTATCCAGTGCAGCGAATTGCACGGTTGAGTAGTTTTAATTTAGGGTCTCGGCTAAATAGACTTGAGTTGGATCTGCGGTTGCCCTCCATCCCTTTGGCTTTTATTGTTCATTCAAGTCCGCAGTGACGTTGGGATTCTGCACATTCCACTGTGGCGCAAGGATCTCTTTAAAGTAAAGGCGGCTTTCTCAATTAAATAATAATGAAACATAGCATATCATTTACTTCGTAAACAATGCCCCAACCATGATATCTCACCAAGATTATTTGTTAGCCTGCAATTATCGGAAAAGGACTTCAAATATATACACCTTATTTGTGACTCCATTCAGATAAGAGCAATGATATACATAATTATACACATTATACAAATAACGCAATTGATCAGTTTTTATTTTACACAAATGGCAATGGATATGTGAAACTCTTTGACTGAAAGGCTAGTGGAATCAAAAAATCTCATCACGGTTATTTTTTTAAAGAAACTCATGGATATGCCACGAATAGGCCACTCGGCCCCTCGACCCGGTTTTCCATTCAATAAGTTCATGGCTGATTTGATTGGAACATCCCGCTTGCCTCTGTTAACCTTACACCCTTTTCTTCACCGGTAATCTAACTATCTCTGCCTTAAATATATACATATCAAGACTTTCTGCTTCCGTTGTATTTTGAGGAAGGGAGTTACAAAGACTCAAGTCCATCTGATAGAAAATAAACCTCCTCAACTATGTCTTAAATTGGCGACTCTTTATTTTTAAACAGTGGTACCGAGCTCTAGGTTCTATCATAAGAGGAAACAGCCTTTCCATATTAATCCTTTCAAAACACCTCATGAATGATTTCAATCAAGTCGATACTTACTCTTCCAATCTCCAGTGGACACAAGCCTTGCCTGTCCAACCTTTCCCTCACATGACAACCCGCCCATTCCAGGTATTGGTCAAGCAAACCTTCTCTGAACTGCTCCTAGCTCATTTTCATCTGTCCTTAAATAAGGCGACCAATACTGTATACAGCACCTCACATGTTGTCTCACCGCTGTCATGTATAACTGAAGCATAACTTTCCTACTTTTATATTCAACATCCCTCGCAATATAATGTAACATTTTATTAGCTTCCCTTGTTACTTCTGTACCTGCAAACTAGCCTTTTGCGATTCATGCACTAGGACACCCAGATCCCTCTGCATCTCAGAGCTCTGCAATCTCTCACCATTTAGATATTATGCTTCTTTTTCTTTTATTCCTCCTGCCAAAATGGGCAATTTCACAGTTACCCACATTATACTACATTTGAAGATCTTTGTCCACTCTCATAACCCATTTTTCCCCTTGTTAGACACCTTGTGTCCTCTTCGCAACCTACTTTGCTACCTATCTTTGTATGATTGGCAGACTTCACAACCATGTTTTCGGTCCATTCACTCAAGCCACTTATGTAAATTGTAAAAAAAAAATGAGGAGCCATCACTGATAATGTGGCACATCATTTGTTACATCCTGTCTGTCAGAAAAAAAAGGATCCATTTATGTCTGCCCTCTGTTTCCTGTTGCCTAGCTAGTTTTGTATCCATGCCAATCTGTCCCCCCCTATACCATGAGCTTTTATTTTCTCTGATAACCCTACGATGTGGCTCATTATCACATGTACTTCTAGAAATCTAAGAACAGTACATCCCCTTACCCACAACACCTGTGACTCCCTCAAATAACTGCAATAAATTGGTTAAAAACGAATTCCCTTTCACAACACCATATTTATTCTACCTGATTAACTTGGATTTTTAACTTAGAGCCTCTAACGTTTCACTCTGACAGATGTTAAGCTTACTGGCCTGTATTTTCCCGCTTTATGCCTCCCTCCGTTTTTTAATAATGAAGTTCAATTTGCTATTTTCTAATCTAATAGAACCTTCACCGATTCTAGGTATTTTTTGGAAAAAGATCTAGGGACCAAGAGCTGGAAGGTGGGATAAGAATGTTTAACTCTTTGTGCAACATCAGTGGCTACAGTAGAGACAGAGGGGAACTCACGATGGTATTGCCAGGAATGGTGAATCATATCTATGAATCACAGAATGACACAGTGCAGAAGAGGCCCTTCGGCCCATCGAGTCTACAACGACACGTTAGAAACACCTGACATATCTACCTAATCCCATTTGCCAGCATTTGGCCCATAGCCGTGTATGTTATGACATGCCAAATGCCCCTCCAGTTACTGTTTAAAGGATGTGAGGCAACCCGCTCCACCAACCTCCCAGGCAGCTCATTCCAGACCCTCACCACCCTCTGGGTAAAAGACATTTTCTTTCCCTCCCCTCCTAAACCTCCTGCCCCTTACCTTGAACTTATGTCCCCTTGTGACTGACCCTTCAACTAAGGGGACCAGCTGTTCCCGATCCATCCTTTCCATAAAGATTGGGTAAGCATTTTGTTTGGGATAGAGTGGGCTGAGGGCAGACCTAATGAGGTATGGAACCAAGACGGGTCAAAGGTGAATGAGTTGGGCTTATTTCTGTTAGCAGGTAGGTCAATAACCAGAGACCATCGATTTAAGGTCATTGGCAGAGGAGGGAGGGATGTTAATTTTATGCTCGACCAATAGGTGATAGGTGTCTGAACCTCGCCTTCTGAATTGGTGATAGTGACAGAAAATGCCAGAACATTTGAAAACATAGCATCAACACAACAAAAAGAAACTGACTTAGAAATGCACTTGAATTGCATTAACCTACCACGTAACCGACCACAAGCTGCAAGGTGTGCTGAGACTGGATGTCTCTCTTTCAGTCTGGATGGGTCGAATGGCTGTCTGACGTGCGCTCTAACGGTTCATGATTCATTGTTTCCCTCTCTCTCTCTCTCTCTAAGGCGGTTCACCGGCTTTAGCAAGCGCAGTTAGGCGGGGAGGGTAAATGTCCACCTTGTCAACTACTTCAACATCACCGACAGCCCATAGTTTTAGGCTAAGGGGTGGTAGATTTAAAGCAAAGATGAGGAGGAATAACATTTCTCAAAATGTCTTGAATCTGTGGAATTCACTACCTCAGAGTGCAGTGGATGTTGGGATGCTGAATAAATTTAAGGAGGAGATAGACAGATTTTTAATTAATAACGGGGTGAAAGGTTATGGGAAGAGGGCGGGAAATTGGAGTTGAGGCCGAAATGAGATCAGCCATGGTCGTAATGAATGGCGGGGCAGTCTCGAGGGGCTGAACTGCCCACTCCTGATCCTAGTTCTTATCTGCTTATGAATGCCAAGAAGCACAATGAAAACGAGCAACTGATGATTTCAATTGAGTGATATTAGCCAATTGAAATAAATGTTTTATTTTTCCTCTTTTCAGGTCGAACATACGTATGACACGGTCGATTTGACGGATTTAAACACAACACCTCGTGAATCGTGCAAGAGAGAGTCATCCATTTATGCGAATATAAAATAGAGTCTGGCTCAGGACTGTGGAAGTTATGCTTGTTTAATCATTGTTATAACAAATTCTCATACACGCACACGCTTCGGCATATTTGAAGTCAGATTTTTCCGCAGAATATATATATATATATTTATACACACATACACCTGTGTAACGGTTGTTTGCGGTTTTCTCGATCATTAACCTGCATTATTCTTTTCTAAAACAATATTTGCCTGTTCCCGCGTTGCTCCTGTGCCCTTCCCGCACCCACTCTTTGCCAGTCTATCTGCGGCATAGCCCAGCCGAAGCTCAGCTCCAAGTTCCGTTCAGCCACCGACATACATTACAAGATTCAGATTTTAATTTTCGATGCGTGTCAGAATCTCTGTTTTTTATTTACTTCCCCCGTCCTATCCCTGTGACCTTCAACTGTGCTCCAGCAGTTGCTGATCTGCCCTCTTCAACTCAGGACTCCTTAAATCACCCAATTTCGGCTGTCAACCTTTACTAGACTCGTCCTTAAGCTCTTCAATACCCCCCTCCCCACCCAGCCACACATACAAACACACACATACACACACACACACACACACACACATACACACAATCATCTTTGGCTCTCTTAATTAATTCTTTCTTTAAGGTGCGCGTTGATCGAAGCTCCTCGATTAAGTTTCCTGTCACGGCGTTGTGACATCTTCCTCTGTGTCTCAGTGTCGAACTGTGTGTGGTTACGCTCCTGAAGCGCGCCACTGGGGAGGGAGTGGCGTAGTGGGAATGCCTCTGGGCACCTAACGCAGAAGACTGGACTAGTGAGCTGGGGGCAATGAATAAAGGTGATGGAATGTAAAGGTGGTCTCAGTAATTTTAAGTATGAAACTATCATCATTTATTCAGAAATAAAAAATCATCAGCTTCATCATTGTCCTTTCGGGAAGGGAATCTACCGTCCTTTCCCGGCCTTGTCTACATGTGACTGAGACTCCTAACTCCCCTATGAAGTTACCGAACAAGCCACTCAGTTCAGGGGCAATTAGGGACAGGCAACAAACAACATGTGCTGGCCTTGCCAGCGACGTCCACATCCCAATAAAGAGAGAGAGAGAAAGCAGCTACTTCTGTGAGTCGATGTTACGCTTTGTGAGATTACATTCCTGTTCAGCACCTGGAGCCGAATTTCTACATTCAATGTGTTGCACAGCTCCAGCCTGTCGTTGTTGTTCGCGTTCATTTTTGTGTGCAGACCGGAGCTCATGGCTTCCGCCCCGGTTTTCCTACCTGCCCTGAGTGTGAAACGCCTCCAAGTTCTGCTCCCTTGGTGGAATTCATCTGTTTTCGCCTGTTATAAGTGCGGGCAGAATACACCAAAAAAACCCGTGTCAAACTTATATTACAGGAGATGTTTTGAGCTGCGTTTCATTGGATCTCAGGAATTTGGGGAAATTACAGAGAAAATGAAAGTCCATAGAAAACAGTCAGTGTTTTATTGTGTGGCCGGTTGTTAACAGTTGTCGAACTGCAGAGATTGGTGCAAATGCGCTGCCATGTTGGTCTCGATCAGAGCCAATCAAAATGAACAAAACAAATCCCGGATGTAATTTGAAAGACTTCATCAAAATTCACATAAAGCCTTTAAAAAAATGTTTTTACAGTCACTGGACTGGTATTCCAGAAACCCAGCGTAATGCTCTGGGGACCCGCGTTCGAATCCCACCACGGCAGATGGTGAAATTTGATTCCAACACAAATCTCGAATTGAAAGTCTAATGATGACCATGAAACCATTGTCGATTGTTATAAAAAACCCATCTGGTTCACTAATGTCCTTTAGGCAAGGAAATCTTCCGTCCTTAACTGGCCTGGCCTATACGTGACTCCTGACCCACAGCAAGGTGTGGTTAGCTCCTAAAATGCCCACTGAAGAAGGGTAATTAGGGATGGACAATAAATGCTGGCCCAGACAGCGACACCCACATCATATGAACGAATGATTTAAAAAAAACCGCACAGAACAGGAAAAGCGGGACACCAGTCCCTGACACCATTCAGGCCTTTAGTTCGATCGTACGCCTGTGTTCCATGTTCCTTACTGCCCTGCCTAAGGAAAATATATCAATCACAGCTCTGAAATGTTCGAAATTTAAAAAAAAAACAATAGTTTCATTTCCCCCAACGCTACGGACTTAAAACATTGGCGCCCCTTTGTTGATCTGCTGATTATAGACTATATCCCCACTAAGACCAAAACATCTTTCCTGAATCCCGGTGTCGAACGTGCTAAAAAATCAATATGTCAGGTAAAGCCCCGACTGCATTTTCTGATTCCTGGATGGAATCTGGACACCTTCTGGCGAGGAGAGCATTTGCTGCCCATTCCTCATTCTCCTTGAACTGACTGGCTTGCTATGTCACTTCAGAGGGCGGTTAATTGTTAACCACGCAGCTGCGGGTCTGGAGTCACACGTAGCGCAGACAAGGACCGCAGATGTCCCTCCCCAAAAGGGGCATAGGCGAACACGTTGGGCTTTTAGAACAATCGATGATAATTGTCAGGGGCATCATTACTGAGACTAGCTATGTATTGCAGATTCAATCACTCAACATAAATTCAAACAGAGATAAAGACAAAAAAAACTGCAGATGCTGGAAATCCAAAACAAAAACAGAATTACCTGGAAAAACTCAGCAGGTCTGGCAGCATCGACGGAGAAGAAAAGAGTTGACGTTTCGAGTCCTCATGACCCTTCGACAGAACTCTTCGACAGTTCTGTCGAAGGGTCATGAGGACACGAAACGTCAACTCTTTTCTTCTCCACCGATGCTGCCAGACCTGCTGAGTTTTTCCAGGTAATTCTGTTTTTGTTATAAATTCAACCAGCACGGGTTCTGATCCCGTGCCTCAACAATATTAGCTTGGGCCTGTACATTACTAGTCACTGAACACAACCACTAAGCTATTATCTCTTCCTATGCAACTTATACCGAGGTGGGCTAATATCACACCAAAAGCGGCGGATCACTCAAAGAGGATCATATTAATTATATATTACTCTATATGACTCGGCCTCTCACACCGTTAGAAAGCAGACATGCATTCGTAAAACGTATTTTGCGACCTCAGCGGTCATTAGGGTACCACGCAGCGATTAGCGGGAGGTGGTGGCCCAGTGTTATTGTCCCAAGGTCATGTTCTGGGGACCTGGGTACGAATCTCACCGCAGCAGATGGAAGAATTTGAATTCTGTTTTTTTTTTAAAAACTGGAATGAAAAATCTGATGATTGAAAACTAACATCCTTTAGTGAAGGAAATCTGCCGTCCTCACGTGGCCTGCGTTGCACTGACTCCAGACACACACCAATGTAGTTGACGCTCAAATACCCTATGAACTAGGGAAATTAGGATGGACAATAAAAACTGCGCCCCCGCAGCCAATGTACAAATTTTATAAAAGCTACTTCAGCACTTTTGAATGTCTTCAATGGGGTGAAAAATGTTCTAAATCATACCCGAGCTCAAAGTCTGATATGTTGGGTGGATGAACAGTGTTCAGTTGCTATGTTGCTATGTGACCGACAGGAGGAGTATGTGCTGCACACAAGGAGGTTATGCGGCCTATCTCGCCTGGTTATATGAACGAAAAGCCATCAAGTGTAATTCCTGTTATGGCTGATGGATGATTAATGCCAAGTCACCCAAATCCCAGAAACTTAGAGCAGTTGCCACAGTATATGCACCTCACGAATTCAAAACTGAGGTCCCTCTCACTTTGCCTGGTGTCTGGTTAAGTCTATGGGTTGCTGTTGCCTTAGTGAAGCTTTATTTGGGAAATTGTTAAAAGTTATGAATGTAGTAAATTTGTAGTCATATATATATGTTTAATATGTTGTAACAACAAAATATTTCATTTAGATTAGAATGGAACATTTTGAGAGCTGGCAGTCTGATTCCTAAACATAGAGTTGAATCTCAAACAAAACACTTAAAATATAGGTTATGTCAGTTGTTTAAAGTCTGAGATTTTTATACAACTCGGCTTTAGCGTCTGCTGGGTCCTAACAGGAACTTAATTAATTTAAAGGCAACAGGTCTGAAGTCTTTGATGTTCAGGAAGATAAGCAAAGTTTGTAATGTTAAATAAGTAAACATCGGTGTAAAGGGAGCATTTGTTTTTTTTCCTTACAAATTCAACATGAGGTTCCTCTCACTTTGGTTTCTGTGGAGGCAGTTTTAGGCTTACAGCTACTTTGATCTTACATTGTCTTGCCCCCTCACACAAAGCTGCTGTCTGTTATGTCCAGCACAGCTCATTGAATGTAAATTCTCACTGGATCACCCGCCTCTTTGAACTCCACCTCTTCTAAAAATAAAAGCACTTTCATAGTTCCAAAAATATACGTAATATAAACGTACCGCTTGGTCTCTGCTAGCTAGGTTGTAGCTTTCACCCCACTTCTTTTAGGCTCGATTCAAAAATGCAAATGCACGCTGCCTCTCTTACATCTCAAAACCAGTACACATCAAAACGCACAAGAATAATGGACTTTAATCCATTTAAAACACACACACCCAGGGGGAGGGAGGGAAGGAGGGGGCGAATGGACGGAGGGGGAAGGGGATAGAGTGTTCGGGTGAAGGGGTAGACAGAGTTGGGGGGTAGGGGGAACGAGTATTGGGGGTAGAGGTAAAAGAGAGTTGGGGGAGGGGGAGAGAGAGATGGGGGGTAGGTGGAAAGAGAGTTGGTGGGTAGGGGGTGAGAGTTGGGGCGAGGGGGAGAGAGAAATGGGGGAAGGGGGAGAGAGAGTTGGGGGAATGGGAAAGAGTTCTGGGGGTAAGGGGGATGCAAAGATGTGGGGGGAAGGGGAGAGTGAGTTAGGGGGTAAGGGGGAGAATGAGTTCAGGGGGAAGGGTAGAGAGAGTTGGTGGGAACCGAAGAATGAGAGGGCGGAGAGACACAGAAATGGGGGAACGGGATAGTGAGGGGGAGGAGAGCGAGCGCGGGAGGAGCGGACCAAGTCTCCCTCCGCCTCTCCCCGCACCGTTTGTTGACCATTCGCTTGGGAGTGACTTGTATTTACTCACACAGGGCCAAGGTGAATAGGCTCCGCCCCCTGCTTTCGGGCCCTTTTATGCTAATGAAGGATTGATGAAGACTGGAACGCTGATTGGTTAAATTCCAGCTCTATCTGTGAGAGGACAGTATGGCGGACCAATCAAATGTCACTGCCGTCACAATCTCAAACGAAGGGCCATCTACCCATTAACTGGGACTCCTCATCCAGCCACCAGATCCTCTAATGCATTTCAGTCAGCCGACCCCAACCTGCTCTTATTCATTCTGCACCCACTTTCAGCTAAAGGTGGGTGTCTAAGGACGTTCAGTCATAGGGCAGCGGGGGATGGGAGTAGAAGAGAACGCGTCAGGCTGTGATACTAACGCGGAATAAATAGGCCTAAAGGTGCTGGGGATGGGGCTCGGTGGGTGCAGGGCATGCGCTAGAAACTGGAAGGAGCGAGTGGTGATGTTGGAAAGAAAACTGGGCATGTAGGAGTGACACTCCCTCTCCATTGTGGGTAAGAACCTCGTCATCAGGTGTGAGGTACTCTTAGTGTTGCTGTACAGGGCGCAGGTCTGGTCCATTCCTCACTCCTGCGTTATGGTGATCAGCCGAGCCACCTTCTGCTCTATCGAACATGGATCATGTTCGCAGGGACAGGATGTACAAGCCTCTAGATAAAGAGGGAAAAAATGTGCCCAACATCGCCCTCATCCTGATGGCCACCTTTGTGTGTGGAGGCATCAAACTGTGTATAGGCCCTCAGTACGCAAACACCAAGTGCCACGACGTGCTCTGGTTCTACCTGTACCTGTCCCCAGTGTAGTGAAGGATGGGTCTGGCCACGCCGCCGCGGAATCCTCCAAGTAGTTGGACCGTGCAGTACCACCTGTCCCTTGTGGAACAATGTATGCAGAGAAACACCTTTGACCACAATCCCATCAGGCAGTGATTGGCACGTAATGTCTTAGAGGCCCTGAGGGAAAAGGAGAGGGTGGTTCCTGTCAGATGGTTCCCCAAGGAGACTGTCAAAGTCATTTGGCAGAATGCCTCATTACCAGAACTTTCCAAGAAGCACCAAGATGTAGCTTGGCTGGTGGTGAGAAAGGCCCTCCCTGTCAGATCCTTCCAACACGCCAGGAGTCTCACTCCCTCTGCACGCTGCCCTCGAGTTGGCTGTGGTGGGGACGAGACCACTGTTCACCTCCTTGTAGATTGTGCCTTTGCAAAGAAGGCCTGGAGAGAGAGGCAGTGGTTTCTGCCGAGGTTTCTCCCGAGCGGTGCTGTGATACAGGACTCTGTGCTCTACGGGCTGTTGCCAGGGACACACACCGAGACAAACATCAACTGCAGCTGCAGGATCATCAAAACGCTCTTTGGACTGCACGAAACTTGTTGGTCTTACAGCGCAAAGAGTTCTCCCCGACCAAGTGTTACAGATTGGCATATTCCAAGGTCCAGGACTAAATACTGAGGGATGCACTAAAGCTTGGTGCAGCCACTGCAAAGGCCCAATGGGGAAAGGTCGCTGTCTAAGACCTTTCTGCCACAGTGCACCGAGGGCCTGGGAATTGTATAGACCCATTGAAATGTATGACTCACACTGAATGTATGAGTGAATACTACATATATCACAATTGTATTGAAGCACCACAGAGTGCAACATGATCTATGTCGATAACCTGAATACCATTGCATTGTCTGACTGTCTGTAATGAATATGTTGACATGTCTGTAATGTTCATTGATTGTATTGAATCACCTCATGATCTATGTGGAAAACTTGAAGATGATTACACTTTTTGTGATGGCCATTTTAAGATGTTTTGTAATTTTCTTCCAGATATTTTATGAATAAAATATATTTTCCGAAAACAAAAGAATATTTTGAACACCAAAGGTTAAATTCTATTGCCTTTCCTCTAATTTTCAATTTGAATCTTTTGCCCTCAGCCTGTATGTCTGACATGAAATGAATATTGTTAATCTGAAGAGAATTTCAATTGCACTGAGATTGGAAAGTGATATACAGAGACTGCTTGAATTTTATCGCATATTTTGGCATTTCCATGTCAATGTTTTGTAATGTAATTTTGCACAATTTAAGGGTGTATATTTTTAGAGACACAAACATGTGTGCACACTCTCTTTGTATCTCAGTCTCTTTCAAAGGTCGGTGACGAGACCCCTCCCTAACTCCATTTCTTCGACACAAGGTGGTTGATAGGGGCCTCAACCCTCCCGCGAATCTGCCCTCATACCTTCCTCTCCATCCCAGAACCATGATAGGGTCCACCTTGCCCTCACTTATCACCCCATCAGCCTGCACATTCAAATGATCATCCTCAGCCATTTGCGCCAACTCCAGCATGACGCCACCACCAAACAAATCTTCCCTTCACCAACCCCCAACCCCCCGGCGGAATTCCACAGTGATCGTTCCCTCTGGGACACCCTGGTCCACGCTTCCATCATCCCCTACATCTCAAGCCCCTCCCACGGCACCATCCCATGCAACCACAGAAGGTGTAACACCTGCCCATTTACTTCCCTCCTCGTCACCATCGAAGGTCCCAAACATTCATTTCAAGTAAAGCAAAATTTCACTTGCACTTCCTTCAATTTAATCTATTGCATTCACTGCTCCCAATGAGGTCTCCTCTACACTGGAGAGACCAAACGCCTGCATTCTACCATTAATGTCACCATTCGCACATTCCTTAGCTAATAAACCCACCGTCAACACCCCTTTGTCCTTTTTTCTGTGACATCTTTGGCAATCTCTTCTTTGCCTCCGTCTATCACTGGTCTTCCATCCAGTGCTACCTGTCTCACCCCCCTCAACTATCTTATATTTCACCTCATTTCTATATTTCCATATTTCTGCCGAACAGTCATACGGACTCAAAACGTTAACTGTATTCCTCTCTGCAGATGCTGCCACACCTGCTGAGTTTTTACAGGTATTTTTGTTTTTGTATGGTATTTCCGTCCCCTAGGTCACTCTCCTGTTCACTCCGGTATGTTTAATCGGTGGGTTGTACTGAAAGTGTCTGACTTCTGCGATAGTCCCATTCCAGAGGGGTTGCTAGACTCCAACTCAAAGGGTTGCTGAAATGGATAGAACTCTCTGCTAAGTGATTTTGAACATAGCTCTTCAAAGAGCCTTACTGTTCTTGTTTTGCACAGTGCACAGTGGAGTTTTACTTGAAGCTGGCGCCATTGGTCCTGGCCATTGTCCCTCTCTTCAACCTTCTTTGGCCAACTTCCCAGGTAGCAGTGGCCGCACAAATCTTTGGACCTTTGGGGAGCTTATGGTGCTGCTGGTCTTGCCATATGTCAGAGGAGGTGGAAGGGATCATTCAGGAAGGAGTGCTTGATGTTCAGGCCTCTGGAGGACTTCCCTGTGTTGGGAGGAAAATGTTTCATCATTTGGCAGTTGTGGAAAAATCACCAGATATTTTTACACCTGCATTAGTGGGTTTGGGAAGGGGTGTTGGTGGTGAGACGGTGACATCTCGTGGTAATGTAAAGTGGACTGGTAGTCCAGGAGCCCAGCTGAATGATCTAGGTACATGGTTTCACAATTGAATTTAATTCAATTAAATCATTTTTTCAATCTGGAGTTGAAAACGTGTCTCATGACAAGTGAACCATGAAATTATCATAAATTGCCATAAAAACCCATCTGGTTCACTAATGTCCTTTAGGGAGGGATATCTGCTGTCCTTACCCGGTCTGGCCTACAGTGACTCCAGACCCAGAGCATATGTGCATTACCTCTGAAGTGGCCCAGCAAACCACATATTCAAGGGCAATTAAAGATGGGCAACAAATCCTTGCCTTGCTGTTGACCCCCCATGAACAAATAACATTTTGCTAAATGTGAATTTGTGCTTCATGAATCTCAGTTTATTCTAATGCTGGCAGTATCTGGTTTGTGATTTTTGGCTTTTTTTCGATATCCATTGGAATTTTCATTTCTCTGTACATGGCAGTCTCTGCTCTATGAATCAACATTTTATTCTGTAGCATCAGTCCCTGAAAGTGAGTGTGGATTTTACACTATATCTTTCAGTTTCTGGTACATGACTTTTCCGACTAAAGCAGTGTAGATTTTCCTTTATATCTGTCAGTTTTGGTGTATGTGAGTGGATTAGCTCGGCCCCTTTCAGTTTCTGGTATGTGTGAGTGTGAAACCATTCCCTGTCCTCTTCTAAGACAGGACCCATGGGATTTTACTTTGTATCTGTTTGTCTCTGCTGTGTAGGTGTGTTATGTGCTCTGCACCTGTTTCCTCCCTGGTTAGTCAACAAAGTTTCTTCTTTCTCTCTGACAGTCTGTGTGAGGATGGGCTGCATATGTACTTCTCAGTTCACTAGTCCAGGAGTGTTGTTGCAATATTGCATCTTTCAGTTTCAAGTATAAGAGTTCCAGTCTACTGTTGTCCCTGCCAGTGTTTTGTATTGGAGTGTGGCTTGTCCTCTCTGCATTCCAGATCTGTGTACAGAGTGCTATTTTTACTCTCTATGCAACTCCACTATGTGAATATATGTTTTATGATGCAACTCTCAGTCTCTGGTGTGGGACTCTGAGTTTCATACTGTACTTGTCAGTGAATGGTGAGACTGTGCAACAGTTTTTGTACCTGTCTGTTCCTGTCATGTGTACCTAATCTGTAATTATCACTTTCTGGATTGAAGATTTTTTTTCTCTTTGTGTCAATACCTTGTATGCACATTTCAAAAATGTGTATATTTAATCATTTATGAGATGTGGGCATGCCTGGTTATGCCAGCATTAATTGTCCATCACAAATTGCGTTTGAAAAGAGCTGTCATCTTGAACTGCTGCAGTCCATGTGATATAGGTATGCAAACTGTTGTTAGGGCGGGAGTGCCAGGTTTTTGACCCAGAGACATTGAAGGAATAGCGATATATTTCCAGGTCAAGATGGTGAGTGGCTTACAGGAGAACTTGCAGGTGCTGGTGTCCCCATACGTCTGCTGCCCTTGTCCTTCTAGATGGCAGCAGTCATGGGTTTGGAAGATGCTGTCCAAGGAGCCTTGGTGAGTTCCTGCAGTGCATCTTGCAGATGATACACACTGCTGCTCCTGTGCGTCGGTAGTGGAGGGAACCAATATTTGTGGATGTGGTGCCAATCAAGTGGGTTGCTTTGTGCTGGATGGTATCAAGCATCTTATGTCATTGGAGCAACACTCATCCAGACAAGTGGAGAGTATTCCCTCACACTCGTAACATGCCTTGAGAATGGTAGACACTGTTGGGGAGTTGGGAGGTGAGTTACTCTCCACAGGATTCCTAGTCTCTGACCTGCTCTGGTAGCCAGGGTATTTATATGTCTAGTCCAGTTCAGTTTCTTGACACTGTTAACCCCCAGAATGTTGATAGTGGGGGATTCAGTGATGTTAATGACATTGAATGTCAAAGGGTGGTGGTTAGATTCTCTTGTTGGAGAAGGTCATTGCCTGACACTTGTGTGACGTGGATGTTACTTGTCGTTCCAAGCCTAGATATTGTCTAGGTCTTGCTGCATTTGGACATGGAAGTGGACACTGTTTCAGTATTTGTGGAGCTGAGAATGGTGCTGAATATTGTGCAATCATCGTCAAGCATACCCACAGTGAAGATGTTACTCTGCATCTGTCACTTCCTGAATGCTGAATGTATCTTCAATTTAGTAACTCATTTTCAGATAGGAGTATAATTTTCACTCTGTTTCTTTCAGACTCAACTATTAGAATGTCAATTTACCCTGGCAAGTTTCTGGTTTGTGCATGTGCTTCTAACTTATAAACAATCTCTTCCACATGGGTATGAGTTTCACACTGCCCTGTTGGTATCTGGTTTGTGATTATGGGTTTAAACCGGTACCTGTTAGTTTCTGGTGTGTGATATTGTTTTTTTCTCCGTCAATGCCTGATACAATAATAGTGCATTTAATCTGTACTCGTCAGGAACTAGGATGTTATTCTGAGTTTTGCTGTGTAACTTTACTTTCCAGATATCGGACCATGTATTTTTATATTCAGTTAATGATATGGGCATGTGTTTTTTTTTTATTTGGTAGCTTACAGGTTCTGATAATTAACTGTGGATTTTACTCTTTACATGTCAGAGTGTGTGCCGTGTGAGTGTGTATTTTCTTCTGTAGCAATCCGCATCAGCTATGGTTGTATTTAGCACTCATCCCAAAGGTACCTAATATGTGAATGTGGATTTTATAATGTACCTATCATTCTCTTGTCTGTGCTGGCCAGTTTTAGTCTGCAGAATCCAGCATTTGGTATGATTTTGGATTTCAATCAGGACCAGCCAGCATATGGTTGGTAAACATGTTCTTGTTTTGCATGTGAGAGCTTGCGTCATGCGAGTGTGTATTTTTGTATGTGTGGCTGTTAGGTTCAGATTAGTGAGTGGAGCCTTGATAATGTATCTGACAGTTTTGTTTATATGCATGTGGAGTTTCCTTTTGGATCTCAGGTTTTAATTTTCCATTTGAATATGGAATTTACATTGTTCATTCTGCTTCAGGCATGTGAATATATGTTGCATTCATTGCTCGCCCACTTGGTTTACGTGACAGTGTTTTTTACGTGGTTTCTCTCAGTCCTTACCATATCTTCCAGTGTGCAAGCGTGGCTTTTAAACTGTTTCTTCAGTTTCTAATTTATCATTGGGTGGATAATTCAGTAGCGGTCAGTTTCTGACATGGGCCTATTTTCTTTCTCTTTCTCTCTCTCTGCTGGTCCGTTTCTGATGTGACTCTGTGTTTTATTCTGTATCTGTCAGGTTCCACTATGCAAGTGTTTTGTTTTTCATAATCAATCTAATTGCGTGTTTTAATCTGTACCTATTATTTTCTGATTTGTGTGTGCAGGTTTACTTCCATATCCATCAGTCTCTGGTATGCAATTCTGCATTTTACTCTGCACCTGTCAGTTTTGGAATTATGTGAGTACCTTCTAAAGTGTAACTTTCAGCCTGTGATATGTGAGTTCAGCTGCTCCTCTGAGTGTGTCTTTATTACTACAGCAGTGTCTTTGTTATGGATGTGCAGGTGTGTGTGTGTGTGTGTGTGTGTGTGTGTGTGTGTGTGTGTGTGTGTGTGTGTGTGTGTGTGTGTGTGTGTGTGTGTGTGTGTGTGTGTGTGTGTGTGTGTGTGTGTGTGTGTGTGTGTGTGTGTGTGTGTGTGTGTGTGTGTGTGTGTGTGTGTGTGTGTGTGTGTGTATTATAGTCTGGACTTTAATGTAATGTCTTCAGTTTCTGCTGAGGGAGTGTATGACTATTATATACCTGTCAGATTCACATTTTAGTCTCTCCTCCTCAGGCCCTGCTGTGCAAAACCAGATTTTACTCTGTACCTGTCTCTTTACTGCATGTGTGTTTTATTCAGTTTCTAAGTCAGGAGAATACATTTTCCTTTGTATCCATCAATCAAGTGAGAAAGTGGCTTTTCAATTTGCTTCTCAATATATTTTCCTTCTTTGGGTGAAGCTTTCTTTGTCTTGTTAAGTTGCTGGTATATGATGAATGTATGTTCTATCCAGTACATGACTCTGAGTATTAGAATCTCTCAGTCGCTGACATGTCCATGGATCATCTACTCTGTCTCTGTTAGTCTCTGGCATATGAATGCAGATTTTGCTCATTATGCCACTTTTTGCAGTTGAGTGAGTGTTTTCACCTTTACCAATTGGTTTCTGGCAGTTGTGTGTGTTTTCATTCTGTGCCTGTCCATTGCTGAGGTCCTATGATGCTTGTCAGTCTCAAATTTGGAAGTGTGGTTTCCATTTGAGACCGTCGATACTTGATATATTAGTGTGATGTTGCAATGTAGATGTTAGTGATACCTGATATCTTAGTGTGGTATTACAATGTTAATGTTAGTGATACCTGATATATTCGTGTGGTGTTACAATGAATATGTCCGTGATAGCTCGCATATTAGTGTGGCATTACAACAAATATTTTAGTGATAAATGATATATTAGTGTGGTGTTATAAAGTATATGTTAATGTCTGGTAACAGATTTCATTTTCACTTTGTAGTGCCCATTTTTTTAAAATTATGACTGTATTGTTCTCTACATGTACCCCTTTCTGGTACATGACTGAGTGGTATTCTCTGTATCTGTCAATATTTTCTATGGCTGTTTATGGTCTGTTCTATTCCTGTAAGGGTATAGTGTGTAAATGTGGCTTTGAATGTGTCCCTACAGTTTTGACTTTGTGGTCATGTGATTTCTTCAGTATTTATAAGGTTCTGACATGTGAATATGTTTCTGTTTTGTTTTTCTCTCTGTTTCTGTCAGTTTCTAGCCCATGAGTCTGTGGTTATGTTTTCTTTATCAGGCAGTGTTTAGTATACGAGTGTGTGCTTTGTGCTGTATTTATCAATCCCAAGTATGTACCTATGTGCTTTACACTGTCGCTGCCAGACTCTGGTATGCGATTCTGAACTTTCCTTCATGCAATTAATTTCCAGGTATATGAGTGTGCATTTTTTGAGACTGGCCTCTCGGTCTTTGATACAGCAATGTGGTTGTTATTTTGTAACTTTCAGCTTTGGTAGTGTTAGTATTGATTTTCCTCTTTTTTTCTCTTATTTATTAATAGTGTGTGGGTGTCTCTGGCGGGGCCAGAATTTATTGCCCATCCCTAATTGCCCTTGTTCAGAGGGAATTTAACAATCAGCCACCTTGCTCGAGTCTGGAATCACATGTAGGCCAGGCCCAGAAAAGGACAACAGGTCTCCTTCCCTAAAGGACATTAGTGAACCAGATTTTATATATATGACAATCGGCAATGGTTTCATGGTCATCATTCAGCTCTCAATTCCAGATTTTTAGGGAGTTAACATTTCACCATCTGTCATGATGGGATTCAAAACCAGGTCCCCACAGCATTAACCTCGGTCTCTGCAAAGTTATGGCCGGTGTCACCTTCTGGTACCTGAACATGTTTCTTTGTTCTGTTCTTGTCAGCTTCTTGTATAAGCATGGATTTTAATCTGTACCTGGTGGGAGCAGAAATCGGAGTTTGCACTTTCTAATATACTGCCAGTTTTATGTATGGGTGTGGGGCTTTTCCTTCTGTATCTCCACTTTCCTTTGCCCTTTACATGCACGGGTTACTTTGCCTCATTTATTTTTAGTTATATGAGTGAATGGTTTACCCAGTACTTGTCAGTTTCTTAATGTAGGGGTGGGTTTACTTTGGATATGGCAGTTGCTGCGATGAGTCTGTTTTTTTTTCTGTCTCTGGTTTGTGAGTGCAAGATTTGCTCAGTACATGATGGTTTTTGGTGGGTGTTTCCATGATTCTCAGTGGTAGATACGTTCTATCATGTAAGTGTGGTTTTACACTGTACCTGCCAGTTTCTGAACTGTGCGTCTGATCTTGATATGGTGCATTTCAGTTTCTGACAGAGGAGTATTGGATTATCTGTCTCTGTCTGTCCTTGCTCTGCTTGTATGGTCTGACTCTGAGCATCTGTACTATTCCATATCTGGCAGTTTGTGGTAGCCATTGTGCAATGTGTTCATTCCCCGGTATGTGACTGTTCTTTGATGTACTTCGCAGATGCTGATGTATAACATTGGTTTTCCCTAAATAGTTGTCAGCTCCTGGTACATAATTTTGCTTTATTTACTCTGTTCATGACAACGTGAGGTACAGGTGTGTTTTACTCCTTACCTATCACTTTATCATATGAGTGTTTTTTTTTTCTTTTTACTCAGTATCTTTCAACATTTGCTAAGTGTGTCCAAGTTCTAATGTATTCCTGTTCGAATGGAATTGCTGGTTTTACACAATACCTGCATGTTTTTGATAGCGCAGTGAATGTTTTAGTCAGTACCAATCATTTGCCGGCATTTAAGTGAAGTTTTAAACAATGCCTATTTGTTTTGTGAGATCTGCATATGTTTTTCTATGATGCCAATTACTCTGAGGTATAGGAGTGCTGTTTCACTCTGAAATTGCTCATTTCTGATATGTGATTGTTCCTTTGCTTTGTACCATGCAGTGTCTAGCATGAGAGTTCCCCTGCCCAATTCCTTGTATTCCTAAGTGAATTGTTTGTGAATGTGCACTGTCCCTCGCCTGTTTCTCTTGCTGGTATGAGGCTGTGGGTGATTCTCTGCTTCTCTCAGTCTTTGCTAAGGGTGTTTATGCTCTGCTCCAGTACTTTGAACCTCTCCTTCAAATTCTGACACCCACAAACCATTCAGTTTATGAGGTGATTTTTGTTTTCTTTGTGTCTGTCAGTTTCTGATTGATGTGCATGTTTTTTTTTAAAACTTTATTCATCTAGTTATCTTATATCCGTTCGCCTCTACTAGGAGAGTGCGCTTTGCCACGTCTCTGTTAGTCTCTAGTGTCTAACTGTATGTTTCACTTTGCACCCGCCATTTCCGGGTTTCTGAAAGCCCATTTTATACAAATATCTGTCAATCTCTGGTATGCGATTGTACATCTTACACTGTACCAGTTTCTGAAATATAGGTGTAAATTTGTTACACTCTTCCTGTTAGTTTCGGGTATGTGACTGAAGTAGCAGTTCCTGAGGCTTAAGTGAGGGTTTAAATGTGTATCATTCAACATTGTCATCTAAATGTTACCATTAGCATCTCCCGGGTAGTCTTTGTTATGCAAGACTCGAGTCGTGAGCTGTACTCATTTTTCTGGTACATATACTCGATGTTATTTTCTCTGCAATGCTATCTTTGTTTTGTGACCTTGTGATTTACCTGTATCCTTGATACGTGAATTTGGTTTGCATTAGTCTCTCTGTTTACAGCTTGCCTTCCAGACTATTTTATTGAGTGGGGTATTCATCCTATATCGCTAACTCCCTCATAGTGCCTTTGAGTGTATATAGGAATTTGTTTTACTTTTAATATATGTAAGGCTTTTTTTTGGCGCTGTAGGTGTGTGTGCCATTAATGATGTGTCTGATGCTGTCTGGTCCTGCATCTGGGTGAGATATATTCCATATCTGTCAGTACCCAGTGCTGTGGTTCAATTTGGATTGCATATTATACAGGTATAATACATACACAGTTATACGAGGACATGATTCATTCAGTACCTGCCAGTTTCTGGTGTCTGAGTGTAGGTTTATTCTGTATATGGCTGTTGATAGAAATCTTGTCGATGTTCTGCTCTGTCCCTCACAGTTTCTGGATTGTGAGTTCAAATTTTAAGCAGTAACTACCAGTTTTTTTTGGCGGGTGGTTTCATAAATGAATGAGTGATGGATTCACTTATGTCAGTGTAAGTTGTGAGTGTGGTTTAAAAAAGGCTGGTGTCAGTGTCTGACATGGGAGTGTGGGCCTTTCTCTGCATCAGTCTGTCTTTGATGTGTTTGCCTGGATGTTTCTCTGGCTCATTCAGCTCTGGTATGCCAATGAACGCTTTATTCCATATCTGGCAGTCTCTGGTAGGGATTGTGCAATTGATTCAGTATGTGAGTGTGGGTATCGTAATGTACACCTGAGACTTTGTGAGTGCATTCTACTAAACACCTGTCAGTCTAAGGTGGTGAATTTTGATTCTTACTCTGCTAATGACTATTGCACGTATGAGTGCATGATTTTATTCAGCACCTGTCAATATCTTGTGTGTTTGGGATTTTATCAGCCTCTTTTAGTTTTTGCTATGTTTTTACATGTGCTACACTGTCCGTTTGTCTTTTGGGTGCAATTGCAGGCTGTGGTAGGTGATGAATGTTTCAAACAATACACTCTGTTGCTGGCAGTTTTACACTGTGTTTGTCATTTTCTGAGATTTGTGCCTGTTTTCTGCCAATTTCTGATACGTGAGCAGGGTTTTACATTGAACCTCAGTGTGTCTGGTATTAAGGTCACACCGGGCCCGCCCCAACCATTGATATTCCTAAGTGATTTATTTGTGAATGTGTGTTGTTCCCTGCCTGTTCCTATGTCTGTTTTGTACAGTGAGTTATTCTGTGTGCCTATTTGTCTTTGCTGTATGTTTTATTTTATGTTTGACTATGTCCCTCTCAGTTTCCACTGTGCCAGAGTGGCTTTTAAACTGTTTCTTCAGTTTCTAATTTGTCATTGTGCGAATGATTCAGTAGCAGTCAGTTTCTGACATGTGTCCTGTTTTTTCTCTCTCTCTCTGCTGGTCAGTTTCTGACGTGAGTGTGTTTTATTGTATATCTGTCATTTTCCACTAGGCGAGTGTTTGTTTTTCACTATCAGATGTAATTGCATGTTTTAATCTGTACCTGCTATTTTCTGATTTGTGTGTGCAGGTTTACTTCCATATCTATCAGTCTCTGGTATGCAATTCTGCATTTTACTTTGTACCTGTCACTTTTGGAAATATGGGGATACCTTCTAAACTGTAACTTTCAGCCTGTGCTATGTGAGTTCAGCTGCTTCTCTGAGTGTGTGTTTATTATTGCACAAGAGTGTCTTTGTTATGGGTGTGGGGATGTGTGTGTGTGTGTGTGTGGGGGTGCATGTGTGTGTGTGTGTGTGTGTGCGTGCGTGCGTGTGCGTGCGTGCGTGTGTGTGTGCGTGCGTGTGTGCGTGTGTGTTGTGTGTGTGTGTTTGTTTATTATAGTATAGATTTTTATGTAATGTCTTTAATTTCTGCTGAGGGAGTGTATGATTATTATATACCTGTCAGCTGATGATATACAATTTTGCATTTTAGTCTCTCCTCCTCAGGCCCTGCTGTGCAATAACAGATTTTACTCTGTACCTGTCTCTTTGCTGCATGTGCATTTTATTCAGTTTCTAAGTCAAGAGAATATATTTTCCTTTGTATTCATCAACCAAGTGAATGTGGATTTTCTCCAGTACTGTAATTTTGAGACATATGGGTTTGGGTTTTACATAGTGCCTTTAGAATCTCTTGGCTTGTGTTTGGGTATTAATCTATCTCTGTCAATCCCCAGTATAATGTATCATTCTCTACCTGCCAGTTCTTGTAACATGCATTTGTTTCCCCCCCACCCACCCCCACTCATTTCTGCAACTTTCACTCTCCACTGCAGTATTCTGTGTTCTGCTGTCTCTCGGTCTGTCTCCGATATGTGAATTCTGGTTTAATTAGTCCCTACCTGTTCCTGGTATGTGACTTTGTGTTATATATTGCTTCTGTCACATTTAGCAATGTGGAGGTAGGTTGTTTTAACTAGTGATCAGTGTTTGCCAGATAGTTGAATATTAATCTATCTCTGCCAATCTGAGTGTGTTTTATTTTCTCTCAGGTTCAGTCCCCGGTATGAGGGTCAATGTTTTATTCTGGAGCTGCCAGTGCTTGGTGTGTGAGTGAGAGTTTTACCCTATTTATCAGTTTCTGGAGTATGATTTTTGTTTTATCTATCTCTCTCAATTACTGGTAGGGCAGTGTGGATTTTCATCCACATCTCAGTTATTTGTATGTGTGTGTGAGTTTTACTCTCCTCCTTTCAGATTCTGCTATGTGAGAGTGTGTGTTCCATACCTGTCATTTGCTAATGTGTAAAATAATTTGTTTGTATTAGTCTCTGCTGTGTCACTTTTGGAATTATGGGGATACCTTCTAAACTGTAACTTTCAGCCTGTGCTATGCGAGTTCAGCTGCTTCTCTGAGTGTGTGTTTATTATTGCACCAGAGTGTCTTTGTTATGGGTGTGGTGGTGCATGTGTGTGTGTGTGTGTGTGTGTGTGTGTGTGTGTGTGTGTGTGTGTGTGTGTGTGTGTGTGTGTGTGTGTGTGTGTGTGTGTGTGTGTGTGTGTGTTTGTTTATTATAGTATGGATTTTTATGTAATGTCTTTAATTTCTGCTGAGGGAGTGTATGATTACTATATACCTGTCAGTTGATGATATACAATGTTGCATTTTAGTCTCTCCTCCTCAGGCCCTGCTGTGCAATAACAGATTTTACTCTGTACCTGTCTCTTTGCTGCATGTGCATTTTATTCAGTTTCTATGTCAAGAGAATATATTTTCCTTTGTATTCATCAACCAAGTGAATGTGGATTTTCTCCAGTACTGTAATTTTGAGACATATGGGTTTGGGTTTTACATAGTGCCTTTAGAATCTCTTGGCTTGTGTTAGGGTATTAATCTATCTCTGTCAATCCGCAGTATAATGTACATGTATCATTCTCTACCTGCCAGTTCTTGTAACATGCATTTGTTTCCCCACCGCTCCCCCCCCCCCCCCCCCCACTCATTTCTGCAACTTTCACTCTCCACTGCAGTATTCTGTGTTCTGCTGTCTCTCGGTCTGACTCTGATATGTGAATTCTGGTTTAATTAGTCCCTACCTGTTCCTGGTATGTGACTTTGTGTTATATATTGCTTCTGTCACATTTAGCAATGTGGAGGTAGGTTGTTTTAACTAGTGATCAGTGTTTGCCAGATAGTTGAATATTAATCTATCTCTGCCAATCTGAGTGTGTTTTATTTTCTCTCAGGTTCAGTCCCCGGTATGAGGGTCAATGTTTTAGTCGGGAGCTGCCAGTGCTTGGTGTGTGAGTGAGAGTTTTACCCTATTTATCAGTTTCTGGAGTATGATTTTTGTGTTATCTATCTCTCTCAATTACTGGTAGGGCAGTGTGGATTTTCATCCACATCTCAGTTATTTGTATGTGTGTGTGAGTTTTACTCTCCTCCTTTCAGATTCTGCTATGTGAGAGTGTGTGTTCCATTCCTGTCATTTGCTAATGTGTAAAATAATTTGTTTGTATTAGTCTCTGCTGTGTATTTGTTTGATTTACTCTGAACCTGTAAGTCCCGGGTTTGGCAGGGAAGTGTTTTTTTTTGGTTCTCAGTCTCTTGTCTGTGAGTCTGAAATTCATAATGTTGCTATCAATTCACTGTAGCAAGAGTGTGGGCTTTATATTGTGCCATTCAGTTCCTGCTATCAGAATTCCACGTTTATAATGTCCCTGTCAGTGTCTGGTATGGGAGTGTATCCTTTCTCCCATATTGGCCAGCACTTGGCTCGTGTTAGCTTTACCCTGTGTCTCTGCCTCTGGTATGTGAAGGTATGTTTTATGATGTGCCTTTCAGTTTCTGGTGTGACACTGTATGTTTCATCCTTTACATGACATTTTACGGTGCAGGTGAACATCTTTTTTTTTAAACATGTCTGCTTTTGTCATGTGCGTGTGATACTTAATCAATATTTCTACCATTGCTTGGTTTATTCCATATCAGCCACTCGAGATATGTGAGTGAGGATTCTTCTCTGCATCTGTCAATTTCTGCTTGCTGATTTTGTGTTTTATTCATTACCTGTCTTTTTTGTGTATCAGAGTAGTTTCCACTCTGTATCTGACAGGCTCTGCTTTGTGAGTGCTGACTTAGAGAGTACCTGTCAAGTTTTTGGTTTCAGAGTTTGCTTTCAATTTGTACCTGGACCTGGCTTTGTGGGTGTGAGTTTCACACTGGCCTGTCCATATCTAGAATGTTACTGTGGGTTTTAATCTTTACTTATCAAGTTTCTGGTATGTAACTTTGAGATGTTACTCTGTCCTTGTCATTCACTGATCAGAAAGGATTTTGTTTACTTTGTACCTGCCAGATTCTAGGATGTGATTCTAATTTTGCCTTGTACCATTAATGTCTGGAAATGTGACTATGTCATTGTTATATTTCACCTCTCAGTCCCTGTATAGGATTGTGGATTTTTTGGCTGATTTCAGATTCTGATCAGCGTGGGTCTTACTCTTTACCTGTCAGAATCTGATATGTGAGTGTAGTTTGAGTAATACAGAAGCAGTCTCAGGTAGAATGTGTTTTTACCTCTCTCCCTATCAGGTCTTGGTTCAGGAGTATGGATGTTATAATGTACCTCTCATTCACTGGTCTATGCTGGCAGATTATAGTCTGTAACTTTCAATTTAACTTGATTTGGGATTTTATTCTGTACTTTCTGTATCTGATTTGTCAGCATCTTTTTACCCTGCATTTTTGAGCTCCTGGGATGTGAGTGCATGTTTTATTATGTATCGATTATGTTCAGATTGGTTAGTGGGGTGCTTCATAATGTTCCAATCAGTTCTATATATAAGCGTGTGGCTACTCAACTTGTTTCTGATTTTATTTTCCTTTTTTGGGTGAAGTATTACCTTGTTAAGTTTCTGGTATATGATGAATGTATGTTCTATCCAGGACATGACTCTGGGTTTTAGAATCTCTCAATCTCTGACTTGTCCATGGATGATCTATTCTCTCCCTGTTAAACTCTGATATGTGAATGCAGCTTTTTCTCCTAATGCCACTTTTTGGCAGTTGAGTGAGTGTTTCCACTTTTACCAATTGGTTTCAGCCATTTGTGTGTGTTGTTATCCTGTGCCAGTCCTTTTCTGAGAGAATATGGTACCTGTCAGTCTCAAATTTGGAAGTGTGGTTTCCATTTGAGACTGCCAATACCTGATAGTGTGGTGTTACAATGTATATGTCAGTGATACATCATATATTAGAGTGGTGTTCTGATGTTAATGTTAGTAATACCTGTTACACGCGTGTGGTGGTACAATGTATATGTTAGTGCCTGGCAAGAGATTTTTTTGAGACTGTCAGTTCCTGATAAATTAGTGTGATATTTTAATGTTAATGATTACTGGTATATTAGTGTGGTGTTACAATGTATATGTAGTGATACCTAAAATATTTGTGTGGTGTTACAATATTAGTGTCTGGTAACAGTTTTCTGTCTCTCTTTGTGGAGCCCAGCTTTTTTTTTTAACTTGTGATTGTGTATTGTTCTCGACATGTCCCCCTTCCTGGTATGTGACTGAGTGGTATTCCCTGTATCTGTCAATATTTTCTATGGCTGTTTATGTTCTGTTCAATTCCTGTCAGTTTACAGTGTGTGAATGTGGCTTTAAGTGTGTCCCTTCAGTTTTGACTTTGTGGTCATGTGATTTCTTGAATATTTATAAGGTTCTGACATGTGAATATGTTTCTGTTTTGTTTTTCTCTCTGTTTCTGTCAGTTTCAAGCCCATGAGTCTGTGTTTATTGTTTTCTTTATCTGTCAGTGTTTTTATATGAGTGTGTGTTTTGTGCTGTATTTATCAATCCCAGGTATGTACTTATGTGCTTTACACTGTAGCTGCCAGACTGTGGTATGTGATTCTGAACTTTCCTTCATGCAATTAATTTCCAGGTAAATGAATGTGCATTTTTTGAGACTGGCCACTCGGTCTTTGATACAGCAATGCGGTTGTTATTTAGTAACTTTCAGCTTTTGTTGTGAGTATTGATTTTCCTCTCTTTCCTCTTATTTGTTAATACTGTGTGGGTGTCTCTGGCTGGGCCAGCATTTATTGCCCATCCCTAATTGCCCTTGTTCAGATGGCATTTAGCAATCAGCCACGTTGCTTGAGTCTGGAATCACATGTAGGCCAGGCCCAGATAAGGACAACAGGTCTCCTTCCCTAAAGGACATTAGTGAACCAAATTTTATATATATGACAATTGGCAATGGTTTCATGGTCATCATCCAGCTCTCAATTCCAGATTTTTAGGGAATTAAAATTTCACCATCTGTCATGATGGGATTCGAAACCAGGTCCCCACAGCATTAACCTAAGTCCCTGCATGTTATGGCAGTTGTTCGCTTCTGGTACCTGAACATGTTTTTTGTTCTGTTCTTGTCAGCTTCTTGTATAAGCATGGATTTTAATCTGTATATGGTGGGAGCAGAAATCAGAGCTTGGATTTTCTAATATACTGCCAGTTTTATGTATGGGTGTGGGGCTTTTCCTTCAGTATCTCAACTTTCCTTTGTACTTTGCATGCAGGGGTTACATTGCCTCATTTATTTTCAGTTATGTGAGTGAATGGTTTACACAATACTTGCCAGTTTCTTAATGTGGGGGAAGTTTTACTCTGGATATGGCAGTTGCTGCAATGAGTATGTTTTTTTTTTCTGTCTCTGTTTCTGGTTTGTGAGTGCAAGATTAGCTCAATGGCAGGTGTATGCATGATTCTATCAGTGGTAGATACATTCTATCATGTAAGTGTGGTTTTACACTGTACCTGCCAGTTTCTGAATTGTGTGTCTGATTTTGATATGGTGCATTTCAGTCTCTGACAGAGGAGTATTGGATTTCCTGTGTCTATCTGTCCTTGCTCTGCTTGTATGGTCTGACTCTGAACTTCTGTACTATTCCATATCTGGCAGTTTGTGGTAGCCATTGTACAATGTATTCATTCCCCGGTATGTCATTGTTCTGTAATGTGCTTCGCAGATGCTGATGTATAATATATGTTTTCACGAAATAGTTGTCAGATTCTGGTAGATAATTTTGCTTTATTTACTCTATTCATGACAACATGAGGTACAGGTGTGCTTTACTCCTTACCTGTCACTTTATCGTATGAGTGTTTTTTTTTCTTTTTACTCGGTAGCTTTCAATATTTGCTAAGTGTGCGCAAGTTCTAATGTGTTCCATTTCGAATGGAATTGCTGGTTTTACTCAATACCCACCTGTTTTTGATAGGGCAGTGAATGTTTTAGCCAATACCAATCATTTGCCGGCATTTAAGTGAAGTTTTAAACAATGCCTATTTGTTTTGTGAGATCTGCATATGTTTTTCTATGATGCCAATTACTCTGAGGTATAGGAGTGCTGTTTCACTCTGAAACTGCTCATTTCTGATATGTGATTGTTCCTTTGCTTTGTACCATGCAGTGTCTAGCATGAGAGTTCCCCTGCCCAATTCCTTGCATTCCTAAGTGAATTGTTTGTGAATATGCACTGTCCCTTGTCTGTTTCTCTTTCTGGTATGAGGCTGTGGGTGATTGTCTGCTTCTGTCTGTCTTTGCTAAGGGTATTTATGCTCTGCTCCAGTACTTTTAACCTCTCCTTCAAATTCTGGTTCTAAACAAACCAGACACCCATAAACCATTCAGTCTATGAGGTGATTTTTGTTTTCTTTGTGTCTGTCAGTTTCTGATTGTTGTGCATGTTTTTTTTTAAACTTTAATTATCTAGTTATCTTATATCCGGTCGCCTCTGCTAGTAGAGTACACTTTGGCACGTCTCTGTCAATCTCTAGTGTCTAACTGCATGTTTCACTTTGCACCTGCTATTTCCTGGCAGATTTTATACAAATATCTGTCAATCCCTGGTATGTGATTGTGCATCTTACTGTGTACCAGTTTCTGAAATATTGGTGTCAATTTCTTACTGTACTTTCAGCCTTTTGTATGAGAGACTGGGTATCATTCTGTACCCTTCAGCTGTTCATATGAGAGTGTGCACATTTAACTGCCCTGCTAACACCCAACACTGGCTTGACAGACACTCTCTGTACTGCACAGTTTCTGTATGTTGGTGATTAATTTTATGTACTTAACCATCACATAGCAGAAACTGATGTATGTTTACTCTATACCTACTGGTTTCTGGTATGTATGTGTGTATTTTAATGTCTCCCCATGAGTCTCCGGTATGAGGGCGTACCTTGTATCATTTACTGTTCAATCCCTGGTGTCTAATAATGAATTTAACTCTGTAACTCTTATTTCTTTTGTTCTGTTTGTCTCTCAGTTCCTTGTGTGAGTCCACGTGCATTTTCATTTCTGTAAGAGACAATAGTTTTCCCTTTGCACATGTCAATCGATGCAAAGTGAGGGTAGATTTTACTCTGTCCCTCTAAGATTCAGGTTTGTGGGTTTGGGGTTTTACTCAGTACCTGTTGGTGGCTGCTGTCATGTATTTGGATTTTAATTTATCCCTGGCATGTTAGTTTATGCTTTCACCTTTACCTGCCATCCTTGCTATACAATTGCATTTTTAAATTCGTGTCATGTTCTGCTACATCATTATGTACTGGAAACTCTTCCACTCAGTCTCCAGTATGCGAATGCTAATTTAATTAGTACCTGTTCCTTTTTTGTGTGTGATTTTTTTTATTACACATTTTGCCTTCCAGATTTAAACTAAAGGTGCCGGATTTATTTGGTATCTGACAGTGTCTGTTGTACCCTGCTCTCTTGCCCACATGTCTGTCCTTGGCTTACTGCATTGTTCCAGTGAAGCCCAACGCAAACTGGAGGAACAACACCTCATCTTCCGACTAGGCACCTTACAGCCTTCCGGTCTGAATATTGAATTCAATAACTTTAGGTCGTGAGCTCCCTCCCCCATCCCCACCCCCTTTCTGTTTCCCCCTTTTTTTCCCCCTTTTTTTTCCCTATAAATTTTACAGATTTTTCTTTTCCCACTTATTTTTAAATATTTTAAAATCTTTTATGCTCCCCCCACCCCCACTAGAGCTGTACCTTGAGTGCCCTACCATCCATTCTTAATTAGCACATTCGTTTAGACAATATCACCAACTTTAACTTTAACACCTATGTGTTCTTTTGTCCCATTGTCACCGACATCTTTTGATTATCTGCTTCTATCACTGCTTGTTTGTCTACACAAGCACCTCTGTCTCTCTCCGCCCCCCCCCCCCTCCCCCCACACACCTTAAACCAGTTTATATTTCAACTCTTTCTTGGACTCGAAATCAAGTTCTGTCGAAGGGTCATGAAGACTCGAAACGTCAACTCTTTTCTTCTCCGTCGATGCTGCCAGACCTGCTGAGTTTTTCCAGGTAATTCTGTTTTTGTTTTGGATTTCCAGCATCCGCAGTTCTCTTTGTTTTTATCTCTGTTGTTTTATATTTGGAATCTAATCTATCCCTGTCAATTTCTAGTGTATTTTCTCTGTGTTTCTCATGCTCTAGTATGTGAGTGTGTGTTGTATTCTGGAGCTACCAGTTCTTGGTATGAGAGTGTTGCTTTATATTTAGCAGGCTCAGCTACATTATTGTGCATTCTACTCTGTCCCTACCAGTCTGCAATTTAGCAGTGTTGAGTGTAACATGATCCAGCCAGTTTCCTGATTGTGAACATTTATTGTTTTCAAAATCGATCACATTCTGGACTGTAACTGTGAGTTCTCGAGTGTGCGTGCCAGTCTATATCATTTGAGTGTGGGTTTTCATTTACACCTGTCACTCACAAGCATGTCCCATTCCAAGCCTGTAAGATTCTGTGTCATGAATGTAGGTTATTCTCGATACACTTAGTTTTGGATCTGTGAACCCATGTTACATTTAGTACCTGTCAAGCACTGTTTTATATGTGTTTGTGACATACTGTTCATTACTGGAGTAGCAATGCATATCTTATACTCTTCCTGTTAGTTTCTGGAATCTGTGACTGAAGTAGCAGTTCCTGAGGCTCAAGTGAGGGTTTAAAACTGTATCATTCAACATTGTCATCTAAATGTTACTGTTAGCATCTCCCAGGTAGTCTTTATTATGCAAGACTCGAGTTGTGAGCTGTACTCATTTTTCTGGTACATATACTCAATGTTATTTTCTATGCACTGCTACTTTGTTGAGAGCTTGTGATTTACACTGTATCTGATATGTGAATTTGAATTTCAATAGTCTCCCTGTTTACACCTTGCCTTCCAGTCCATTTTTTTTTACTGTGGGATTCTTGTTATATCTATAAGTCCCTCATGGTACCTGTGAGTGTAAGCAGTAACTCGTTTTACTCTTATTATATGTAAGTCTTTTTTTGGTGCTCTAGGTGTATGTGCCATTAATTATGTGTCTGATGCTGTCTGGTCCTGCTTGTTGGTGAGATGTATTCCATATCTGACAGCACCCAGTAAAGTGGTTCAATTTGGATTGCATATTATATCTCTCAGCAATGAAAACTGCACGATGGATTATTTCAGTGACTTGGAACCAATCATCAGATTTGGATGTGATTTTTATCAGATTGTCTTGTTATTTTCTATGTATTTCATTCAGAAAATTATGGTTCACAGTATATGGTACAGAATGCATGAGAAATTTATTCTATTGTACTACATCCATAGATTCCTGTCTGACTGTTGCTATATAAGTGTGGGATTCAGTATGTTGCTATCATATTTTGTTTATTTTAGTTAGGTATTATTTCTGTATCTGTCACTTCCTTATATTTTCTACAAATAGTGGATTGGTTTGACACCTAACAACATCTGTCCTTTGAGTGGATGCTTAAAAATGAGTTTAGTCTCTGATATTGTCTGAGATTATGGCTTCATGCAACAGATAAAATTCACTGCCAAATTATGCAGTTTTGCTCTTTCAGCAACTCTCTTCTACTGAAAAAGCTTGAGGTCAACATGTTTCTATACCTGAGCCTTTTTTTAAATGAGTTATATCTGTCTAAGTATTCTAATATGACTGTGAACTAACGTTCCATTTGAAGCCTGATTCTCTTCACCTAAATTCTGGATCAAATTATATTTGAGTTCAACAAAACATATGTGTAGGACAAATGGAGAGTCTGTCTCTTGGTCTTTGCCTAAAATTCTCATGTAGATATGTAGCTGGTCTGTCCTACACATGCATATGGATTGACAGTGTCTGTAATAATCCATAGCAGTGCAAGTGTCATCCTGTTAATACATGGGAAAGCAAGATATGCAATGCCTATATTATCCCACAATAGCTGTGACACTTTCTGCGGACTGCTACTGCACATGAGCGTGAGATGCCTGCTGTATGATACTCTTATACTTTTGAATGGTTTTTGTTGTCAAAAGAGAATAGAATTACTAGTGTCTGCGGTACTCCATTGTAGTCTAGAAATGATCCAGTTGCTGAATGCTGATTTCATCGGAGGTAATGCAGAATCATCTGTATGATTCCTGGTCAATCATATGCTTTGTTTGTCTGGAATCTAGAATTATGCTACATGAACAGAATACAGAACTAATTGGGACCTTGATGCATCGAAGTAAGGTACATTCAGAAAAAAAATAGCAAACTAAAAAAAAAAACACAAAATACGATCGCAACATATTGACTCCCACAATTGTCTGGCAAGAATCAGACAAGAATCGATGGATGTAGTACCAAAGAATTAATTTTTCATGCATTCTGTACCATAGACTGTGAATGTTTTATTTCGAATGAAATACATAGAAAATAAGAAGCCGAACTGATACAAATCAAATCCAAATCTGATGAACAGCTCTGAAGTACTCAAATGATCCATCGAACAGTTATCATTGATTGAGAGATATAATATGCAATCCAAATTGAACCAAAGTAATGGAGACTGACAGATATGGAATACATCTCACCCAGATGCAGGACCAGACACCATCAGACACATCATTTATGGCACACACAGACACCCCCACAGCACCAACAATAATAAAAGAATAAGGAATTCCCACATACACTCACAGGCACTAATAGATACAGCATGAATCTCCCACTGAAAAAAAAAGATAGGCTGGAAGTCAAGCTGCAAACAGGGAGACAAATGTAAACCAAATTCACATATCACAGATACAGTGTAAATCACAAGCTTTCATAACAAATATAGCAACGCACATAAAATAGCATCAAGTATATACCAGAAAAATGAGTACCGCTCATAACTCGAGTCTTGCATAACAAAGACTACCCGGGAGATGTTAATGGTGACAGTAAGATTACACTGCTGAATGATACAGTTTTAAACCCTCACGGACGGCTCAGAAATTGATCCTATCACTGTAAATCAGTGTCGAATTGCTACTCTCTAACAAAGAAATGTTTCTGGGAATATTTATCCACATATATGGATGGAAAGAAGATAAATTGAGCTGAGTTGCAAAACAACAATGTGTAATTGGCAGAACAGATGTGATAGAGGGTCTGAATGTCCTCTTTCTGATCCTCTAATTCTATGATATGTTGGTAATTTGCGACTGGAATCCAAATTTGCATAGTTGATGACAATAATAATCAGATGCACTGAAGAAGCACCACTGTTCTTGCTCAACATAACTGATCGATGCAGTTCCCAACTCTCTCCCCGCCCCCTCCCCCTTATCCTCCCCCTTCAGTGTATCAGTGATTGTTTGAGATTATTGGTTTCTGTCTCTGGAGTTGTTGGTTCAGGCAGTGACCTCATTTACTCTGGGGTGTGGGGGTTGTTCATTTTAAGAATACATGTGCAGCTGAAAAAATGTGAACTGGTACCACATTAGTGTGCATCTGTTCTTGTGTCTGACCGAGAAAGTCAAAATGGAACCTGTGAGCATGATTGTTTTTACGGTTAAATTGTATCTGATTCTGCTGCTCTGGGTCACCGTAGGATTTAGTGTGCCTCAGGAACTTTGTACCTCTGTGAGGCTCACTGGTTCACCTGCCCATAACAGTACAAGTGATGCTAGTACTGTGCTGGTGTGCTTTAAGAGATAGTCCACCTACCGTTTGTCAGGAGGAGTTGACTGTGGTCTTCCTGCACCCCAAATGTAGTAACAATCCCAACTGATCTGTGCCTAGCGAAGGATGCTGTGAAGAGATTGGTAATGAAAATAATATGTTACTCCAAAGAGCAAGTTGCAGACGAGAATATCAGTTGAGTTGGAAACCATTCTGGTAGTTGTTAGGAAGTTACACTATTTGGAGAGGGGAAGCAGAGATGCAAACTTTGCAATGACTGGCAGCACTGCAGTGCTGGAGCACTCAGCTTCAGAACACCAGTGTTATTTGAAAGGAAAGTGATCCATAGTGAGTTTTCAATATTTATTCACAACCTAAAACCATGCTCCAAGGCTGGGTCTTTTGTCAGACAGGACAATCGCTACGAACTAGTCAAGGTTCACATCTCCAATTCCTAAAGGACATTTGACAAATTTGTATTCACTTCCACGGATATAAGCAAATGTTAAACATCCATTGTTTTCTGTTGAAATTGAGTTCAAGGCCTTTTTTATGAACATAATGTCTTCGCCCCTGAAGGAGCGGTAATATATCTCTCAATCACTGACATAACAATTCTGGGGGATCCAATGATCTGAAACAGATTTTTTTTTATATAACCTTTTTTTTTACACACTTCTAGGTGCACTTTGAGAAACCCAACACTCAGTTCAATTCTCACGAATCGCTGCCACATAACGCGACCAGGACTGTCCTCTGGAGCAATGGTTTTCAGAGCAAGAATATTGACTCACCAACAGAGGGGGCCCCTCGCTTTTCAGCTCACTCCATGTTCCGGTAGCACTTCCTGCTCGCACTGTCGAAGGGTCATGAGGACTCGAAACGTCAACTCTTTTCTTCTCCGCCGATGCTGCCAGACCTACTGAGTTTTTCCAGGTAATTCTGTTTTTGTTTTACATTTGAACCAGACTGTCTAACACCATCCGAGGAGGCGGTCACAAGGCGAGGTGTTTCTGGAAGGAGGCTGCCAAACCTCCCCCTGCTGTGTCCAGCGATGAGGAATCGAGGAACTCCACAAATACTTCCTGACGGCAGGGCGAAGAAGGGGTGGGGGTGGGGGGGGGGCGGGGGGGGGGGGGGGGGTAGATAGGTACACGCATGCGCCTGTCTTGTCAGTTTCAGGATGTGTGTGTGTGTTGGGGGGTGGGTGGTAACAGTTTATTTTAGGCGCATGCTCAGTCTTCCTTACGTCAATTTCATTGAGTAATCCACACGTAACAATGGTGCAGGAAAAAGGACACGCCCTCTGACTGGCAACTGCTTAATCACATTCATAGAGTTACAGAGAGAAACAGCGCAGAAAAAGGCCCTTCTGCCCATCGAGTCTGCGTCGGTCACTTATTTACCATCCTCTCCATGGAATTCATAGAACTAATTCCAGCACAGAAGGAGGTCCCTGCTGAAGTAAACATGACACAACATTATTTTCATCCACATGTGAAATTTTCCCTTCACAGAGTCACAGAGGTATACAGCACAGCAAAATGACCTTCGGCCCATCCAGTCTGCGCCGAAGAAACTAGTACCTAACTCTTCTAATCCCATTTTCCATCACTAGGCCCATAGCCTTGTATGCCATGGCATGGCCAAAGTGCACATCCTAATACTTATTAAATGTTATGAGAGTTTTTGCCTCTTCCATCCTTTCAGGCAGTGAGTTCCAGATTCCTTTCACCCTCTGGGTGAAAATAATTCTTCCTCACATTCCCTCCAAACCTCCTGCCCCTTACCTTAAATCTATGCTATAGCGATGGCACTTTGAGTTTATGACAACATGCGAACGAATTGTGAAATAAATTGGCAAACTTTTTTTAAATTAAGGAAGAGAAAAGCAAAGTACTGCAGATGCTGCAAATCAGAAACAAGAACAAAAATGGTTGGAAAAAGACAACAGGTCTGACAGCATCTGTGCAGAGAAAGACAGAGTTAGCATTCCAAGTCCAGATGACTCTCCTTCAGAACTGAAGAGAAGTAAAAATGTGGTGAAATATATGCTGTTTAAGGGGTGGGGGAGGGGTGGGGACATGTGAAGCTGTATAGAAGGCCAGTGATAGGTGGAGGTGAAGGAGAGATTGCAAAAGATGTCAAAAAAAATGTTGAAGGAGTGTTGATGGTGGTGATGCTGGATAAAAGAGTTGTTAATGATCACATTCTGTGTAGGAAGCAGAATGAGCAAGTGACAGATGACCCTAGTGGCTTTGGGATGGGGGAATGGAACGGTTTGGAAGAAAAGATCGAGATAGGCTAAAAGATGGGGATAAAACAATGAAGGGATATAAACTTAGAAAAAAAATTTAAAATAAATGAAATAGGGGAGAAAAAATATGTTAAAATTTAAAAGCTAAATATTAGAAAAAAGGGGATCAGAAAGAGGGTGAGGATGGAGGATAGAGTTCATGAATGGAAGTTGTTGAGCTCAATATTCAGTCCAGAAGGCTGTAAAGTGCCTAGTCGGAAGATGAGGTGCCATTCATCCAGTTTGCCTTGAACTTCACTGGAACAATGCAGCAGGCCAAGGAGGGACATGTGGGCATGAGAACAGGGTGGTGTGTTGAAATGGCAAGCGACAGGAAGATCTGGGTCATGCTTGCAGACAGACTGAAGGCATTCCGCAAAGCGGTTATCCTGTCTGCATCTGGCCTCTCCAACGTACAGGAGATCACATTGGAAGTAGTGAATACAGTAGACTAAATTGAGGGAAGTGCAAGTGAAATGCTGCTTCACTTGAAAGGAGTGTTTGGGCCCTTGTAAGGTGGGAGAGAGGATGTAAATGGCAGGTATTGCACCTTCTGTGCTCGCATGGGAAGGTGCCGTGGGAGGGGGATGCGGTGTTGGGGGTGATGGAGGAGTGGACCAGGGTTTCCCGTAGACAATATTACCTATGGAATGTCAATGCGGGGAGGGGTAGGAGATAAAAGGAAGATGTGTTTGGTTGTGGCATCATGCTGGAAATGGCGGTGGATGATCCTTTGAATGCAGAGGCTGGTGGGTGAAAAGTGAGGACAAGGGGGACCCTACCATGGTTCTGGGCGGGAGAGGAAGGTGTGAGGGCGGATGCACAGGAGATGGGCTGGACATGGGTTCAGTGCCCTGTTAATTACTGTGGGTGGACAACTCAGTTAAGAAAGAAGGAAGACATGTCAGAAGCACTGGTTTGCGAAGTGGCATCATCAGAACAGAAGCGACGGAGGTGAAGGAACTGAGAGAATGGATGAAATCCTTACAGGAAGTGGAATGTGAAGAGCTCTAGTCGAGGTAGCTATGGGAGTCAGTAGGCTTTTAATGAATATTGGTGGAGAGAATCATGCTGCAATATGGTGCAACTTGCAAATCTATTGACCAAAGTCTGGAAAGTGCAATTGTCAGGAAGATCCAATAATTCTCATAATGCTATTGGAATTTCTTGTTGAGTAGATTAAAAGTGGGATCTTTGCCTATGGGTCTGTTTGTAGGCATGCATGTGTGTTTGTGTGTGGGACTGTCATGAAGCTGTTAATGTATATAATATTATTGGAACATATATTTATTTTAACATGGAGGTTTATTCTGTGGGTGTGTCTTAATTGGATCAAAGCCAGCTAGTCTTATGTGCTTTGATGTGTATTACTGAAACCCCATATCCCATTAACATGGAGGCCCAAAAACCCATGAATACTTAGGCCTGGAAGCACAATATCATTGAACCCCCAAATCCTAATAACACTGAACCCACCAAACCCACTAACACTTAGGTGCCAAATCCCACTTTCACTGAACCCCCAAATTGCAAGTTCTTGTAGCCCCAAAAGCACACTTTCACTGGAAACCCTAATCCCACTATCACTGAAATCACAAATCCTACTAACACTTAGTCCCCAAACTACACCATCATTGAACCACAAATCCCACTAACACTGAACCCACAAATCCCACTAACACTGAAACCCCAAATCCTACTAACACTTAGTCCCCAAACTACACTATCACTGAACCACAAATCCCACTAACACTGAACCCACAAATCCCACTAACACTGAAACCCCAAATCCTACTAACACTTTGGCCCCAAACCACACTATCATTGAACCCACAAATCCCACTAACAGTTAGGCACCAAATCACACAATCACTGAAGCGACAAATTCGACTGACACGGAACCACAAAATCCCAGAAATTATTAGGCCTGAAACATCACTACTACTGAATCCCAAAAACACTGAGGCATTAGGTCCAACCATTACTGAAACTCCTAACCCCACAAACACAGAAGCAAAAATCCCATGACTACTTATGCCTGAAAGCACACTATCTCTGAACCCCCAAACCTTAATAACAGTGAGTCCACAACTCCCCCTAATACTTAAGACAATAATCCCACTATCACTGCACCCACACATCCCACTAACACTTAAGCCTCAAACTCATTCTCACTGAAGCCACAAATTCCACTAACACTTAGGCTCCAAAATCCACTATCATTGAACACACAAAACCCAATAACACGTGGGCCCCAAACCTCACTATCACTGAACCCACAAATCCCACTATCACTGAACCCACAAATCCCACTATCACTGAACCCACAAATCATACTAACACATAGGCCTGAAATCGGATTATCACAGATCCCATAAATCCCACTAACTCTTTGGCCCCAAACTGCACTTTCACTGAACACCCAAATCCTGCTAACATGGAACACACAAATCCCACTAACACTGAAACCCTAAATCACACTAACACTGAACCCCAATATCCGACTAATACTGAATCTCCAATTCACACAAATACCGAAACCCAAATCCCACATTGACTGATCCCCCAAATCACATTATCACTGAACCCACAAATGCCACTAACACATGGATATCAAACCACCTAATACTGAACTCCCAAGTCCAACTTACACAGAACCCACAAATCCCACTAACACTGAAACCAGAAATTACACTAACATAGAACCCACAAATCCCACTAGCACTTAGGCTCCAAACCATACTTTCACTGAACCCACCAATCCTGCTAACACTTAGGCCTCACAATCATAACACTGAACCCCCAACTCCAACTAACACTGAACCCACATATCCCTCTCACACTTAGGCCTCTAAACCCTAACACTGAACTCCAACTCCCACAAACACTGAACTCCCAAACCACTCTTTCACTGAACCCACATATTCCACTAAAAGTTAGGCCTCAAACCCCTAACACTGAACCCCCAATTCCACTAACACTGATCCCAGATATCCCACTCACATTGAATCACCAAGTCCCACTAACACTGAACCCTAAAATCCCACTAACACACGAGTCTCAAACTGCCTCAATGAAACCCTACTAACACAGAAACCACAGGTCTCAATAATATTTGTGTCAGATATGCAACTATCACTGAACCCCCGTCTCTTACTAATACTGAAACCCAAGTCCCAAAAATGTAGAACTCTCAAATCCCACATTGACTGAACCCCAATCCCATTATCAAAGAACCCCCAAATCCCACTAACGCATGGATCGCAAACCACCTAACACTGATCCCCCAAGCCCCACTTACACTGAGCCCACAAATCCCACTTTCACTGAAACCACAAATCTCACTAACACTGAACTTCCAGGTTCCACCAGCACTGAACGCAGAGATCTCAATAACAAAGAAACTCCAAATCCAATTAACAATTAGGTCGGAAATCGCACTGTCACAGAACCCACAAATCCTACTAACACAGACCCCACTGAAACCACGGTCTAGCACTGAACCCACTAATACTGAACACCCAAATCCAAGTAACACTTAGGCCTGAAATTGCACTATCACAGAAGCCACAAATCAAACTAACAATGAACCCCCAACTCTCACTAACACAGAACCCACAAATCCCTCTAACACTGAAACCCAAATCCAACTGACTTTTAGGCCTGAAATCGCACTTTCGCAGACCCACAAATCAAACTAACACTGAACGCACAAACCCAGTAAAACTTAGGCCACACACCACAATTTCACTGAACCCGCAAATCTCAGTAACACTTGGGCTCAAAGCCCTAACACTGAAACTCAACTCCCATTAACACTGAACCCCCAAATCACACTAATATTTGGGTCTCAAACCCCTAACATGTGAGTCTCAAACTGCCTAATTATCAACACCCAAGTCCCACAACAACTTAGGCCCCGAACCGCACTTCCACTGAACCCACAAATCCCACTTCCACTGAACCCACAGATCACACTAACACTGAATCCCCAAATCCAACTAACACTGAATCCCCAAATCCAACTAACACTTGGACTTGAAATTGCACTACCTCACAACCCACAAATCCTGCTTACGCGGAATCCCCAAATCCCTTAACATTGAGCCCCCAAAACCCTCTATCACTGAACCCACAAATCCCACTAACACGTAGGCCCCATGCCGCACTGTGACTGAACCCAAAAATCTCACTAACCCGCTTCCTCATACCACTAACACTGAACCCCCAACTCCCACTCACACTGAACCCACAAATCCCTCAAACACTGAATCCCCACGTCCCACAAACACTGAACCCCCAAGTCCCACAAACACTGAACCCACAAATCAAACTAACCCTGAAACCCAATCTCAGTAATAACTAGGCCCCAAACTGTACTTTCACTGAACCCACATATCCCACTAACACTTAGGCCTCGAAGCCCTTACACTGAAACCCCAACTCCCACTAACACTGAACTCACAAACCCCAGTAACACTGAACCCACAAATCCCACTAATCCTTAGGCCTCAAAACCCTAACACTGATCACGCTCCTGTCAACTCAGAATAGTGTGTTCCTCAATTCAGTTTTTTGAGGTAAGAAAGTTGAAATGTGCACATCAGATTAAATATAAAATTTTCAATCATTTATAATTGCAAAACCAACGTTATTTTTTTACAAAATACCCAACAGCAGTTGAAACTGTTTATTCTGATTTACTGATTCTTAAGCACAATTTTCTGACGCACAACAATTTTTTTATTTTGTATTGAATGAATGATCCTTTTTTTTCCCCCTGATTACTGCATTCAGAGGTTTATGTACTATTTATGTGCTGAGATATGTTATTCAATTCCTGTCTATTAACATGAATTGGACTATGTTTTAGGTCGCCGAAAAAAACCAGAGATTGTCCTGAATTCACACTTCTCAACTGTTGCAAGGAGAGACCTGCTTTTGGTGACGTGCACTAAGTTTCAAATAGCACATTTTATCTGTGCACTGCGACCAGCGCATGTCCAGTGACCACACGCATCATCCTGAAGAGAAAATATTCAGCAATATTTAACCTCACAGAGATATTGAACCCCGGGATAAATCAATGCAGATGCACGTACAACATGGTCATCTCAGGGAGACTGATAGATTCTGAAGAAAGTGACCCCGTGACCTTGAAAGTCGGAGGTGCATGTGCCTGTGTGCGCATGTTTTTACTGTACTTTAAGAGCACCTGTTCAAAAAACAATACATGTTTAATCTAACTATGGATGCACGGCACTTCATTCAATATTGTTATCTCCTAATCTCGTGAAATATTTCCATTTATTGTTTATATTGTTATCTCCTAAACTCGTGAAATATTTCCATTGATTGTTTATATTTGTCATTGCATTTCTCAGATCATCATTTGATTGCATCTACCAGCTGCATTGCCTCTCTCAAAGACCCAACGAATAACATCGTCGAATTCAAACTCAATGTTTTTCTTAAACAAAAATAAAAATAACTGGAAAAACGCAGCAGGTCTGTGGAGAGGGATACCGTTGACATTTCAAGTCCCTATGACCCTTCATCAGAACTAAGAAATACAGAAATGAAATGAAATATAAGCTGATAGAGGGGGTGGGACAGGAAGAGATCGATAGGGGGTCAGTGATAGATGGAGGCCAAAGATGTCATAGACAAAAGGACAGAGGGGTGTTCACGTTGGTGATATTATATAAAGGATGTGCTAATGGGGACATTGAAAGTACAAGCAGGACAAGCTAGTGGCAGATGGCCCTAGAGGGGGTGGTGAGGGTTGGGGTGGGGGGAAGGGATTGAAATGGGCTAAAAGGTGGAGATAAATCAATGGATCAAACTAAATTTAAAAATAAATGGGAAAAGAAAAATATATTTGTAAAGAAATATATAAATTATAGGAACAAGGGGGTGGGGATGGAGGAGAGACTTCATGATCTCAACAATTTCAGATCATGAATTCTCTAGCCCATCACCACCCCCTTTCCAATCCCCTCTTTGCCAATAACTTGTAACTTTTCTTACAAATATATTTTTTTCTTCCCCACCTATTTTTAAATGTGTTTTGATCTATTGCTTCATCTCCACCTTTTAGCCCATTTTGATCCCTCCCCCCCACCTCACTCCACCCCCACTAGGGCCATCTGCCACTAGCTTGTCCTACTTGCTATCCTTAATGACCCCATTAGCACATCTTTTAGATAATATCACCACCTTCAACACCCCTCTGTCCTTTTGTCTATGACATATTTGGCAGTCCCTTCCTGGGCTCCACCTATCATTGGCTCCCTATCAAGCTCATCTTGTCCCACCCCCTCTACCAGCTTATATTTCATCTCATTCCCATATTTTGTGGTTCTGACGAAGGGTCATACAGACTCAAAATGTCAACTCGATCTCTCTCTGCAGATGCTGTCAGTCCTGCTGAGCTTTTCCAGGTATTTTTGTTTGTGAAATATAATCTGGTTGAGGGGGGGTGGGAAAGGTAGAGCTGGATAGAGGGCCAGTGATAGATGGAGGTAAAGAAGAGATTGCCAAAGATGTCACAGACAAAAGGACAGAGGGGTGTCGGTGATATTAACTAAGGAATGTGCTAATGGTGACATTAAGGGTCAAAAGCAGGATGAGCAAGTGACAGATGGCCCCAGTACATGTTCTTTCTGCCTGCAAAGGGCAGGGCCCAGTGTATTATCATATGCAGCTTCAAGCACCTATCAGTGAGCCAGGCTGCAAGCCGGAGTGATAATATAAAATTGGTTGGCATTGCAATTCTGAGTACGTTTGTTTGGGAAATGTCCAATCATGCAATCACTTCTAATGTTGAACACTGTGATTTGAGTTTTGCAGGGAGGAAAGGGGGCTGGATGGGTACGGCCTGTAATTTGCCTGTTACAGACAGACGCAAAGACATGTGCTTGATATGGTCCGCCAGTTTTTGAGAGGTATGGCCAACATAACAAACATCACAAGGGCACAGGCATTCTTATGCCACATTACATAAGTGATAGGCAGAACGTAATTTTTGGCTTGACAGCAGCATCCTGACAGTGATGAATAATAATAAAAATAATGATAATGATAGAAATGATATCAATAATTATATTGATAGTATTAATAACAACAATAGTGTTAATAATGATAATGATATTAATAATAATATTGATAATAGTATTGTTCACAACAATAGTGATAATAATGATAGGAATGATAGTAATTATAATAATGATGATGATGATAATAATTGGGCATCAAATTGTAAATTGAGCCAAAAAATAGTTACGGAAACAGATCGTTCCATCAGATATCTCTCTAAAGGTGCCATCATATAAACGAATGACAGCACAGCTCTGATCTAAGAGACTTTAAAATGGATGTTAATGCTAGTACGGTCATTCATTTCAATATTTAATGAAAATATTCATACTTGCATTTTCTAGACTCTCAAAACAATGCTCATGGATTTACCTGGCATTAAAGCTTGAGTGATATGATTAAGTTTTATATGATTCGCAGTAAAAGCTACAAGTCATGTGGGACAGCCAACTGAATGCATATGTTATTTATATGGATGTTTTTTCCATCGGTTAATCTACTCGATCCGCTTTACTTGCATTCCGAAGTAGTATTACTGATATCTTAATATTTAAAAGTTAACATTGATAATATTATCCTTATGTAGAATAGAGGCAATAATCGGTCATTAATTATGAGCTGTGGATATGCAGTGGACCGAAATTAAAGTCGAATGTCTTTAATATCAGGTAACCAGTTATGATTTTGTACCAAGGTGTGAAAAAATGCCACTCACATATATATATATTGGCTGGAGAGCATTTGCTTACAAATTGCTTCCTGTACATGATGAATCTTTATAATTGGTGTCGCCTCCTCCAATAACAACAATGCTATATTCGTTTATAAAACAACCCTGCACTGGAAAGTGTTGCAGAGTGTTTTTGAGCACTAACAGGAGGGAGTTTTGAATCAAATGCTAAGTCCATCCATTATAAAACTTATTTTGCATATTTTATAAGCTGCTAATAAAAAAAAACTTAAGTTTAGTGAACAGCTTCTAATTCGTTACGGTACATGTTGCAAATTACAATCAGCCCTAAATAAGTCTAACGCAACAACAAAATATGTTCCCAGTTCTCCATAATAACATGAGACGCGTATATACTCCAGAACGATAGTATCAACAAGAAAATGTGTTTATTTTGAAAATATAAGGTAGCACGATGTCCTGAGGGGCCTTCGCTGGAGCTTTATCAGAGACAAGTTGACACAGCGACAATTAGCGTAGCTAAGCAAAGCCATGAACAAAGATGTAGGCTTTTCTTCCCTTAGTCAATGGTCCAATCGCCAAAGGGAGAAATGACAATACAGAAAGAATGTGTCATGGACTTGAACAAAAAGCATAATACTAGCTTGAGTAGTGATCTAGTTACGCGCTACATAACACACAGAGGCCGTACCTACTATTTATCAGATCAATTGAAGTTGCCTTATAATATATAGTCTAATTTGCCGCACACAGTCTAATCTGCTGATCTGAGTCGTCCAGATCCTTATCTTTCTTTTGAAATATCCAAATATTTATTGCGTAATATGAGCTCCATTATATTCATTATCATCATCAGCAGCAGCATCATTATCATTAACAGCAGTAATATCGTCATCACCATCGTCATCATCACCATCAACTTCTGCTTCAAGGTCACACTTTCATTACATTCAGCAAAGAAACGCTTGTGTGATGACGTGACGGATGACGTGTGCAGGCAGACCAAATCCAGGGAAACGTGGTTTCTCTATCACAACGGTTTTGCAATTTATATTGAGTGCGAGTTGCGTGCACTGAACTTAGAAGTAATAGCTCCACCGAGGCTTTTAGAGTATTTGAAAAATTAAATTAAAATATTTATTGAAAAATAAAGATTTCGAGCGCATACAAAAGTGAACAATTACTTACTATTATAATAACCCTTAAAATTCCTAATTAATCTGACTCCCGTTTGCACTCCCTTTAAGGCAATGGTCCACACAGAGATTTTAGATTTTAAACAGATGCAGCAAATTAACATAATAAGCTGTAGATTGGAATTCCAAGTGGCTATTCTCCAGCTTCAATTCCAGTGGATGGCACACTTATGAACAAATACCATTGGCTTTATTAAGCCTATTTCATATTCTACTTTTAGACCTTACAAGGTCTTCTCATCCCACAAAGTCTTTCATTTTCCTTTATGTATGTTTCTTTCTTTTTGATGTATAAATGTAATTGTTTCACATTTCTTTGAAACTTTATCTTCCTCATAATGAAAACATTTTCATGGTGCCAATTTTGCCATTAACTGTTGGGAATAATAAAAACATTCCTTAGCCTTGTTTATCTGGCTATCTGTAAACAGACTAGACTCCCCTTGAAATCCAAATCTACCTTCATCTATCTAACAGTCAAACAGAGAGAGACCCAACTATACTTACCCCCATAAAACTATTTTATGATAAATCGGAAAAATATTATGAAAATTACACTTTCATGGCAATCGATCTGTAAGCATCGATGGTAGCTTATTGGTGATATCACTGGAGTAGCAGTTCATACTCTGGCGGGAAGGATTCACATAGCAGCTTATATGTTTTAAATGTAAGTTATGCAACATAAATATGGAGTGGTACCTTAGTAATGGTAATTATGAATATCTCATAGCATTTTGTTGAGAAAAGTAATCTGCCTCATGTCACATCAGCGCTAGAGCCATGTGGCTGACTGCTACCTGCTATCAGAGGCAATCAAGGTATGGGAACAGGCACTTGCCAGTAGCACCCTCTTCCGATGAAAATATGTTGAAAGAAATATCATTTGATTTCGAAGCTTATCATTCAAAAAATGTCTTCTAGTTGGTGGACAATGGCTTAATGAGCCGCAAAGGGGAGTTAGTACCTCTCCAGCAGAACGGTTGCATGGTAAGTAATGATGAAATAGCACAGATGATTACTACACAAATTCAATTGGACAGCCTGATTAAAGAAAACAGTCCTCATCACTTGTAACAGTAATACTGATATCTCCTTGGATAAATGTTGAGCCAATTAACGGTCTGGAAATCCACACAACAAATCCTTAACAGAGCGTAAGCAAGTTGCCAGATGACAAAAAATCTGGAATAAAACCTTCTCCCATCAGATGGCTCCATGGCTCCTGTTCAGATCCCTGTTTTATTGCCCCTCAGTTCGTTTCTATATTGAGAATATAAGAAACACTAAAGGGTGGTGTTAAAAGGGGGGCATGATATCCATTGTTGCTGACAGTATTGGTTTGATTTTTTTTTAAATGTTGCTTATTCCCCTTAACACTGAAAGTCAATAGACAACGTGTCTTTAAAAAATCGAGGTACAACATTATGCAGCATTGTGGATCAGCCACGCGTCATTGTAATACTTTATTTTTGTGAGATGTATCTTAGCTGAAGAAAGAAGTGGAATATCCAACTCTTTGGACTCCAGTACTTTTGTTACCTTATCCATGTTTATGTTATGTGTAGAAATCGAAACACAGCCTTTCAAATCTTATGGGAAAATAATCTCAATTGTTCATAATTGTGGTGATATTAAACACAAGCATTTTTCTTCCTCCCAGCGTTTGTTAATAAACAATATTTGAAGTAATGTGATAGCAATTTGGCTCCCTGTGTGGAGGAGTGTTCACGATGTCCCAGTATTACTGCAATTAAACTGAGTCGGGTGAAAATTGCTCATTGACTGTTATTCGCAGTTGTGTTTCCGGCTATAATAGCCCTGTATGTGTATGTATTTATGTGTTTGTATGTACGTGTATGTATGTATGTGTATTTGTGTGTGCATGTGTGTGTGTATGTATGTACGTATATGTACCTGTCTGTGTATGTATGTATCTGTATGTGTGTGTATGTGTGTGTTTGTATGTATGTGTGTGTGTATGTGCATGCGTGTGTGTACGTATGTGTGTGTATGAATGTGCATCTGTGTGTGTGTATGTGTATGCATGTATGTGTGTGTGTGTGTGTGTGTGTGTGTGTGTGTGTGTGTGCGAGTGTATGTATATATGTATAAGGAAGAACCACAATAGGCAGAATAAGATACAATTCTAAAGGGGGTGCAAGATCAAAGAGTTCAGGGCCAGATGTGAAATAAAACCTTTAACTGTAGCTAGGCTAGATTCCAGTGCTTAATTATGGTCACAAAACTTCAGAAAGGATATGAAACCATTACACGAGGTAGCGAAAAAAGAATAGTCCCAGGTACAGCACCTTCAGTTTCGTGGACAGGTTGGAGAAACTGGGTGAGTTCTCCAACGATAAGTGCAGATTGAGAGGAGAGCTGATAGAAGTGTACAGAGCCACCAGGGAACTGGACAGCATTGACGGGGACAAAACCTTCCTCTTGTCTGAAATTGGTGGGGTCTGGAGGACACCAATTTATTCTGATTCTCAAAGGAGTCAACAGAAACACAAGGGGGAAATACACTTCTTTACACACACACACACACAAAAATAGATTTGAAGCGCACTGAATGAGAAATGTTAAATTATGGCTCTCAAAAGAGTATTACATGTGGATTAAAAGCGAGGAGCTGTGCTGAGCAATGGTGTACTGTGAGGGAGTGAAACCAGCAGTGATGGCTGAATGGTTGCTATCAGTGTTGTCACTAATCCCTGATTATATTATTCTTGGTAGGCGTTATGCATTATTGTATTATGCTTCTGCAGCCATGTCAAGCTCACTGCGCCTCTCCTTCTTCTGCAAATTACGGTAAATGTGTGTCCATTGGTTGATGGCCCATCTGATGCTGGGAACACATTGTGCTCACTTCCTCCATCAAAAATCTGCTGAGTTTGAACATGCCTATTAGTTCACCCCATTCAGCTTTCTCCCAGCGTTAAACATGTCCAATTTCTAATCAATCCGGGCAGCTGAATTTTGAAATCCCCTAGACGTTTACAGTAATCTGCTCTACCCGTTTCTAAAATATTGAAATGCTGGGAAAGTGCAATGCCAAGAATTGGCAACAAAGATTCATCTGACGCTTATTAATTGATAGCTAAAGGATTAACATATTTGATTTACTTCATTAAGCACCTTCTCCAAAAGCCTGGCAGCTCTATGTTCTATTTTTTAAAGAAACTCTTGAATGTGCCTCACCATTTTGATCATTGGAATCTTTAAATGGGATCGCTCACAGCATAAGCAAAAGAGGTGAGAAAATGTCAGGCATGTCGGTAAATATTAAAATAACACTTGAAGGGCTATGATACAGAGGGAAGGAACAACTTCTAATTAAATCAAATTATATAATTGAGGGTAATTTCAAGGCTGATACTCATGAAAGAGATGGTATAAACTTACCAACATGTATTGTGGCTAAATGTACAGCTCGAAAGCTTTAATACGATGGGTTGGATAAGAAAACAAATATATCTCTTCACAAATAAAATGTTTTCTATTTACTTGCAGTTTGATTGCACGATCGACTCAACCAATCTAACACTTTCACATTCAGAACCACAAAACCCTTTAAACAGAGCGGAATAACCTCCCTGTTCCAGCATAAAATTGCGACAGCGTCCAAAGCAGAAAGGTTACCCACTTTTTAACGACTTACATAATTAATCGCACACTTAATCAGGAAATCCTGCTATCCATTTATGTTGGGTGCCACTGCTGTGCCACAATGTATGGTATACATTGTGGTTCATTGTTGGGAATGAATACTGGCACCTGTACCCAGAAGCAGGGTGTCACACTAATATGAAACTCCAAAACAGAAGCCGACTAGGCGAAGTGAAATTCACACAGCGTCCCGTTTGTCACCTCAGTGCTCTGTGACAGCTAACCCCTCCGTAATTCACCACCTGTTCTGTGTGGCGAAGTGATTCATTATATCGTTTGTGTCGTTGTTTTGGTTTTCCCTCTGTCGACATCTTCAAATGGTTTGATCATCTCAAATAGATAGCTTCTTTATTTTCGACCCTGAACCTACATGTTTACCGAACCAAAATCGAACCTAACCTAACGGAGCACAGAACCATGATGAAATCAATTAAACAGATAAGTTGCTGAAATATGGGTGGAGTTTGCTCATTTTTTAGGTGCGTCTTAACAATGCTTGTCATTTACACTGTTATCCACATATTATAGAAACAGAACCTGAAAATAAAGGATTTTTTTCTAAAAGTTATTCTTATTCCTTTGCTCCCAAATTTCCTTACTTGATGGGAAAATTTCCTTCCCATATCTGAAAAGAAAGCTAAAAGCATCAAACTGATTACGCTTTAAACACTCGTTCTCTCAGGTGTAAACAAAAGTTGTTGGCCTTTTAAATATTTTGCAGTTATTACATGTGATGATAATGTTGATTAACAAAGTGTTATAGCACAGCAGATGGTAAATGCTAAGCTGCTCAAACTCAAAGGGGAAACATGATAGCAACTGCCACAAATGTTTTGCAATTTGTGCTATAATTTCGAGGTGTGCGCCTTGAATTCAGTGGTAATAAGTCACTGAATCTTAGAGGGTTTTTTTTACTAAACTAAACTAAACATTTATCAATAAAAGAAACAATTTGAAACACATACATAGGTCTACAAATTACTACATAGTATCCCCTTTCTCCTCCAATTAAACTAACCCTCAGTTACACCGTCGTTAAGGCAACAGTAAAACACATTAATTTTAAAGACCCAGGCCAAGTAACATGATACTTGAAAAAGTCAAATTCAAATTGATTTTTCTTCAGTTCAGTTTGTGTAGACAGCAACTTGAGGCTTAAAGGCTAGACGCTTGTTACACACTTGTTAGATCTTAGAATTCCTGCCCTTACACACAGCCTTCTCTCCCTTATATATGTTTTCCCCTTTGAATGCAATCTCCCATTGTTTCACTATGGCCTTGGACTATATTTCCCTAATAGTAAAAACCTCTTGTAGTACCAATTTTACCAGTAATCGTTGGGGAAAAAATAAACACGCTGTTTCTTATTTCTTTCCTTATTATTTTTATTTGATTTGTATTCACTTATCCCGTGGTTTGATCCCCTGTCTTCACCCTCCTTCTATCCCATTTTCTATCTTTTATTTCCCCACCACTGCCACCATCCTATTCCCTGCAAGGCCATCTGTACTTGTCCATGTTGTTCTTTCACACAATGCTACCCTAGTTCTTCTATAATCACATTGTGTATAATTGTCTTTCCGCCACTATCAGCACCTGTTTCAGCACTAAGCTCTAGCATTAACATACCCTTTGTCCTTTAGTTCATGGCATCTTTGTCAACCCCTCCTTTGTCCCCACCTATCGCTGGCCTCTATCCAGCTCCACCTGCCCCACTACCTTTAACAGTATAAATTTCATCACATGTCCACGTCTATTCAGCTCTGGGTAAGGGTCATCTGGACACGAAAATTCAACTCTGTTCCTCTCTCCTCAGATACTGCTAGACCCGCTGAGCCTGTTTTCAGAATTGTCTGCTCTTGTTTCAGATTTCCAGCATCCGCAGTGTTCGACTTTTAACTCCATGTTCCAATCCCTACATTCTGGTTCCTACCCCAGGCTGTGCACCGAAAAGGCTTTGATCAGAGACAAAAACCGTATCCTCTGTGACTGTGACAGTGCCAAACGATCCCAACCTGTCCCGCCCTTCACGCCTTCTCCCACTCCCCCTCCCCCAGCCCTACACCAAGTCTCTAGGAGCCGTCAGCAACGCTTGTCATATGTGACCACATAATCCTTCTCCAACAACATCCCACTGTCCTACAGTTACAAGTGACTGCATCGGCTCCATTCATGTCGGTCCAATGCAAAGTGCCCTTTTATGGGGTTGCCAGAGTTAATCGGATAAACAGCCAAATGAGAAATGGGGAGGTTTTTGTTTTACAGAGCGTTCTTAAAATGCAGACGTGTGGAATCAGATCGCAAGGCCGCTTTAATCAGGGTGCTTGAAGATGGCTACTCGCAAGGTTACGCGGGCAATGTTATGGCTTTGAAATTGGCCTCAGTACCTACACCTCCTTCTGTTCTGTGTGATTCTATGAACAGCTTTAACACAGGAGTACCTTCCCCGAACCACTATCTTTTTGAATGTATATGCCGGGTCTCGCCGTCGCTTCAACCCTAGCCATGTGTTAGAAATGATAACTGACTGGAAACAATTTTAAACTTCGGCCAAACATTTGCCTCTACAACGCTGCAAATTTTAAAAGTAAAATCGTCTTCAACTGTGTTTAAAATCCGGTAAGAAACAACTGTTCATGCTCTGCTTTCTAAAAATAGACTGTGCCGATGGCAAAGCAGCAGTGTCTCACACCAAACCGACACACGGCCACACAGAAGTTCATAAAGTCATCCACACACACACACACACACAAACAATCGCTCAAACACACAGGTATACACACACACACAATCACTCAAACGTATACAAACACAATCACTCAAAAATAAACACACTCAAAATCATTCAAAAGTATACACTCAAAATCATTCAAATACACACACACACACACACAATCACTCCAACACACACACAGAAACACAAACAAAAACACACGGAACACATAATATGTCAAGGAGACGAATAACATGAAAGTGCTCTATACACCATTAACTTGCATCTCTACTCATGCACATTGACGCCCATTGCCTTTGCAATACTTGGTAGTTCACTGTGCGGATCTGTTGATGGGCGTTTCAGTCGTCACGTAGGCGACAATTTTAGTTAACCTCAACTGAGTACTGACATCCTGTTCACTGATATCTTATTTTCTCTTTTTTTGTGAAAACACGCAGTTCAAACAATACGCCAAACATTCGATGAAAGCAAGACTTGAAGGCAGGCAACAACGAGTGAGTAAATGTCCACATGTATGAAGCTTGCATTTACTGTGATCCAAAATCAATAAAGGATCTTTCTTTCTGAGGTAAACGTAGAAAAGGTTTGATTATTTTATTGCCTCTTTAATAATAATTCATTTGTTTTTATTTATTTTTATCTTGGCAGAAATGTAGTCAAACACTTCAAACTAATTGATTTTAAAATCAATGATATTTTAATGAATCATTAATTCGATTAATGTCATACCAGGACCTTCCTGGTCTGCCGCCTCAGGTGAATGCGAAAATCCCATTGCAAGAGAAACCTGTCATGTTCAGGTCGAACATTTTCCCTCAATCACCATTACTGAAATAAGTTTGCTTGTCAACCTCATGTTGTTTGTCAGAGTTGGCTGTACCGGATTTCGCTGCTTTTCGCTTACACTACAATAAGGATAGTATTTACATATGTGTGTGTTTTTTTTCTATTGATTACAACCCCTTTGTGCAGGAATGGGCTTGTTAAAAACACTATTGAAAAGAAAGCAGTTTGTTTGGATTATTTTATAAGCGTTTAATTATCCATGCTGGTCGGATCAAAGTAATTCTGGCCTCATTCTGAGTTGTCACCTGCATTCTACTATTATATCCTAAGTATCCTCTTCAGACCTTTGGATTTTCCTAATAGTATTTCTCAAGATATTAAGTTGTTGAGTGTCAGGCGTACTCAAAAGTGCCAAGTTCACTAGTCTCACACCTACTTATTTCATTCTCCTGGTCTCGGACGTTTGCGTGAATGGCTGCAAGTAACTCAAAATTTACTAGAGGGAATAGTACTTCATGTGTCCATCATGTTTTGAGAAGGACGCTTTTGGAAGATGCGAGTTATTCATGCTGATCATCTCTCATTCTTAAAAAATTTCCAGAAAGGCAGGTGCATTAGCAGATATTTAATTGAGCGACTGTTCAGTCCGATCGGATCCAAGGGGTCACTGTTAAGTGCACCTATCAGTTCGATGCTAGGAGGTAGCGTCAGGTTGCTCGTCGCTTCAATGTGATTTGACCAGTGAATGCAACATGAGGAGAGATGTGCAATGGCATCACAAGCACAAACACAATTCTATGAAGAAGAAACTATAGATTTTCTGCTCAGTTTTTCCACGCGTATCTGTCACCTTCTTAACCCTTCGGGACACATTGGATCATTTAGCCTCTTCAGTAAGGAAGAGGTAATACGTTGGCAGCTCTTCACTTACGTGGGTTGAGGCGCCATTGATGAAATCCATGTCTGTTTTGAAAGAAGGGGTGTGGAATTCCTGTGGCGATCTGGCCAAATTCTATCCCACATGCTAATTTAACGAGGAAGATTAGTTGGTCACTCACCCAATTCACGATGGCGCTATTTTCCTGCTCTTTAACTGGCCGTTGAGTTTTCTGGCGATGCAACATGAATTAAAACTTTGAAGCCTAACATCAATCCAATGCAAAAAGAGAAAGTGCTGGGAAAATCCAGCAGGTCTAATAGTATCTGCGGAGAGAAAAGATAGAGTTAGCGTATAGAGTCACTATCCCTCTCCTTCGGAGCATGTGCGGAATCTGTGACATTGTTACATTTGCTACTTCCCACATGTGCGAAAAATCTAACCGCAGAAGCGGTGGTCATCCTGCTCTCGTACTCCTGAAGGCATATCCAATTCGGTCCGTTCCCCAGCACTTACACCGTAGCCGTCCTTTATTTTTTTCACTGTATACCTTTCTTCTATCTCTTCTTTCAAAGCTAATATATTTTTCTTTGCTTCAGACGTAAAAGCAATGTGTCTAAATATGTATACGTTTGATGCTAAGTTTCATAATCTCCCTGGCCAGTTTTCCAAAAAAGCTCTGCTCACTAGATATCAAAACTCATGCCAATACAAATTGTTCCTTGCTACCTAACCTTAACTGCGCATGCATCCAGCAAATTTCCCCTTCTAATTTCCAATCTTGTTACAACAGCCGGCTCAATCATTTTTTCACACATTAACGGTAACAGTTCTTGAAATATGATCCCACCTCCCTTCCCACACCCCAACAAAACCGTGGCATTCTTCCTCAAGTCTAACGAAAGGAACTGGAAGCGATAACCCATCTGTTGCATGACCAGTAAGTTTTTATAATTTAGCATCATGCTTGCTTTCTTATTCCATCTCTGTATTTATTTATATAGCCTCGGGCCTGGTATGCCTTTATTATAGTATCATTAGCTTACTCCGCCAACTACAAAATGCCCCTCCATAGGCGGCCCAGCCCTCGTTTTGTGCACTTATTGAAAACTAATGTACTTACCCGTTGTTCTACCGCATTTAATGTAGCGGGTGCTTTGACATAGAGGTGTCGTTTTAAAGTCGTATGCTAGGCGAGCAAGTGTAACGCTCCGGGGGAAGCGGCTTCGAGTCCCACCATCGCATGGAATTTGAACCCAATGAAAATTGAAAGTCTAACGATATTTCCAAAGCGATTATTGTAATAATCAACTGGTTCACTAATGCCATTCAGGCAAGGGAACCGGCTGCACTTACCCGATTCCAGGATCACTGTGGGACGCTCTGAACGAAAGCAATAAATTCTAGCCTAAGCATCGCCAAGATCAAATAAAATATGTGTTTTATTGTTCACTTATTGGAATCAAATAATTGGGTTTATTTTTCATTTCTTAGAATCTTTCCAGCAGAGATTTCTACCAAATGGATTGGAGTAAAAAAATTCTCTTCTTGTGTAAGTACTTCAAAATTATCTTCCAGTGAATTGTGGGCATTCGGGAGTGTGATATCAAACAGATAATCCCTGGTGTTGCTCACTTATTTCACCATTTCTCAGGTGGTTGTGGTGATTTACCTTCATGAACATACACGGAGTTTCTTAATCTTAACGGTCATTTTGTGTTTTGTAATGGAAATAGAGTTCTTACTATGTTATGACCGATGCAGTTGGTAAAGCGGAGTTATTTAAAAAATCCCAAAGGAAAACTTTAAACAACTTTCATAACCTTGAGATGCGATTCTAAATTCAGGAATCAGACCAGCAGTTATCGAGGATTTAAATTGAACTGAATTAAACATTTGTATTAAGTTACACGGGTTAAATATATATATATATATATATATATATATATATACACATATACATGTCCTCAAATTACTGCTCTCATAACGTATAACAATTTCCCAAAGTAAACTCCATTAAGGCAACAGCCACCCATAGACTTAACCAAACATCAGACAAAGCATTTCCACCTTAAGGATTCTAAGTGAGGTTCCTTTCACTTTGGGACCTGTGGAGATAGATGGAGACTTGCAGCTGCCTTGTGATCTTACATTGCCTCTGCTCTGCACGCCCGAAAACTACTGAAGTTATACCTACCGCTCCCCATTGAATGTTAATTCTCATTGTACCAGCAACCTCGGTTTTAAACCTCTCTAACAATAAAGCCCCCTTTCATAGTACACATTTTATTAGTATTATAGGCACACGGCTTGGTATCTGTTATATTGGTAACATATGTCACCCCGCTTCTTGAATGCTCTATTCAGAACATGCAAATGCACGCTACTTCTCTTACATATCGAAACTAGTACACACCAAAACACCCAGATTAGCTGGCTTTAACCCATTTAAGACACATCCACAGACAAAACCTCTATGTTAAAAGAAATATCTTTTCTAATAATACGATATACATTAACGGCTTCATGACAACTATATTTCATTAGTATTTTGTGAAATGTAGTTTCTCAAGGGCGCTGCATGTTATGAGAATTGCTGTCGTTGCTATTTTCGGAGTTTTTATTTTTGACGTTAATACAGCTCCGTTTTTTCCCCATTCATTTTAGTGCTGCTGCCTGGGGGCTGTCTTGTTCACTGCAAAGGTCAGTAACAGTGCTGTTCGTCAGGCCGATGTCTTTTCACAGATCTCTTGTTGCCAAATTCTTCACATTGACTTTAACCCATGGTTTCCTGTACCGGCCAATGGCATGATCAATTATTCATGAAAGATGCAATCTGCACAATGAAGTCGTATTTGTTTTGTTGTTACTGCTTCATTAATATTGGTTTATTATAATGTATTTCCCTGTTATTTGTTATAATGCTACTAAAAGGGGAATCGTTCATTATGAATCGTAATCATATTTGGAATTATGTTAACCGTAGTGTTATTTTAGTGATAAGCAACTTCTGATCGGGCAACCAAACAAAGTACAGATATCACTGGGGTTTTGAGAAACATTGAACCGTGTTATGCAAACATGCCATGCAGTCTACATTTTCAGTGTGAACAGTTCCCCAGCGCAAAATGATATTGCAGTGAATCGTGATTCCCTACCTTGCCTTAGCCTCCCAATACTGGAAGACTGTATAGCGTGCATTAAATTCACTCTGACTAATTAAATTGAAAACCAAAATTCTGCTTCAGCTTGGCTGTTGATTAGATAGCCAATGCTGTGATGTGACCCATGGTTGTGTTCAAACAGAACTCCCTACTCGATCCACGAAATCTTTGCACTAGAAGTAGCCATTATGCAGAGTCGTCATATTTGGGGTTCGTTTCAATTCAGGATCTGTTCTAGGGTATGACCACACTTTTTTTTTACAAAGCGAGCTATTGTCCTTAATATATATTTACCGATCAAAATATCAGCTGGTGCTGATTATTACCAGGGTACTTGATAATGTAAATAACCCTCTCACTGCATTAGAGCATGCGCATTAGCTGCTAAGAAGGGTTGAATTTGGAATGACTATTCAACTGACCTTCAGCGTTTAGAAAAATAAACTTGGGGAGGAAGCTCAATACATCCTCCTTGACATTGTTCACGCTTTCCCTACGTGAAACCCTCTTATGAAACGAGTGCCGAAGGCTTTTAATTGGGATTTATGTCTAAGTATAGAAACGTAAGGGAAGTACTTCACCTCCTTCCCATACCCATCAACCTGGAGAGATGGGGATAAAGTGCACCATTTCCAGGCTGCTTCATAGCTCACCTCTAATGACCTAAGGTATCCACGTTTTTATGGAGGTTGGAATATCACTCAACGTGATTAAACGTGATCCTCTGGTCTGCATTTAGTAATTCGATCCAACTCATTTCATGAATTATATGATTCATCATTGCAAGATTCCTGGAACCGATAGATTTTCTGAGATTTGGCAGCCGTTTCACTATATGAAATGGGAATATACTAAGGGGGGTAGATGAAGTGAGAGAACTTGGCGTACAAGTAAACAGGTTCCTGAAGGCAGCCGTTCAAGAAGACAAGGTTGTAAAGAAGTTATATGGAGTGCTCTCCTGCATTGGCAGAGGTATAGAATATAAAAGTAAGGATATCATGTTGGAATTGTATAAAACACTGGTGAGACCACAACTGGAATATTGTGTGCAGTTCTGGTCACCATATTATAGGAAGGACATAATAGCTTTGGAGAGAGTGCAGAGGAGGTTTTGAAGAATGTTGCCGAGGTTAGAAAGGTGTAGCTACAAGGAGGGATTGGATAGGTTGGGGTTATTTTCCTTAGAACAAAGATGGCTGAGAGGTGACTTGATTGAGGTGTACAACATTATGAGTGGAATAGATAGAGTGGACAGGTGCAATGTGTGTAGATGACCTATATGTCTGCAAAGACCAGGGTTTTGTGTATTAATATATGTAGCTTCCAGTACATGCAAGATGGCCACACGGTGAACCCACTGACAGCCTTAAATAGGTTGTTAGCTAACTTCTAAGAACACCGGGGGTTATATAGCAAATGTTGTCCAATCGCAGCATCACATTTAATGTTGGTCACTGTGCTTTAAGCTCTGCAGGCATGGGTTCGTTGGACACAGTTTGTCCTCTGCCAGGTGAGAACAGCAACTGGGACATGCTGTTTGATACGATCTGCCAGTATTTGGGACGTAAGGCCGACATGTGTAGCATCACACTGGCACTAAAGTTCATATTCCACATTATTCATTTGTGCAATATGCAAAACGTCATTTTGGCCTGATTGCAGCAGCCTATTAATTTTCATTACCACTGTGTTGTTACTGTAAAGTGGCAGCGTGAAATAGCAAGCTTCACCTGTACACAGAATCACAGAATCACACAGTGCAGAAGAGGCCCTTCGGCCCATCGAGTCTGCACCAACACGTTTGACACACCTGACCTATCTACCTAATCCCATTTCCCAGCACTTGGCCCATAGCCTTGAATGCTATGACGTGCCTGGTGCTTATCCAGGTACTTTTTGAACAACGTGAGGCAACCCGCGTCCACAAACCTCACAGGCAGCACATTTCAGACCGTCACCACCCTTTGGGTGAAAAAGATTTTTTTCACATCACCCCTAAACCTCCGGCCACTCACCTTGAACTTATGTCCCCTTCTAATAAGGGGAACAGCTGCCCCCTATCCAACCTTGTCCATGCCCCTCATAATCTTGTACAGCTCGATCAGGGCGCCCCTCAGTCTTCTCTGCTCCAATGTAAACAACCCAAGCCTATCCAACCTGTCTTCATAACAGAAATGTTTCATCCCAGTCAACATCCTGGTGAATGCATTTCTCCAGAAAGAGCCTGCTTAATAAATAGAAATCTCACCATATTTGTCATTTCCCTATATTTTGAAACTGGGCAACACTTTCAAGTGATGCAAAGACCTACATTAATGCACTGGGACATTGCATCCTCTTTGTCATGGAAATGAGCATTTTCTAGGTTATACGAATGCAATGCATTCTTGATATAACTTTGACTTATATATGCACATTTGATATGTTCGTGAAGGTCAAAGGAAGTCAAGGGTCGCCCTTGACCCACCGTTGGAAGGATTTATTAAAGGTCAACATGTCAAGATTAAGTGTACCCTTGATTCTGGGTGTTCAACAGCATGGGTATCCGTCTACAGAAACGCTGATATTCAGCATCTTATTAAAGCTCGATCGACAGGTGTTCAATGTTCTTTCAGCATCGAAATTGAAGTAACTAATAATTCAAGTTTCACCTGTGTCTACTCGCTACCTTCTCCGTTCAACCCGATCAACTCTTTCCGGAGTGACCCCGTGACTGTTACAGCACTCGGTAAGCTTTTGGATGATTTACATAATCGGAAAATACATGTAAAATAATTAATCAGTGGTGGTAATAGTCTTGTCGCTATCTAATCGAGAATCAATGTTTAACGTCATACTTAGCGAAAACTTACTGCAGTTCACAATATAAACCTTTTTTTTTCATTATTCGGTACATCTACACTCTGTTTAGATTGAAATTTTAAAATAGCTGTTTATTTGAACAGTTTTAGCATTGGAGTTAAAATGATTGGCAGTAACTCAAGATAAGGATTGTATTTTGAATAGTATTATTTAAAGAACACGCTGATGAATATCATTTACTCTATTATTTTCCCGTGAATGATTCCAGACAGTTTATACCTCCACTCCTTTATTTAAAACACTGTTCCCTACATTGGGAGCAACTGAAGGATTTTTCTCAGATATTTGCATCTGCATTTTCCTCTTTTTATTACAACTATAACCGCTTTATTTTCCAATGTTGCCTGTCCTTCTGGCTTCATTTGTCACAATGAAATAGCTAAGAGTACAATGTGAAGTGATTCAACATGAACACTATGCTGTTTAGTTTGCATTGACTAAAGTATCAGTCCATTGTTCAACTCAATTTTCCGTTTGTTTTGTTCAGATCGACCGAAAACTCCGACAATTGTGTTGGGCAACCGTTTCCCGGTGTTGGTTAACGGACAACTGGCCAAGTTGACCTGTGCTGTAAGTTCTAACTTTTCATGCACCCGGCTGTGCTTGCACAGGAACAGCGGAGGGATGACCAATAAAACAGTTCAGAGTGACACCCATTACCACACCGCACACTTTGAATTCGCAGCAAGAGCTTCTGCATATTACACATGCAGCTGTGAAATGCGAGTATCAGGAAAGTGGCTGAACTCAGAGCAGAGTCAACGGATCGATGTTACTGTGATAGGTAAGGAGGTGGTGCTCATTCTTAATCAATATTAACATTGCATGGGATTTCTATAGATTGAAGTTGAGATTTCAGTCGAAAAGTGTAAATTCCTCTCAATATCGGTCTGGAATTCGCTGCCCAAGTTGATGGTAGAGGCAGAAATTCTAAACCCTTTTAAAAAGTACCTGCATTCTATTTTCCCTCTTTTCCCATAAATAGGGTAAAGAATTCATTGTGTCTTTGCAATGAAGGCCTAAGGCATATGGACACACATGCTTTTTAGCTGGAGGTGAGGAGGCGGTGCTCATTTTTAATCAATATTAACATTGCATGGATTTTCTATAGATTGAAGTTTAGATTTCAGTCGAAAATTGTAAATTCCTCTCAATATTGGTCTGGAATTCGCTGCCCAAGTTAGTGGTAGAGCCAGAAACGCTAAATCCTTTTAAAAAGTACCTGGATGCACCTTAAGTGCTGTGAGCTGCAGGGCTATGGGCAGGGTTCAGGATGGTGGGATTAGAAAGGGCGCCTGGGTGTCCTCTGGCTGGTATGGACAAGATGGGCCGAATGACCTCCTCCTGTGCTGTAACTTTTCTGTGGTTCTATTGCACGCGATTCATTTCTTTTATTTTACTTCCTGACAGACCATCCGCGGAAGCCGAAAATCTCTATCAATCCGTCGGAAAATATTTTTGTGAAAGGTGAATTCCTTAGCGTTAATTGCAGCGTCGATTTTCACTCTCCCGTTTATGGATTTTCTTTGTACTTTGACGGAGCGGGAATGTCCAGTCAGTACGAGGAAGGGAAGAGCCATTTCGCCACATTCCAAATACAGCAAAAGTTTTCCGCCGGTTACACCTGTGTCTGCAGGATAAGTGTTTACGACCAATGGAAATCTTCCGTGCAGAGTGACCAGGTCTCCGTGACTGTAGTTGGTAACTGAAATATATTTCTGCCTAAGATTCAATTCGAAACCGCGAATCAATTGCTAGCACTTTCAATTGTTTGTTTTCAATGACATTTAAAGTCGATTTTATTCCTGTCTCGTTAAACCAGATCGTCCACCAAAGCCGTCCATCCGGTTAAATGAGGCTGAAAGCGTTTACCTGAGAGGGGAAACGATCAGCGTAACCTGCCAGGCTGGAGGTCACGGTGCAATCAGTCAGTTCCGTCTGTACCAAGGCAGCGATGGTCATCTTGTAGCTCAGAGGAGCATGACCGCTGGATACAAATTTGCTTATTTCCCAATTGTAGCCAAGAGGTCGGGAGATTACTGGTGTGTTTACCAAACAACCATAGGAGGGCGCCTCATAGACTCCGAAAACAGTACAACTGTGCACGTCGCTGTAATAGGTGAGTTGAACAACATTTTCAGTTTATGTTACTGACGTTTAGGGAGATGGCAGGGGCATAGAGGTCTTATCACAGTGACGGTGTTGTTGGGATCCTAGGGATGTTCTGGGGAGTTGGGTTCAAGTCTCACTACGGCATATGGTGATATTCGAATTGAGTTTTGTTTTTACAATCTGGCAGTGAAAGTCTGCCAATGAAACGATCATCATAAAAAAAAACACCTCGTTCACTGATACTCTTAAGTTAAAAAAAGTACCTGGATCTGCACCCTAAGAGCTGTTAGCTGCAGGGCTATGATGGGCCGAGTGCATGAATTTAGGATTCGAAAGGGCACCTGGGTGTCCTCGGGCTGGCATGGACAAGGAGGGCCTAATGGCCTCCTTCTGTGGTGTAATTTTCCTATGGTTCTATGGAACGCGACTCAATTTTTATTTTACTTCCTGACAGACCATCCGCAGAAGCCAAAAATCTCTATCAATCCATCGGGAAATATATTTGTGAAAGGCGAATTCCTTAACATTACTTGCAGCGTCGATATTCCTTCGCCGTTTTGTGGATTTTCTTTATACTTTGACGGAGCGGAAATGTCCAGTCTGTACGAGGAAGGGAAGGGCCATTTTGCCACATTCCAAATACAGCAAAATATTTCCGCCGATTACACCTGTGTCTGTAGGAAAAAGCTTTCCGGCCAATGGAAATCTTCCGTGCAGAGTGACAAGGTCTCCGTGACTGTAATTGGTAACTGAAAGATTTTCTGCCTAAGATTCAATTCGAAACCGCGAATCAATTGCTAGCACTTTCAAATGCTTGTTTTCAATGACATTTAAACTCGTTTTTATTCCCGTCTCGTTAAACCAGATCGTCCAGCAAAGCCGTCCATCCGGTTAAATGAGGCTGAAAGCGTTTACCTGAGAGGGGAAACGATCAACGTAACCTGCCAGGCTGGAGGTCACGGTGCAATCAGTCAGTTCCATCTGTACCAAGGCAGCGATGTTCATCTTGTAGCTCAGAGAAGCAAGACCGCTGGATACGAAGTTGCTTATTTCCCAGTTGTAGCCAAGAGGTCGGGAGATTACTGGTGTGTTTACCAAACAACCATAGGAGGGCGCCTCATAGACTCCGAAAAGAGTACAACTGTGCACGTCGCTGTAATAGGTAAGCTGAATAACATTTTGAATGTGGGTTACTGACATTTAGGGAGGAGACAGCGGCATAGTTGTTCTATCAGCGTAATTCTGTTCCAGGGACCCCAGCGATTCTCTGGGGATTGAGTTCGAGACCCACTACAGAATATAGTGACGTCAGAATTGTTTTTTTTTAAATCTGGCATTGAGAGTCTGCTGATGAAACAATGATCATAAAAAAAAACACCTCGTTCACTGATCTCCTTTAGGGGGTGATACCTGCCATTCTCACCTGGTCTGGCCGACTTGTGACTCAAGATCCACAGCAATGTGTTTCATTTTAGGTGCTATCCAAACAAGGGCAATCAGGGGTGGGCAATAAGTGCTGACCTAGCCAGCCGCACCTACAATCCATGAACAAACACATAAAATAAATAACATCTCCCATGAAAGTAGACAAATACTTACTCGCCCTAAAGCCATATAACCGTTTTTGACGGAAGACCTTGCACTGATATGTAACGATTTTTGAGGACTCAACAACCGGTGTAAACAGAGGGAGCAGATCATTACACTTTGTGAAATAGCTGAGGAGTTCCATAGCTTGCATTTTCCAATCAACGCCCCTTATCTCTCAGCACACAATCTGGTACGTCATTAGATAAGGAACATAGGCTGTATGTTCTATGTTGATGTGCAAAGAGAACTGGGTGTCCGTATACACAAATCACTGAAAGCAAGCATGCAGCTGCAGCAGGCAGTTACAAAGACAAATGTTGGTTTAAGCTTCATTGTGAAATGACATTGTGAGAGTGCAAAAGCAAGGAGGTCTTACTGCAGCTGTACAGGGCCGTGGTGAGACCACAACTGAAGTATTGTGTGCAGTTTTGGTCTCCTTGCATAAGCAAGGAGATACTTCCCATGGAGGGAGTGCAACGAAGGTTCAGCAGACTGATTCCTGGGATGGCAGGATTGTCGTATGAGGAGAGATTGGGCCGACTAGGCCTGTGTTCACTGGAGTTTAGAAGAATGTGAAAGGATCTGCTTGAAAGCAGGGCTGGACAGACTGGGCGTAGGGATGATGTTCGCTCTGGTTGGGGCTATATAAAAAGGAGTCACAGCTTCAGGACACGCAGTCCTGACTGAACAGCCCCAGGATGCGTGGTAGGTCATTTAGGACTGAGATGAGAAGAAACTCAGGCGCTGGTTATGGGTGCCAAGTCACTGAATATTTTTCGGAAGGGAATTGATAGTTTTCTAAAGTCTAAAGACATCAAGTGGTATAAGGAGAGTGCTGGAGTATGGCGTTAAGATAGAGGATCATCCTTGACCATATTGAATTGTGGAGCAGGCTCGATGGGCCTCCTGCTGCTCTTAGTTTCTATGCCTATGTCTGTAGGGCACACATTGGGAAAAACCACCATGTAGAACTCTGTAGCTGTTTCGCACTTAGTATCATCTGACAGGTCTTGGGAGGCCTGCAACCCTTTAAGGCAGGAACAGAATTGGTAGCAAATAATTGGCATGTTTGCATTTATTGAGTAAAATTATGTGCAAATTTATTAAATTCTCAGATAAACTATGTCAATAAACCGTGGCGGATTTACACTTCAACTCGTATCATCATACCTGTGTCAAGTTTTAGACGGCAGAGTGCACGACTCTCTCGGAGCTTTGAGCTTTATCCTTCAAGTCTCTCCCCCTCTCTCTGCCTTGTTTCTTGTCTTGTTTGTTCTGCTTGTGGAGTTTGGGGGTCTGTCTCTCTGTCACGTGATTGACAGTCTGAAGGTACCCTGTATTTGGCTGTAAAACAATTAGCCCCTCCCCTCACCCCATTCATCTTCAGCTAGGGGGCAGTAACACTCAGTAACAATTATTCATGGGATGGATAAAGGTGGACAGAGAACCGGATTTTTAAAAATCCATTCATAATCTGTTGCTTTCATTTGATGTATTTATGCGCTAATATATTATAATTAGCTGCGCTCCTGAAAAGGGACTAGGGATATAACTGGGTATGGTATTTTATTGTTGAGCATGCCCATCGATAACCCCCTAGAGCATTGAGTAGGTTAGCTAGAATCAATTGAGAGGGTTCGGTAAAGATATCTTCCTCTCAATCGCGGGAGTTGTAAGATTAATACTGACAAGCATAATAATGGTTAAAATCTAAGTTTATTCTTAGAAACTAATATCTAACATTATAGTATACAAACACTTGAGATTATTAAATATATTCATTAGAGAAGAGTAAAATGGGATAAATTAGAAGGAGGTCACAGTATAGAAAAGTGCCAAATTAGACAGGCTACAGGAAAATTGAGTCCAGTTATAAAAATGATTGCTCCTATCTAACGATGAATAGTTTATATTCTGTCGAAGGGTCATGAGGACTCGAAACGTCAACTCTTTTCTTCTCTGCCGATGCTGCCAGACCTGCTGAGTTTTTCCAGGTAATTCTGTTTTTGTAATAGTTTATATTGCTGTTTCTAACCTTATATCTACATATGTAATTCCCTTTGGATCAAGGATGGTATCTCAATGATCTTCCACGCCACGGTTAATTACCTGGTAGAGAGTGACATCCACGTTATATTCTGAGACAGTTTTTCACAGACAGCATTCAAGACCTTGTCCTTTCTCTGCGAGCAATCTCTTTATAACCTGACTCAATGTTCTTACATCCCCTCTAATTTGGCACTTTTTCTATACTGTGCCCTATTTTTAAGTCATCCCGTTTTACTCGTCGATAACGAAGAATATCTAATCATCTCAAGCGCTAGTATACTGCAGTGTTAGTTTCTCATAACAAAGTTAGACTTTAACCATTATTATGCTTGTCAATAACCTAATAATCTAACAACTCCCACGATTGAGGGGAAGATATTACCGAGCCCTCACAATTGATTCCAGCTAAACTAGCTAGGGACCTATCGATAGGCACGCTCAACAATAAATTATCACACCGAGTTATATAGCTAATCCCTTTTCAGGAGCGCATTCTAATGTATATTGTGCACATAAATGCCTGAAATGAAAGCAACAGATTATGCATGGATTTTAAAACAAACAGTTCTCTGTCCACCTTTATCCAATATACAGTGCTTACTGAGTATTACTACTCTCAATTCTTCAGTTGTCTTAATCTAAATTCCATTTCACTTTAATTTTACTCATTTTAACTGTTACCGGTGCATGTAATGCTTTGCTGATTGTTTTAAAGTTAATTTCTCTCTGTAGAATGTGTCGGTGCCATGATGGATACCGTGCCTTAATTCTAGTGGCTGCGTTAAGCTTTCCCTACCCTGCTGTTCTTCAAGTAGCTCTGCATGTCTGAGACCCGTTCCTAGGCGTATGGAACAATGCGTTTCTCCATGTTAGTAGTTTCACACGTAGCTGGTCACAGCGGCACGCTCACACCGGTATCCCAATATCACGCCAGACATTATCGTCCTTCAGGTGACCTGACCGGGCGATCAAAGGGGGCCCCTGTCTCAAGATCTTTTCTTATCTCCATCTGCCGAATGCCGATATCCTGGGTAGTGTCCAGACCATAAAAAAACACGTGTTCTTCATAAGGACATCGCCAAGGACACAAATAGCGTCCAGAGAAATCTAAGCATAACGCACCCTAAAAACCCTTCCCCTTCAATTCAATTCACACCAATACCAGTTGGCTATGTTTGTGTTCTGAGCTCCAAAATCATCTCACATTCAAATGCAAACTTTGAAGGACTGGTGGGCTTTTCTAATGTTCATTTTAGATATTCCAAAATATCCTTGATTCCCAGAAGTCTCCTGGACTGGATATGTTTCCTTTAAATCATGTGTTTATATCCCTAAATTTCAGGTAAATCTATCTTTTGTTAATTGAAAGAACATCTCATGTCAATTTACTTAATTTAATCCAATATAAGAAAACATTATGTCCAGACTTGTTTGATTCTAAACGGTGCTTTTCCAGCAGAGACAGAAGTGTTTGCAATGTTTAGAGGTGACCTGCATTTCTCTCGATCTCAAACACTTTGATTCGGAGGTTACAAGTGGTAACACGAGGCCCGACTGGTTTAAGCAAAGCATTGCAAAGGCAAATCCGTCTAGTTAATTATAAATGCAAAATACTACGGATGCTGGAAACAGCTGGAAATATTCAGCAGGTCTGGCAGCATCTGTGGAGAGAGGGAGCTGACGATTTGAAACGTTGACTCTGTTTCTCTCTACATAGATGTTGTCCATCTTGTTTAAACTCGATATCTGTTAATAAGCTCTTGGCTTTGTAATGTTTAATAGTAGCATTCAGAAGGACTTGGAGTATTATCTGAAAATGAATAATGCGTTGGTTTTACGAGCACATGGTGGGTGGAATGACAGCAGATGACTTGCTTATTTTTGGAGTCGGCGCAGACTCTGGGAATAGAACAGCCTCACTCCTTGCTGTACCAGTTCTGTCTATTCTGTGAAAATTAAATGAGCGGGAAGGGGGCCGGTAAATAAATAAATGTCCAAGCGAAGTGTTGCTTCCCTACACGGCAGCAGACTTCAAAATAAATTGAGAGAAAACGAAATAACAGAAAAGAAATACATGAAACAAAATGGAGGCAGAGATTATCATTTCTATTCAGTTAAAGGCTGTAGAGAGCTCAGTTTAATGATAAAGCTCTATTCCCTGACCTTGTATTGAACTTCTTTGGAACACCATAGCAGGCCTAGAACAGGAGCAATAGCCTGGGAGCACAGCCATGAGTTCACACTTAGCTAGTAGTGGCTCCCCTGATGAACCACTGTGACGTCAATCCGACATCATCGCGTTGTGTTTCTGCACAAAATTTCCGATGGCTAACATTGCCACGTGTAAAGTTAAGTGTTCTTTGTTCAAAATAGCTGCTATCATCGAGTGGATTACATTGAGCCGTTGTCTGACAATAACATCATCAGTTGAGCGCTGGGTACAGTCATTGTGCAACAGGAGCATAACTTCATTCTGAATGGATCTCAACTATATTAACATTTGAATCGTTTCCTGAATTGCTTTTCTGACCTCCACACCAGTCTTTAAGGAATTGTGCTTTGCATGTTAATATCACTTTACCCCAGCGAGGGGAAATTAACACTGCTTCCCCCTACACTTTGAGATGCATTTCCTTCCTGGGTAATTACTTGGAATAATAAAATAGGATAGTTGGACAATAAATAATTAACTAAATAATATTCAACGTGCATTTTCTTACCTCGAACCCAATTGAATCGTTATTTAACAAAGGGGATTATTATCCCATAGAATGATAATTATTCTTATATAAACTATTTCACTATTGTTCAATATTGAAATTTACATTCTTTTTCAGATCTCCCAAAAGCACCAGAGATTTCATTGAATCAGATTTTTACTACAATTGTAAGGGGTGAATTGTTGCTATTGATTTGCAAAGCTCCACCTCAAGATTGGGAGAGCACATTTTTCCTGTACAAGGTGAAGAACTCATTTTCATCGGCACCACTCTTAAACGTGAAGGGAAGATATTCGGCCACGTTTAACATCACCGAGGCAGTGTCTCCTGGGGTAGAACATTACAGGTGCAGGTATAAAACGAACGTTTCAGGTCGATTGCTCACTTCTGAACAAAGTGATCACATGACATTGACTATAACAGGTGAGTGAATATTACTGTGTGCTTTTTGTAAATTAACACCCCTTTCAAAGGTAAAATATTCTCTTTTGTTGTTGGAAAGCGATTTTTGATTTTAAATTTTTCTTCCAACATGAATACTGTTTAATTTAATCAGTTGTTCATATTTTTCAGCACCTTTTAAGAATTCCCCTTAATTTTCTTTTCTGAATATAGGTATTCATTAGGCATGGGTGCATCACCTTGCTTCTGTTTTGCAGCTGTGCCATCTTCTATCGTTGGCCGATGTTCCACCACTAACCCGGTTCTAACTCTTTCGTGCACTAAACATTCTCTCAAATTCAGTTAATTTTAGATGCCCCTTTGTCATTTTTCATGTTACTTATCAATATACTGTAACGCCAAGGGAGAAAAGAATGACTATTCATATCCATGTTCAGCACGACCTACATGTTTGACAAGATTATATTTAGGAACAAAGGAACATAGGAGATTGGAGTAGGCTATTCAGCCTATCGATCCTGCTCTGCCATTCAACTGGAGCGTGATTCACCGGTTGTGACCTCAACTCCACTTTGAATTCTGCTGCTGATTCCCAATGACTCCAATGTTTTTAGGGCCCCTTGATATCACACTCAGTCAAATGCAGCCATGATGTCAAGGGCAGTCTCTGTCTTTCGTTCAAATCTTTTCTGAATGTTTGGACGAAGGCTGGAATAAGTTGAGGAGCTGTCTTTCCCTGGTGCAACCCAAACCGAGCGTCAGTAAGCGGGTTGTTTCTGAGTATGTGCTGCTGGACAACACTGTGGACGGTACTTTGCAGATGGAGGACGCTCTAATGGTACATTTCTTTTCCATTCATCCTGTCAAAGTAGACAAGTTCACATTTTCCAATGTTATACTCCATCTGTCCATTTTATTCCCACTCACTGAACCTGCTATACCTCTTTACAGACCTGCTCTTGACAATTTACTTTCCTACAAATCTGTGGGTCATCGGAAAATGTCATTACCATATATACAGTCCCTCCATCAAAATCATTGATGTACATTGTAAATAGGGGGGACCACAGCACTGACGCCGGTGGCAATCCACTTGTTAAAGCTTTTCAGCCCCAAAAAGTTTCATGCATCCCTTCTCTGCTTCATGTTAGCTAAATGGATTTTCCATCCATGCTAATATGTTAATCCTATACCATGCAATCGTATCTTGCATAGCAGTCTTGCATGTGACACCCTGTCAAATGCCTTGTGGAAATGTAGCTCACCACATCGACAGGTTCCCCTTTATCTGCCTTACTTGTTCCTTCCTAAGAAGCTTCAATGAATGATTTAAACGCTATTTCTCTTTCATAAATCCAAGATGACGCTGTCTGATCAAATATTGAGTATCTAATTACTCTGCTACAGGTGCCTTAATAATGGTAACTAGCAATCTCTCAATGACACACGTTAGGCTGGCTGGCCTGTAGTTTTCTCCTTTCTGTTTGCCTCTTTTATTTACTAAAGCTGTTCCAGCAGTTATTTTGCAATCCACTGCAATCCTGCCTGATTCTTTGTATTTTTCAAAGATTATAACCATTGCCTCTATCATCTCTTCATTTAAGACGCTAGGATTAGAACACACATGTAATTTTCAGCTTCAATCATGGGATGTGGGCGCCGCTGGCTTGGCCAGCATTTATTGCTCATCCTCAATTGCCCCTTGAGAAGGTGGTGGTGAGCTACCAGCATGAAACACTGCCGCTCATGTGGTGAAGGTACACCCAGACTGCTGTTAGTCAGAGAGTCCCAGGATTTTGACACAGTGACAGAGAAGGAACGGCCGATATATTTCCAAGTCAGGATCGTGAGTGGATTGGTTAGTAACTTTCAATGTCGATGTTCCCATGTGTTTGCTGCTCTTGACCTTGAAGGTGGCAGCTGTCGTGGGTTTGAATGTCGCTGTCTAAGGAGCCTTGGTGAATTCCTGCAGTGCATCTTGTAGATGGTAGAAACTGCTGGTACTGTGCGTTGGTGGTGGAGGGAGTGAATGTTAGTGGACGGGTGCCAATCAAGCAGTGCTGCTTTGTCCTGGATGGTGTGAAGATTCTTAAGTGTTGTTGGAGTTGCACTCGTCCAGATGAGTGGAGAGTATTTCATCACACTCCTGACTTGTCCCTTGTAGATAATAGACTGGGTTTGGGGAGTCAGGAGGTTAGTTACTGGCAGTGGGATTCCCAGCCTTTGACCTCCACTTGTAGTCACAGTAATTATATGGCTAGCCCACTTCAGTTTCTTGTCAATGCTAACTCCAAGGATGTTCAATAGTGGGGGATTTAGTGATGCTAATGCCGTTGAATATCACTGGGCAATGGTTAACTTCTATCTTGTTGGAGATGGTCATTGCCTGGCACTTATGTGGCGTGAATGTTACTTGCCCCGTATCAGCCCAAGCCTGGATATTGTCCAGGAATCACTGTATTTGGACAGGGACTGCTTCAGTATCTGAGGTGTCACGAATGGAGCTGAACATTGTGCAATCATCAGTGAACATGCCCACTTCTGACCTTATGGTGGAAGGAAGGTCATTGATGAAGCAGCTGAAGATTCTTGACCCTAGGACACAACCCTGAGGAACTCCTGCAGTGATGTCCTGGAACTGAGATGATTGACCACCAACAACCACAACCATCTTCCTTTGTGTTTGGGATGACTCCAACCAGCAAGGATTCCCGCCACCACCCACTGTCCTTCCCCAAACACGATTCGTATTTGCTCCAGTTTTGCTTGTGCTCCTTGATACCACACTTGGTTAAATGCTGCATTGATATCAAGGGTTGTCACTCTCACCTCACCTCTGGAGGTCAGCTGCTTTGGCCATGTCTGAAGGAAAGCTGTAATGAGATCAGTAGCCCTTTCGGATCCAAAACTGAGTGTCGGTGAGCAGGTTATTGCTAAGCAAGTGCCGATTGACAGTAATTTTGAGGACCTCCTTCCTCACTTTACTGATGATCGAGAGTAGCTTGAAGGGGCAGTAATCAGCTGGGTTGGATTTGCCCTGCTTTTTCTATACACGGCATACCAGGGAAATTTTCCACATTGCCGGTTAGATGCAAGTGTCACTGTACTGGAACAGATTTCATAGGGGCACAACAAGTTCTGAAGCACAATATTTCAGAATTATTGTCGGAATATTGTCATGGCCCATGGCTTTTTCTACGTCTCTCGTGCCTGCAGCCGTATATTGATATCACCTGGAGTGAAACGGATTGGCTGGAGACTGGCATGTGTGAGGCTGGGCTCTTCTGGAGTAGGCCGAGATGGATCAACCACACAGCACTTCTGGCTGCAGATTGTAGCAAATGCTTCAATCTGGGCTCCCCCATCATGAGGATGAGATATTTGTGGAGCCTCCTCCTCCAGTGAGTTGGTTAGTTGTCCATCACCATTCACTACTGGATGTGGAAGGTCTGCAGAGCTTATATCTGATCAGATTGTAGTGGAATTCCTTCCCTCTGCCTATTGCTTGCTGCTAACAATGTGTAGCACGCAAGTAGTCCTGCTTTATAGCTTCACCAGGTTGCAAATCGTTATTAATTATACATGGTGCTGCTCTTGGCATGCCCACCTGCAGTGTTCATTAACCCAGGTTTGATTCCCTGACTTGGAGTTGACGGTAGAGAGGGGGAAATGTCGGACCATGAGTTTGTGGGGATTGTGGTCGTTTAAAATTATGTTGCTAATAATGGCCCAAAGTGCCTCATGGTTGCTCTGGTTTTAGTTGCTGGGCCTGTTCGACATCTATCCCATTTAGCATGGTGGTGGTGCCACACAACGTGCTGAATGGCATCCTCAACGTTTACATGGGGTTTTGTCTCCACAAGGACTCTGCGGTGGTCACTCCGAACGATATTGCCATGGACAGATGCATCGGCCACATGACTATTGGTGAGGAATATGTCAACTATGTGTATTTTCCCCCTTGTTGCTTCCCTCAACACCTGTTGCAGACCCAGTTTGGCAGCTATGTGCTTTTGGAATCGGCCGGCTTGGTCAGTAGTGGTTCTATCGACCCACTCTTGGTGATGGGCATTGAAGTCCCTCACCCACAGTACATTCTGCGCCCATCCTCAGAGCCTTCTCCAAGTGGTGTTCAACATGGAGGAGCACTGATTCATCAGCTGAGGGAGGCCGTTACGTGTTAATCAGCAGGAGGTTCCCTTGCACATGTTTTAACTGATGCCCTTAGACTTCATGGGGCCTGGAATCAATGCAGAATACTCCCAGTGCATCTCCCACCAGACTCGGTATTACTGTGCCACCACGCCTGCTGTCTCTGCCCTGCTGCTGGGACAGAGAATACCAAGGGATGGCGATACTGGTGTTTGGATATTTTCTGTAATGTATGATTCCATGAGTATGATTATGTCAGGCAGTTGTTTGACTAGCCTGTGATTCAGCCCTCCCATTTTTGACAAAAGCCCCCAGATGTTAGTAATGAGGACTTTACAGGGACGAGAGGGCTGAGTTTTCCGTTGTCATCTCCAGTGCCTAGGTCGATGTCGTGTGAACATGAGATCATGTCAAATAGGAGCTGAAGTAGGCCATGTGATGCCTCTCCTTGTATCTGACATATCAGGTCATCAGACCCTGGGGATTGTCAGTATTTAGGTCTAATTAGTTTCCCAGCCAATCTAGCTAGTGATGCAGATTTTTTTAAGCTCCGCCCTACTTTTCATCTCTTGATTTTCAGCGATATTTAAGAATTTGTAAGTTAGATTATCTTTTTAAATTGGAAAATGTAATAAAAATGCAAGCTGAGTCTTGACAGAGCAAGTCGACAAACGGTATAAATGAGTCGTTTTGCGGAGAAAACAATGAATAAATTGAAATATGTTAAGAAGAACCATGTTTGCATCGACTTTAGCAAGGTGCACATTGTTGTCTCAGAAGCTTGTAGGAAATGCATTTAGAGCCTAACCCTTTGGTTTAACTTAGAGCAGAAGCAATCTTTGAAGACGTGCTTTTGATAGTATTAGTACTGTTGGTGGGTCAGAGATAGCATTAAGGTATAATTTGTATTTGTGCCTGTACTATAACTGTTCATTAGAATAGTTAGAATAACTATTTGCTAGAATTTAGGCCCTGTCCTACTGAAATGATTAGGCAAACAAAATGACTAGAAAACCGAACTGAAAAAAGGTGAAATAAATGATAATACATATTTTACAGATTTGCACAGTCTCAACAAGAGTTCATCAACGGTGATTGCCTATTATTTTATTTGATATTTCGTTTTGCACTTATTTTAGACCGTCCCTTAAAACCGACCTGTCTGTTGGAACTCCAAGGCCCTGCTACTGAGACTGGGCAAAATATTACCGTCAGCTGCATTGTGCCGAACACTTACCCCCCGCCCGTGACATTTTATTTCTACGCTAATTCTGAAGATCAGCTTCATTTGCCTCAAGTAACAAACAAGCATAATTTTTCTGTCATCTATCTCACTGTACCTTGTTTACAAAGCAAGACTGGATATTACACCTGTCAATATAAAGTACAGATTGCGGGGAGATGGATAGAGTCAGAGAGATCCGATCCTCAGAGGCTGGTCCTATCAGGTAGGATGTCGCCGATATAATGCAAATCCTTAATTATATGGTTCAATGCGCTATTGATAAATATTATGCTTCCTTTCAAGGATTTGCCGGTTCCCCACAATGCTGATTTTGGTGTATTACGCAAGAATAATTTAAGGAAGAATTGACGTCGATTGCTATTTCAGGCTTGCTTTTTTGCATAGAACTAGGTCAAGTGAAGTAACTCTTTCGAGTACAAACACGTTTCTATCTGTTCCTATTCAGATGAAGTAACAATTCATAGTTTGCCATTGTGAGATTTGAACTCTTGATACTCTTTCGAGCACAAACCCGTTTCCATCTGTCTCAGCTGAAGTTACATTGTTTCATAGTATTGCCATTGTGAGATTTGAACTCTTGATCTTGGGGTTATAAACCCAGTCCCATAACCACTGGGCTATTTAGGCCAAGCTCTGCTCAAGTAAAGTAAGTGAAGCAATGTATCAATACCAATTAGTCAAATAGCAACCGTTATGAGCAGCCTGTCATCATCAGTTTGATTTGTTGATTTGAATATAGCCCACAGAAGCCTGCAATGAGTAGCCTGAATGCACCTGTGTCAGTCTCAGTTTGTGTCGTTACATTTATTTTAAGGGCTTAATAATAAGTTGTCAATTTGCAAAAAAGAACATTATGGCCGCCTGCGTAACATTTTAGACTCTATTCCTCTCGATATGTTACAGGTGGAATAAACATACAACTCCTACTTATCCTGGGGTCAGCGGTGCTTCTCTTTCTGTTAGTCACGGGTTCGATATGTTGCCTGTGCATCAATAATACAGGTAATCAATCAATTGTTGTCAATAAGTCACATGATTCAAATATGGGTCTGTTTATTGTCTGATGTCTGTTAATTGTGTTCTTATTGAACCCATTGACATGAAACATCATTGCTATCACATTTGCATCACGTTTAGAACACACAGGACATGCCCCATATTCGTGTGTCTTAAGAATCCACCCACGCTGTTAGCTTCAACAAGCGTTAAGAAAATAATTGGAATATTCGTCTCTTGTTGATTATTGATATTCAGCAAAAGGAGGAAGCTTTTGGCTTGCTATCCTTTGCAGCAAGAGCAGGAACATGCTTGGAAAAAGGGAAAAATAATTGATGAAGTCAAGAACTAGCTCACCAATTCATTCTTGATAACTAATAATGCGATCAGCGGATTTAACTGTCCTGTGATTATGTGAACCCGAATTAAAATAATTACTGTCAGTAGCATGAACCATCGCTAAACAGAAATTCCAGGTAGGTATTGGCGTAGTGGTCCCGTCGTTTGATTAGTTATCCAAGTAGACCCAGGGCACTCCAGGTTCAAAATCCATGAAGGAAGAATTTGAATTTATTCAAAATCTTGAGTTAAAGTTTTAACATTTTCAATTGTTGTAAAAATCCATCTGATCCACCAATGTCCTTTAGGGAAGGAAATCCGCCAGTCTTAAATATGACTTCAGCAATGTGTTTGACTCTTCAATGCTCTCTAAACAAAGGCAATTAGGGGTGGGCAATAAATGCTGGTCCTTCCCAGCGACGTCCACATCCAATGAATTTTTTAAAAAGGGTATCGTTAGCTTTCGTTGAACGCGTAGAGAAGTAGGTCCATGTATTGAGTAATAATTCTAAATTTGAGCAAAAAAATGTTTGCCACTTGGAAAATGCATGGGCATATACTTAGCATTTAGCAAAAGCAGGCCCTCAGATTTGCTGCACCATTCAATTGCTCCTTGGCTCATCTACATCTCAGATCAATTGCCAACCTTAGCCTACATCCGTTATCACGTTTGTCTTCAAACTGAACTATGAATCTGAATAATTAACGCTCCCACACGTTTTGGGAAAGTAGGATGCGAAAATTGACGTTTTTTTACATGTAATCTTCCTTCCTAATTTTCCTCCTACAAGGATGAACTCGAATTTGAATAAATGTCCTTGTTCCACATCTGCCCCACCAAATCTTTTCAATGTTTGAGCCTCCGTGATTCGTCCACTGGCCGATATCCCAATGTCAATGGGATGATCGTAAAGTTACGTAATCTTTCCTCAAAATTCATCCTCTGAAAATCAACATAACATTGGTCAATCTGGACGGAAATTCTAGGTTGCCTCCAGTCTGGCAATGCCGAGATATTTGAGGAAATTTGGTGCCGAGATCCGAACGCTTTACTAATACGGGTTCTGGATGAAACTGCATCGCTGCAGGAAACAGGAAAGACTTTCCCCTTTGTATTGCAGTTCTCTGAATGCAAGGGCAAAATTCCATTCGACTCTCCATCGGTTTTACTACCCACCTGCAAGTTATTGTTGTTGCGTACATATGGACTCCGAATTCAATTTCCCCCTCTCCAATTTATGATGCTTATCCATCTTCGTTATAGACAAAGTGAATAATCTCCATTTTCCAAAATCAATCTCCAGTTCCTGACATTACACCCTTTCTTTAACTCCGTCTTTGCCCCCAAATTAAATCTTTGCTTCAACATGTGAGATACTGAGGACGCTTGACTAGGTGCATTCTGAGTGGATATTTCCCCTTCACTTACATAGAAACATATAAACTAGGAGCAGGAGGAGGCCATTCAGCCCTTCGAGCCTGCTCCCCCATTCATTATGATCATGGCTGATCATCTAACTCAGTAGCCTGCTCCCGCTTTCTCCCCATACCCTTTGATCCCTTTCGCCCCAAGAGCTATATCTAACTCGTTCTTGAAAACATACAATGTTTTGGTGTCAACTACTTTCTGTGGTAATGAATTCCACAGGCTCGCCTCTCTCTGGATAAAGAAATTTCTCCTCACCTCACTTGAGAAACAAAAATTAGGCGGGCGCAGTTTAAGACGGAAGTGAGGCAAAAAAAAACTTCTATTTTCTCAAAGGCTCATTAATCTGTGATATTTTGTTCTCCAGACAGGAGTGGAGGCAGTACATTTGGTTACTTTTGAGACTGAGATAGATAGATTGTGAGACAAAAGATATAGGCCAGAGGAGAAAGCATAGTTGAGATCACGAGCAGATCAGACTTGATCTTGTCGAATGGTGAAGCAGGCTCGAGAAGTCGAGTGGTCTCACCCTGCTCCTAATTCATATGTTTGTAAATTCGCATGTGTGAGAAAATGAATTCTAAATAATTGGCAGCTAGAGACTCAATGCCAATGTATGTCTAAATAAGGTAAGCCATAACGTTGAGTTTAATGTGACATCAATAACGAATGAATGCACATTTCTTTACCTTTCACATGTGCTGCTGAACCTGATATCGTCATTCCAGATATATGTATATTTATCATTTATGCATTCACGGGATGTGGGCTTCGCTGGCTGAGTCAGCATTTATTGTCCATCCCTAATTGCCCCTTGAGCAGTTGGTGATGAGCTGCCTTCTTGAACCGCTGCAATCCATTTGGTGTAGGTACACCCACAGGACTGGTAGGGAGGGAGTTCCAGGATTTTGCCCCAGTGGTGAAGGTACACCCACAGCGCTGTAAGGGAGTTAGTTCCTGGATTTTGTCCCTGTGGTGTAGGTACACCCACAGTGCTGTTACGGGGGGGGGGGGGGGGGGGGGGGATCTCCAAGATTTGGTCCATGTGGTGTAGGTACACCCACAGTGCGATTAGGGAGGGAGTTCCAGGCTTTTGTTCCTGTGGTGTCGGTACACCCACAGTGCTGTTACGGGGGGAGATCCAAGATTTTGCTCATGTGGTGTAGTTACACCCACAGCGCTGTTAGGGAGGGAGTTCCAGGATTTTGTCCATGTGGTGTATGTACACCCACAGTGCTGTTAGGGCAGGAGTCCCAGGACTTTGACCCAGCGGCAGTGAAGGAATTGCCGATATGTTTCCAAGTCAGGATGGTGAGTAGCTTGGAGGGGAACTCCCAGGTGGCCTTGTTACCATGTGTCCGCTGCCCTTGTCCTTCTGGATGGTATTGGTTGTGCATTTGGAAGGTGCTTTCGAACGAGCCTTGGTGAGTTGCTGCAGTGCATCTTGTAGATGATTCTATATTTTCGTTCTATGTTGAATTTTCATCAGCTGGAAATAGTTATGTCTGAAATGTAATTTTTTCGAATTATCTAATGTCCATCTCCTATTTATCCTATGGTGGAACAAACAACTCAGGGCGAAAAAGGTGAGATACGTTTATTAATATTATCACTTGTTACCATCAGTTTTAACTAGCAAAATGCTCATCTGTTAATTGTTTTAAAAGTAGGGTGGGGGGGAATGTTAGAATTATGAGAAAATATATAATTTAATGTTTATCCACAATTTGATAGCACCTGGTTACAATAATATACATTTTATTGCATAATAATTATATTAGCAACCCCAATGCAGTGAGTTTTATAAAGTCCTCTTTAAGCCTCTTGTAAATTCTGGGCAGCAGAGTTTCAGAAGCACAGCAAGGAAGGATATACATGGCGCAGAAGATATTTCGACAAACGGTACCCGAGTTGAAGAGATTCAGTTGTGTGATAATTCTGCAAAACTAATTGTTTTATGTTTCGAAAAGATAGTAAGTTGAATTGAGGTGTTTTAACCGATGAGGCCTTTGACAGAGTTCATCGGGAGAGAGGAATTCTACTGGCAGGAGTATAGGTAACGAAAGAAACACTTGTTTAAGTCCGTCGGCAATTTGCATTCTCACACACTGAGGACTAATGGACTGAAATGTGGAATTATGAAACTTTAATCTATTGGCTTTGTGAGAATAAGATACAACTTAGTGGGAATGTAAGAGCAGAGTGGGAATAGTGGATTCCAATTGATTTCTCTTCACATGAACGATGGCCCTGATAGAGATCATTTATAATTATGAAAGTTTTTGATGGGGCAGATACAGCTTGCGTGTATCCACCTGTCTGGGGGTAAAAACGAGTGGCCAATAGAACAGTATAGTTGCCAGAGAATGAAACCAGTAATTGAAATCACTCACCTGGAGGGTGGCGCGAATGTGGAACTCGCTACCACAGTGGGTGGCTGGAGCGAACAATATGGATGCATTTAACGGCAGGCAAGATAATCCTTAAGAGAGAACGGGAGGAATGATTATGCTGCTGGTGTTACTGATGAAGTGAGGAAGAGGCACTTGTGGAACAGGCATCTTTGCAATGGCTGTTTGACCCGAACGGTCTGTTTCTCAGTCAATCCTCCGGGATCCAAAAAATAAAATCCTTTGTATCATTCATTGCCCAGAAATAGACTCAGAACATGAAATGCATTATAACATAAGCTTTATACAACACGAGTGCAACTTCCAGTTGGTTGTATTTCATTCGCTGTTGAGATAAAGACTCATTATAATTTTAAACTGTTTTCCGAAGTCCATTTTAAATAGCTTTTTCATTCCACGGATAAATCAATTCATCAGGTCCTCCTGGTTCCGATATTTTCACTCTAAAGAAAATGAATTGTTTAACACCTATTGAGGCACAGGGACTGCCGCTGTCTATCTACATACCCATCAGTGACCTTTTTGCTGATTGTGAGATTAGGACGAACAAAATGTAGTGTAGAAACTAAAATTGCACTTTCTCGGTTCCAGGGAAGAGACTGCAACTTTGAACCAAGACAGTACGAACATTTCACCTGAGCGTGAGTTACCATTGAATTGATTGTACCGTATATGAAGTAATAATAAATGTAAACTGGTCACTCGAGAGAATGGAAACACAGGTCTCCCCTCTGTTTTCTAGCGGTATCAATGAAGGAGAACCGACCAATTATTCTGTCTAATGTTATCAGTCCACGGGAAATAATAGGGGAAACTACTTAACATTCAAGTTGATAGTCTCAATCTAATAAAAATGTACCACTTAATTCAGCATGGAGGGATATCTTCGTATTCGTTCTCATCAATTTCAACAGACATTTCTCTCTTAATTATATTTCTCCAAAAGCTGTTCATATTTGTTGCTGCATTTTGGTAAATATTATTATTTGACTATGTTACTGTTTTCATATTATCATTGCGCACTTGGAACTGTATTGCTGGCGATTTGAAAAATTGACACTATCCCTCAAGCTTAATTTGATACAGTCCAAAAACGCCTTACATAATTGGCAAGCAGTTCCCCAGGTATTGTGCTGTTTATCTCGATTAAAAGTAATGTGGAAAGCATTCTGGACAGAGGCAAAACCAATGCCAAATTCTTAACACCCGGTTGCCATTCCCCCAACAACTTGAAATCTAGGCCAGCCGAGTTGGAATTGTAAATTAACAACACTCAGTTTGGCTTTGAGACCCTCGGGCCACAGGTCGCGAGTCCCTATGAACTATAGTCATGACGTAAATAGACGTCTATATATAGCTCACATGCATATGAATATCTTGCAGATACACTGCTCACCTGGAACCGCACCGCTGAACCGGAAAATGTAAGAGTCTTAATCTTTGCACTATTTTATATACCTTTATTAACCTCCATTATTCCCAAGGTATCAGAAATAAATCGTGTGGCCAAAGAAGCAGCCTGTTAATTTAATGTCATTAACCAGTGCAGCGAAATGCACGGGAGGGTAGTTATAATTTAGGGTCTCGGCTAAAGAGACTTGAGTTGGATTTGTGGGTTGCCCTCCATCCCTTTGGGTTGTATCGTTCATTCAAGTCCGCAGTAACGCTGGGATTCTGCACATTCCATTGTGGCGCATGGATCTCTTTAACGTAAAGGCGGTTTTGAAAATTAAATAATAATGATGAATAGGATATCATTTACTTTGTAAACAATACTCCATCCATAATTATCACCGACATTATTTGTTAGCCTGAAATTATCGAAAGAGAACTTCAAATGTATCCACCTTATTTGTCAGTCCATTCAGATAAGAGCAATGATATAAATAATTATCATATAAAAAAGGCAATTGATCGGTTTTTATTTGACACAAATGGCAATGGATATGTGGAATTATTTGACTGAATGAGTAGTGGTATCACAAAACCTCATCACTGTTACATTTTTAAACACTCATGGATATGCCACCAATAGGCCACTCGGCCCCTCGACCCTGGTTTCCATTCAATTAGTTCATGGCTGACATGATTGCATCCTCCCGCCTCCGTTCTCAGTAAGCTTACACCCTCTTCTTCACCGATAATCTAACTATATATATCAGAGTTTCTGCTTCCATTGTATTTTGAGGAAGGGAGTTACAAAGACTCACGACTATCTGCAATATATTGGTTAAACACGACTTCCCTTTCACAACATCATATTTATTCTCCCTGATTAATTTGGATTTTTGTAAGTGCTTTGCCATAACCTGGAGCCTCTAATGTTTCACTCTGACAGATGTTAAGCTAACTGGCAGGTATTTTCCCGCTTCCTGCCTCCCTCACTTTTTTAATAATGGAGTTCGATTTGCTATTTTCCTATCTGATGGAACCTTCACCGAATCTAGGTGATTTTGAAAAAAAAAATCTACGGACCAATGGCTGGAAGGTGGGATAAGAATGTTTAACTCTTTGTGCAGCATCAGTGGCCACAGTAGTGACAGAGGGGAATTCATGATGGTAATGCCAGGAATGGTGAATCATAGCTATGAATCACAGAATCACATTGTGCAGATGAGGCCCTTCGGCCCATCGTGTCTGCAACGACACGTGAGAACCACCTGACCTATCTACCTAATCCCATTTCCCAGCACTTGGCCCCATAGCCTTGAATGTTATGACGTGCCATTTGCTCATCCAGGTACTTTTTAAATGATGTGAGGCAACCCGCCTCCATCACCTTCCCAGGCAGCGCATTCCAGACCGTCACCACCCTCTTGGTAAAAAACCTTTTCCTTATATCCCCTCCCAAAACCTCCTGCCCCTCACCTTGATCTTCTGTCCCCTTGTGACTGACCTTTCAATTAAGGGGAACAGCTGCTCCCTCTCCATCTTGTCCATAAAGTTTGGGTGGGCTGAGTTAGTTTTGTTTAGGATAGAGTGGGCTGAGGGCAGACTTAATGATGTATGGAACCAAGACGGGTCAAAGGTGAATGAGGCGGGCTTATTTCTGTTAGCAGGTAGGTGAATAACCAGAGACCTCCGATTTGAGGTAATTGGCAGGAGAGGGAGGGATGTTATTTTTACGCTCGGTGATAAGTGCCTGGACCTCACCTTGTGAATCGGTGATAGTGACAGAATAGCTCAGAACATTTGAAAGCAGAACATCAACACAACAAAAAAAAACAGACTTAGAAATGCACTTGAACTGCACTAACCTACCAGGCGACCGACCACAAGCTGCAAGGTGGGCTGAGACTGGATGTCTCTTTGTCAGCTCCGATGGGCCGAATGCCTGTCTGACGTGCGCTCTATGATTCATTTTTTCCCTCTCTCCCTCTCTCTAAGGCGGTTCACCGGACTTATCAAGCGCAGTTAAGCGGGGAGGGTAAATGTCCACCTTGTCAACTACGTCAACATCACCGACAGGCTACAGTCTTGGGCTAAGTGATGGTCGATTTAAATCAGAGATGAGGAGGAATTACATTTCTCTCAAGGATCTTGAATGTGTGCAATTCACTACCTCAGAGTGCAGTGGATGTCGGGACGCTGAATAAATTTAAAGAGGAGATAGACAGATTTTTAATTACTAACGGATTGAAAGGTTATGGGAAGAGGGCGGGAAATTGGAGTTGAGGCCGAAATGAGATCAGCCATGGTCGTAATGAATGGCGGGGCAGTCTCGAGGGGCTGAACTGCCCACTCCTGCTCCTAGTTCTTATAGTCTTATGAATAGCAAAAAGCACAATGAAAACGAGCAACTGATGATTTCAATTGAGAGATATTAGCCAATTGAAATGATTGTTTTATTTTTCCTCTTTTCAGGTCGAACATACGTTTGACATGGTCGATTTGACGGATTCAAACACAACACCTCGTGAATCGTGCAAGAGAGAGTCATCCATTTATGCGAATATAAGATAGAGGCTGGCTCAGGACTGTGGAAGTTATGCTTGTTTAATCATTGTTATAACAAATTCTCAAACACGCTCACGCTTCGGCATATTTGAAGTCAGATTTTTCCGCAGAATATATATATATATATATACACACATACACCTGTGTAACGGTTGTTTGCGGTTTTCTCGATCATTAACCTGCATTATTCTTTTCTAAAACAATATTTGCCTGTTCCCGCGTTGCTCCTGTGCCCTTCCCGCACCCACTCTTTGCCAGTCTCTCTGCGGCTTAGCCCAGCCGAAGCTCAGCTCCAAGTTCCGTTCAGCCACCGACATACATTACAAGATTCAGATTTTAATTTTCGATGCGTGTCAGAATCTATGTTTTTTATTTACTTTCCCCTTCCTATCCCTGTGACCTTCAACTGTGCTCCAGCAGTTGCTGATCTGCCCTCTTCAACTCAGGACTCCTTAAATCACCCAATTTCGGCTGTCAAACTTTACTAGACTCGTCCTTAAGCTCTTCAATACCCCCCTCCCCACCCAGCCACACATACATACAAACACACATACAAACACACACATATACACACACACACACACACACACATACACACAATCATCTTTGGCTCTCTTAATTAATTCTTTCTTTAAGGTGCGCTTTGATCGAAGCTCCTCGATTAAGTTTCCTGTCACGGCGTTGTGACATCTTCCTCTGTGTCTCAGTGTCGAACTGTGTGTGGTTACCCTCCTGAAGCGCGCCACTGGGGAGGGAGTGGCGTAGTGGGAATGCCTCTGGGCACCTAACGCAGAAGACTGGACTAATGATCTGGGGGCAATGAATAAAGGTGATGGAATGTAAAGGTGGTCTCAGTAATTTTAAGTATGAAACTATCATCATTTATTCAGAAATAAAAAATCATCAGCTTCATCATTGTCCTTTCGGGAAGGGAATCTACCGTCCTTTCCCGGCCTTGTCTACATGTGACTGAGACTCCTAACTCCCCTATGAAGTTAACGAGCAAGGCACTCAGTTCAGGGGCAATTAGGGACAGGCAACAAACAACATATGCTGGCCTCGCCTGCGACGCCCACATCCCAATAAAGAGAGAGAGAGAAAGCAGCTACTTCTGTGAGTCGATGTTAGGCTTTGTGAGATTACATTCCTGTTCAGCGCCTGGAGCCGAGTTTCGACATTCAATGTATTGCACAGCTCCAGCCTGTCGTTGTTGATCGCGCTCATTTTTGTGTGCAGACCGGAGCTCATGGTTTCTGATTCTGTTTTCCTACCTGCCCTGAGTGTGAAACGCCTCCAAGTTCTGCTCCCTTGGTGGAATTCATCTGTTTGCGCCTCTTATAATGGCGGCAGAATGCACCAAAAAACCCGTGTCAAACATATAATAGAGGAGATGTTTTGAGCTGCGTTTCATTGGATCTCAGGAATTTGGGGAAATTACAGAGAACACGAAAGGCCACAGAAAACAGTCAGTGTTTTATTGTGGGTCCGGTTGTTAACAGTTGTCTAACTGCAGAGATTGGTGCAAATGTGCTGCCATGTTGGTCTCGATCAGAGCCAATCAAAATGAACAAAACAAATCCCGGATGTAATTTGAAAGACTTCATCAGAATTCACATAAAGCTTTTTAAAAATGTTTTTACAGTCACTGGACTGGTATTCCAGAGACCCAGTGTAACGCTCTGGGGACCCGCGTTCGAACCCCACCACGGCAGATGGTGAAATTTGATTCCAACACAAATCTTGAATTGAAAGTCTAATGATGACCATGATAGCATTGTCGATTGTTATAAAAACCCACCTGGTTCACTAATGTCCTTTAGGGAAGGAAATCTTCCGTCCTTAACTGGCCTGGCCTATACGTGACTCCTGACCCACAGCAAGGTGTGGTTAGCTCCTAAAATGCCCACTGAAGAAGGGTAATTAGGGATGGGCAATAAATGCTGGCCCAGCCAGCGACACCCACATCACATGAACGAATGATTAAAAAAAAAACCGCACAGAACAGGAAAAGGGGGACACCAGTCCCTGACACCATTCAGGCCTTTAGTTCGATCGTACGCCTGTGTTCCATGTTCCTTACTGCCCTGCCTAACGAAAATATATCAATCACAGCTCTGAAATGTTCGAAAATTAAAAAAAACACAATAGTTTCATTTCCCCCAACGCTTCGGACTTAAAACATTGGCGCCCCTTTGTTGATCTGCTGATTATAGACCATATCCTCACTAAGACCAAAACATCTTTCCTGAATCCCGGTGTCGAACGTGCTAAAAAATCAATATGTCAGGTAAAGCCCCGACTGCATTTTCTGATTCCTGGATGGAATCTGGACACCTTCTGGCGAGGAGAGCATTTGCTGCCCATTCCTCATTCTCCTTGAACTGCCTGGCTTGCTATGTCACTTCAGAGGGCGGTTAATTGTTAACCACGCAGCTGCGGGTCTGGAGTCACACGTAGCGCAGACAAGGACCGCAGATGTCACTCCCCAAAAGGGGCATAGGCGAACACGTTGGGCTTTTAGAACAATCGATGATCATTGTCAGGGGCATCATTACTGAGACTAGCTATGTATTGCAGATTCAATCACTCAACATAAATTCAACCAGCACGGGTTCTGATCCCGTGCCTCAACAATATTAGCTTGGGCCTGTACATTACTAGTCACTGACCACAACCACTAAGCTATTATCTCTTCCTATGCAACTTATACCGAGGTGGGCTAATATCACACCAAAAGCGGCGGATCACTCAAAGAGGATCATATTAATTATATATTACTCTATATGACTCGGCCTCTCACACCGTTAGAAAGCAGACATGCAATCGTAAAACGTATTTTGCGACCTCAGCGGTCATTAGGGTACCACGCAGCGATTAGCGGGAGGTGGTGGCACAGTGTTATTGTCCCAAGGTCATGCTCTGGGGACTTGGGTTCGAATCTCACCGCAGCAGATGGAAGAATTTGAATTCTGTATTTTTTTTTTAAACTGGAATGAAAAATCTGATGATTGAAAACTAACATCCTTTAGTGAAGGAAATCTGCCGTCCTCACGTGGCCCGCGTTGCACTGACTCCAGACACACACCAATGTAGTTGACGCTCAAATACCCTATGAACTAGGGAAATTCGGTATGGACAATAAATACTGCGCCCCCGCAGCCAATGTACAAATTTTATAAAAGCTACTTCAGCACTTTTGAATGTCTTCAATGGGGTGAAAAATGTTCTAAATCATTCCCGAGCTCAAAGACTGATACGTTGGGTGGATGAACAGTGTTCAGTTGCTATGTTGCTATGTGAACGACAGGAGGAGTACGTGCTGCACACAAGGAGGTTATTTGACCTATCTTGCCTGGTTATATAAACAAAAAGCTAAGAAGGGGGCGGTTGGAAGGCAGGAGGGGGCGAATGGACGGAAGAGGAAGTGGGATAGAGTGTTGGGATGAAGGGGTAGAGAGAGTTGGGGGGTAGGGCGAAAGGCGGTAGCGGGGAGGGGAAAAGAGAGTTGGGGGGAGGGGAAGGCGAAGTGGGAGTAAGGGGGGAAAGGGGAAAAATGAATTCAGGGGGAAGGGTAGAGAGAGTTGGTGGGAAGCGAAGAAGGAGAGGGCGGAGAGGCACAGAAATGGGGGAACGGGATAGTGAGGGTAAGAGAGAGAGGGCGGGAGGAGTGGAACAAGTCTCCCTCCGCCTCTCCCCGCCCCGTTTGTTGACCATTCGCTTGGGAGTGACTTGCATTTACTCACACTGGGCCAAGGTGAATAGGCTCCGCCCCCTGTTTTCGGGCCCTTTTATGCTAAGTAAGGATTGATGAAGACTGGAACGCTGATTGGTTCAATTCCAGCTCTATCTGTGAGAGGACTGTATGGCGGACCAATCAAATGTCACTGCCGTCACAATCTCAAGCGAAGAGCCATCTACCCATTAACTGGGACTCCTCATCCAACCACCCGATCCTCGTATGCATTTCAGTCAGCCGACCCCAACCTGCTCTTATTCACTCTGCACCCACTTTCAGCTAAAGGTGGGTGTCTAAGGACGTTCAGCCATAGGGCAGCGGGGATGGGAGTAGAAGAGAACGCGTCAGGCTGTGTTACTAACGTGGAATAAATAAGCCTAAAGGTGCTGGGGATGTGGCTCGGAGGGTGCAGGGCATGCGCTAGAAACTGGAAGGAGTGAGTTGGAAAGAAAACTGGGCATGTGGGAGTGACACTCCCTCTCCGTTGTGGGTAAGAACCTGGTCATCAGATGTGAGGTACTCTTAGTGTTGCTGTACATGGCGCAGGTCTGGTCCATTCCTCACTCCTGCGTTATGGTGATCAGCCGAGCCACCTTCTGCTCTATCAAACATGGATCATGTTCGCAGGGAGAGGATGTACAAGCCTCTAGATAAAGAGGGAAAAAATGTGCCCAACATCGCCCTCATCCTGATGGCCACCTTTGTGTGTGGAGGCATCAAACTGTGTATAGGCCCTCAGTACGCAAACACCAAATGTCACGACGTGCTCTGGTTCTACCTGTACCTGTCCCCAGTGTAGTGAAGGATGGGTCTGGCCACGCCGCCGCGGAATCCTCCAAGTAGTTGGACCGTGCAGTACCACCTGTCCCTTGTGGAACAATGTATGCAGAGAAACACCTTTGACCACAAGCCTATCAGGCAGTGATTGGCACGTAATGCCCTAGAGGCCCTGAGGGAAAAGGAGAGGGTGGTTCCTGTCAGATGGTTCCCCGAGGAGACTGTCAAAGTCATTTGGCAGAATGCCTCATTACCAGAACTTTCCAAGAAGCACCAAGATGTAGCTTGGCTGGTGGTGAGAAAGGCCCTCCCTGTCAGATCATTCCAACACGCCAGGAGTCTCACCCCCTCTGCACGCTGCCCTCGAGTTGGCTGTGGTGGGGATGAGACCACTGTTCACCTCCTTGAGGATTGTGCCTTTGCAAAGAAGGCCTGGAGAGAGAGGCAGTGGCTTCTGCCGAGGTTTCTCCCGAGCGGTGCTGTGAGACAGGACTCTGTGCTCTGCGGGCTGTTGCCAGGGACACACACCGAGACAAACATCAACTGCAGCTGCAGGATCATCAAAATGCTCTTTGGTCTGCACGAAACTTGTTGGTCTTACAGCGCAAAGAGTTCTCCCCGACCAAGTGTTACAGATTGGCATATTCCAAGGTCCAGGACTACATACTGATGGATGCACTAAAGCTTGGTGCAGCCACTGCAAAGGCCCAATGGGGAAAGATCGCTGTCTAAGACCTTTCTGCCACAGTGCACCGAGGGCCTGGGAATTGTATAGGCCCACTGAAATGTATGACACACACTGAATGTATGAGTGAATACTACATATATCACAATTGTATTGAAGCACCTCAGAGTGTAACATGATCTATGTCGATAACCTGAATACCATTGTATTGTCTGACTGACTGTAATGAATATGTTGACATGTCTGTAATGTTCATTGATTGTATTGAATCACCTCATGATCTATGTGGAAAACTTGAAGATGATTACACTTTTTGTGATGGCCATTTTAAGATGTTTTGTAATTCTCTTCCAGATATTTTATGAATAAAATATATTTTCCGAAAACAAAAGAATATTTTGAACACCAAAGGTTAAATTCTATTGCACTTCCACTAATTTTCAATTTGAATCTTTTGCCCTCAGCCTGTATGTCTGACATGAAATGAATATTGTAAATCTGAAGAGAATTTCAATTGCACTGAGATTGGAAAGTGATATACAGAGACTGCTTGAATTTTATCGCACATTTTGGCATTTCCAAGTCAATGTTTTGTAATGTAATTTTACACAATTTAAGGGTGTATATTTTTAGGGACACAAACATGTGTGCACACTCTCTTTGTATCTCAGTCTCTTTCAAAGGTCGGTGACGAGACCCCTCCCTAACTCCACTTCTTCGACACAAGGTGGTTGATAGGGGCCTCAACCCTCCCGCGAATCTGCCCTCATACCTTCCTCTCCATCCCAGAACCATGATAGGGTCCACCTTGTCCTCACTTATCACCCCATCAGCCTGCACATTCAAATGATCATCCTCAGCCACTTGCGCCAACTCCAGCATGACGCCACCACCAAACAAATCTTCCCTTCACCAACCCCCCACCCCCCCAAACCCCCCGGTGGAATTCCACAGTGATTGTTCCCTCTGGGACACCCTGGTCCACGCCTCCATCATCCCCTACATCTCAAGCCCCTCCCACGGCACCATCCCATGCAACCACAGAAGGTGCAACACCTGCCCATTTACTTCCCTCCTCATCACCATCGAAGGTCCCAAACATTCATTTCAAGTAAAGCAAAATTTCACTTGCACTTCCTTCAATTTAATCTATTGCATTCACTGTTCCCAATGAGGTCTCCTCTACACTGGAGAGACCAAACGCCTGCATTCTACCATTAATGTCACCATTCGCACATTCCTTAGCTAATAAACCCACCGTCAACACCCCTTTGTCCTTTTTTCTGTGACATCTTTGGCAATCTCTTCTTTGCCTCCGTCTATCACTGGTCTTCCATCCAGCTCTACCTGTCTCACCCCCCTCAACTATCTTATACTTCACCTCATTTCTATATTTCCATATTTCTGCCGAACAGTCATACGGACTCAAAACGTTAACTGTATTCCTCTCTGCAGATGCTGCCAGACCTGCTGAGTTTTTACAGCTATTTTTGTTTTTGTATGTTATTTCCGTCCCCTAGGTCACTCTCCTGTTCACTCCGGTATGTTTAATCGGTGGGTTGTACTGAAAGTGTCTGACTTCTGCGATAGTCCCATTCCAGAGGGGTTGCTAGACTCCAACTCAAAGGGTTGCTGAAATGGATAGAACTCTCTGCTAAGTGATTTTGAACATGGTTCTTCAAAGAGCCTTACTGTTCTTGTTTTCCACAGTGCACAGTGGAGTTTTACTTGAAGCTGGCGCCATTGGTCCTGGCCTTTGTCCCTCTCTTCAACCTTCTTTGGCCAACTTCCCAGGTAGCAGTGGCCGCACAAATCTTTGGACCTTTGGGGAGCTGATGGTGCTGCTGGTCTTGCCATATGTCAGAGGAGGTGGAAGGGATCATTCAGGAAGGAGTGCTTGATGTTTAGGCCTCTGGAGGACTTCCCTGTGATGGGAGGAAAATGTTTCATCATTTGGCAGTTGTGGAAAAATCACCAGATATTTTTACACCTCCATTAGTGGGTTTGGGAAGGGGTGTTGGTGGTGAGACGGTGACATCTAGTGGTAATGTGAAGTGGACTGGTAGTCCAGGAGCCCAACTGAATGATCTAGTTACATGGTTTCACAATTGAATTTAATTCAATTAAATCATTTTTTCAATCTGGAGTTGAAAACGAGTCTCACGACAAGTGAACCATGAAATTATCATAAATTGCCATAAAAACCCATCTGGTTCACTAATGTCCTTTAGGGAGGGATATCTGCTGTCCTTACCCGGTCTGGCCTACAGTGACTCCAGACCCAGAGCATATGTGCATTACCTCTGAAGTGGCCCAGCAAACCACATATTCAAGGGCAATTAATGATGGGCAACAAATCCTTGCCTTGCTGTTGACCCCCCATGAACAAATAACATTTTGCTAAATGTGAATTTGTGCTTCATGAATCTCAGTTTATTCAATGATGGCAATATCTGGTTTGTGATTTTTGGCTTTTTTTCGATATCCATTGGAATTTTCATTTCTCTGTACAAGGCAGTCTCTGCTCTGTGAATCAGCATTTTATTCTGTAGCATCAGTCCCTGAAAGTGAGTGTGGATTTTACACTATATCTGTCAGTTTCTGGTACATGACCTTTCCGACTAAGGCAGTGTAGATTTTCCTTTATATCTGTCAGTTTTGGTGTCTGTGAGTGGATTAGCTCGGCCCCTTTCAGTTTCTGGTATGTGTGAGTGTGAAACCATTCCCTGTCCTCTTCTAAGACAGGACCCATGGGATTTTACTTTGTATCTGTTTGTCTCTGCTGTGTAGGTGTGTTATGTGCTCTGCACCTGTTTCCTCCCTGGTTAGTCAACAAAGTTTCTTCTCTCTCTCTGACAGTCTGTGTGAGGACGGGCTGCATATGTACTTCTCAGTTCACTAGTCCAGGAGTGTTGTTGCAATATTGCATCTTTCAGTTTCAAGTATAAGAGTTCCAGTCTACTGTTGTCCCTGCCAGTGTTTTGTATTGGAGTGTGGCTTGTCCTCTCTGCATTCCAGATCTGTGTACGGAGTGCTATTTTTACTCTCTATGCAACTCCACTATGTGAATATATGTTTTATGATGCAACTCTCAATCTCTCGTGTGGGACTCTGAGTTTCATACTGTACTTGTCAGTGAATGGTGAGACTGTGCAACAGTTTCTGTGCCTGTCTGTTCCTGTCATGTGAGAGCGGTACCTAATCTGTAATTATCACTCTCTGTATTGAAGATTTTTTTTCTCTTTGTGTCAATACCTTGTATGCACATTTCAAAAATGTGTATATTTAATCATTTATGAGATGTGGGAATGCCTGGTTATGCCAGCATTAATTGTCCAACACAAATTGCGTTTGAAAAGAGCTGTCATCTTGAACTGCTGCAGTCCATGTGATATAGGTACGCAAAGTGTTGTTAGGGCAGGAGTGCCAGGTTTTTGACCCAGAGACATTGAAGGAATAGCGATATATTTCCAGGTCAAGATGGTGAGTGGCTTACAGGAGAACGTGCAGGTGCTGGTGTCGCCATATGTCACTGGCCTTGTCCTTCTAGATCGTAGCAGTCATGGGTTTGGAAGATGCTGTCCAAGGAGCCTTGGTGAGTTCCTGCAGTGCATCTTGCAGATGATACACACTGCTGCTCCTGTGCGTCGGTGGTGGAGGGAACCAATATTTCCAGACAAGTGGAGAGTATTCCCTTACATTCGTAACATGCCTTGAGAATGGTAGACACTGTTGGGGAGTTGGGAGGCGAGTTACTCTCCACAGGATTCCTAGTCTCTGACCTGCTCTGGTAGCCAGGGTACTTATGTCTAGTCCAGTTCAGTTTCTTGACATTGTTAACCCCCAGAATGTTGATAGTGGGGGATTCAGTGATGTTAATGACATTGAATGTCAAAGGGTGGTGGTTAGATTCTCTTGTTGGAGAAGGTCATTGCCTGGCACTTGTGTGACGTGGATGTTACTTGCCACTTGTCAGTCCAAGCCTAGATATTGTCTAGGTCTTGCTGCATTTGGACATGGAAGTGGACACTGTTTCAGTATCTGAGGAGCGGAGAACGGTGCTGAATATTGTGCAATCATCATCAAGCATACCCACAGTGAAGATGTTACTCTGCATCTGTCACTTCCTGAATGCTGAATGTATCTTCAATTTAGTAACTTATTTTCAGATAGGAGTATAATTTTCACTGTTTCTTTCAGACTCAACTATTAGAATGTCAATTTACCCTGGCAAGTTTCTGGTTTGTGCATGTGCTTCTAACTTATAACCAATCTCTTCCACGTGGGTATGAGTTTCACACTGCCCTGTTGGTATGTGGTTTATGATTATGGGTTTAAACCTGTACCTGTTAGTTTCTGGTGTGTGATATTGTGTTTTACTCTGTGCTTGCCAATCTGTGATACAACAATAGTGCATTTAATCAGTACTCGTCAGGAACTAGGATGTTATTCTGAGTTCTGCTGTGTAACTTTACTTTGCAGATATCGGACCATGTATTTTTATATTCAGTTAATGATATGTGCATGTGTTTTTTTTTATTTGGTAGCTTACAGGTTCTGATAATTGACTGTGGATTTTACTCTTTACATGTCAGAGTGTGTGCCGTGTGAGTGTATATTTTCTTCTGTAGCAATCTGCATCAGCTATAGTTGTATTTAGCACTCATCCCGCATGTACCTAATATGTGCATGTGGATTTTATAATGTACCTATCATTCTCTTGTCTGTGCTGGCCAGTTTTACTCTGTAGAAGCCAGCATTTGGTATGATTTTGGATTTCAATCAGGACCAGCCAGCATCTGGTTGGTAAACATGTTCTTGTTTTGCATGTGAGAGCTTGTGTCATGCGAGTGTGTATTTTTGTATGTGTGGCTGTTAGGTTCAAATTAGTGAGTGGAGCCTTGATAATGTATCTGACAGTTTTGTTTATATGCATATGGAGTTTCCTTTTGGAACTCAGGTTTTAATTTTCTATTTGAATATGGAATTTACATTGTTCATTCTGGCGTGTGAATATATGTTGCATTCATTGCTCACCCACTTGGTTTACGTGACAGTGTTTTTTACATGGCTTCTCTCAGTCCTTACCATATCTTCCAGTGTGCAAGCGTGGCTTTTAATCTGTTTCTTCAGTTTCTAATTTATCATTGGGTGGATAATTTGGTAGCGGTCAGTTTCTGACATGGGCCTTTTTTCTCTCTCTTTCTCTGTCTCTGCTGGTCCGTTTCTGATGTGACTCTGTGTTTTATTCTGTATCTGTCAGGTTCCACTATGCAAGTGTTTTGTTTTTCATAATCAATCTAATTGCGTGTTTTAATCTGTACCTATTATTTTCTGATTTGTGTGTGCAGGTTTACTTCCATATCTATCAGTCTCTGGTATGCAATTCTGCATTTTACTCTGCACCTGTCAGTTTTGGAATTATGTGAGTACCTTCTAAAGTGTAACTTTCAGCCTGTGATATGTGAGTTCAGCTGCTCCTCTGAGTGTGTCTTTATTACTACAGCAGTGTCTTTGTTATGGATGTGGGGGAGTGTGTGTTGGTGTGCAGGTGTGTGTGTGTGTGTGTGAGTGTGTGTTGGGGGGGGGTTTGGTGTGTGGGTGTGTGTGTTTGGCTGTGTGTGTGTGTGTGTGTGTGTGTGTGTGTGTGTGTGTGTGTGTGTGTGTGTGTGTGTGTGTGTGTGTGTGTGTGTGTGTGTGTGTGTGTGTGTGTGTGTGTGTGTGTTTATTATAGTCTGGACTTTAATGTAATGTCTGCAGTTTCTGCTGAGGGAGTGTATGACTATTATATACCTGTCAGATTCACATTTTAGTCTCTCCTCCTCAGGCCCTGCTGTGCAAAAACAGATTTTACTCTGTACCTGTCTCTTTACTGCATGTGCATTTTATTCAGTTTCTAAGTCAGGAGAATACATTTTCCTTTGTATCCATCAGTCAAGTGAGAAAGTGGCTTTTCAATTTGCTTCTCAATATATTTTCCTTCTTTGGGTGAAGCGTTCTTTGTCTTGTTAAGTTGCTGGTATGTGATGAATGTATGTTCTATCCAGTACATGACTCTGAGTATTAGAATCTCTCAGTCGCTGACATGTCCATGGATCATATACTCTGTCTCTGTTAGTCTCTGGTATGTGAATACAGATTTTGCTTATTATGCCACTTTTTGCAGTTGAGTGTTTTCACCTTTACCATTTGGTTTCTGGCAGTTGTGTGTGTTTTCATTCTGTGCCTGTCCATTGCTGAGATCCTATGATGCTTGTCAGTCTCAAATTTGGAAGTGTGGTTTCCATTTGAGACCGTCGATACTTGCTATATTAGTGTGATGTTGCAATGTAGATGTTAGTGATACCTAATATCTTAGTGTGGTGTTACAATGTTAATGTTAGTGATACCTGATATATTCGTGTGGTGTTACAATGAATATGTCCGTGATAGCTCGCATATTAGTGTGGCGTTACAACAAATATTTTAGTGATAAATGGTATATTAGTGTGGTGTTATAAAGTATATGTTAATGTCTGGTAACAGATTACTTTTTCTCTTTGTAGTGCCCATTTTTTAAAAATTATGAGTGTATTGTTGTCTACATGTTCCCCTTTCTGGTACGTGACTGAGTGGTATTCCCTGTATCTGTCAATATTTTCTATGGCTGTTTATGGTCTGTTCTATTCCTGTAAGGGTATAGTGTGTAAATGTGGCTTTGAATGTGTCCCTACAGTTTTGACTTTGTGGTCATGTGATTTCTTCAGTATTTATAAGGTTCTGACATGTGAACATGTTTCTGTTTTGTTTTTCTCTCTGTTTCTGTCAGTTTCTAGCCCATGAGTCTGTGGTTATGTTTTCTTTATCAGGCAGTGTTTAGTATACGAGTGTGTGTTTTGTGCTGTGTTTATCAATCCCAGGTATGTACCTATGTGCTTTACACTGTAGCTGCCAGACTCTGGTATGCGATTCTGAACTTTCCTTCATGCATTTAATTTCCAGGTATATGAGTGTGCATTTTTTGAGACTGTCCTCTCGGTCTTTGATACAGCAATGTGGTTGTTATTTTGTAACTTTCAGCTTTGGTAGTGTTAGTATTGATTTTCCTCTTTTTCCTCTTATTTATTAATAGTGTGTGGGTGTCTCTGGCTGGGGCAGCATTTATTGCCCATCCCTAATTGCCCTTGTTCAGAGGGAATTTAACAATCAGCCACCTTGCTCGAGTCTGGAATCACATGTAGGCCAGGCCCAGAAAAGGACAACAGGTTTCCTTCCCTAAAGGACATTAGTGAACCAGATTTTATATATATGACAATCGGCAATGGTTTCATTGTCATCATCCCGCTCTCAATTCCAGATTTTTAGGGAATTAACATTTCACCATCTGTCATGATGGGATTCAAAACCAGGTCCCCACAGCATTAAGCTAGGTCTCTGCAAAGTTATGGCCGGTGTCACCTTCTGGTACCTGAACATGTTTATTTGTTCTGTTCTTGTCAGCTTCTTGTATAAGCATGGATTTTAATCTGTATCTGGTGGGATCAGAAATCGGAGTTTGGACTTTCTAATATACTGCCAGTTTTATGTATGGGTGTGGGGCTTTTCCTTCTGTATCTCCACTTTCCTTTGCCCTTTACATGCAGGGGTTACTTTGCCTCATTTATTTTTAGTTATATGAGTGAATGGTTTACCCAGTACTTGTCAGTTTCTTAATGTAGGGGTGGGTTTACTTTGGATATGGCAGTTGCTGCAATGAGTCTGTTTTTTTTTCTGTCTCTGGTTTGTGAGTGCAAGATTTGCTCAGTACATGATGGTTTTTGGTGGGTGTTTCCATGATTCTCAGTGGTAGATACATTCTATCATGCAAGCGTGGTTTTACACTGTACCTGCCAGTTTCTGAACTGTGCGTCTGATCTTGATATGGTGCATTTCAGTTTCTGACAGAGGAGTATTGGATTATCTGTCTCTGTCTGTCCTTGCTCTGCTTGTATGGTCTGACTCTGAGCATCTGAATTATTCCATATCTGGCAGATTGTGGTAGCCATTGTGCAATGTATTCATTCCCCGGTATGTGACTGTTCTTTAATGTACTTCGCAGATGCTGATGTATAACATTGGTTTTCACTAAATAGCTGTCAGCTTCTGGTACATAATTTTGCTTTATTTACTCTGTTCATGACAACATGAGGTACAGGTGTGTTTTACTCCTTACCTATCACTTTATCATATGAGTGTTTTTTTTTTCTTTTTACTCAGTATCTTTCAACATTTGCTAAGTGTGTCCAAGTTCTAATGTATTCCTGTTCGAATGTAATTGCTGGTTTTACACAATACCTGCATGTTTTTGATAGCGCAGTGAATGTTTTAGCCTGTACCAGTCATTTGCTGGCATTTAAGTGAAGATTTAAACAATGCCTATTTGGTTTGTGAGATTTGCATGTGTTTTTCTAAGATGCCAATTATTCTGAGGTATAGGAGTGCTGTTTCACTCTGAAAATGCTCATTTCTGATATGTGCTTGCTACTTTGCTTTGTACCATGCAGTGTCTTGCATGAGAGTTCCCCTGCCCAATTCCTTGTATTCCTAAGTAAATTGTTTGTGAATGTGCACTGTCCCTCGCCTGTTTCTCTTGCTGGTATGAGGCTGTGGGTGATTCTCTGCTTCTCTCAGTCTTTGCTAAGGGTGTTTATGCTCTGCTCCAGTACTTTGAACCTCTCCTTCAAATTCTGACACCCACAAACCATTCAGTTTATGAGGTGATTTTTGTTTTCTTTGTGTCTGTCTGTTTCTGATTGATGTGCATGTTTTTTTAAAAACTTTATTTATCTAGTTATCTTATATCCGTTCACCTCTACTAGGAGAGTGCGCTTTGCCACGTCTCTGTCAGTCTCTAGTGTCTAACTGTATGTTTCACTTTGCACCTGCCATTTCCGGGTTTCTGAAAGCCCATTTTATACAAATATCTGTCAATCTCTGGTATGCGATTGTACATCTTACACGGTACCATTTTCTGAAATATAGGTGTAAATTTGTTGTACTCTTCCTGTTAGTTTCGGGTATGTGACTGAAGTAGCAGTTCCTGAGGCTTAAGTGAGGGTTTAAAGGTGTATCATTCAACATTGTCATCTAAATGTTACCATTAGCATCTCCCGGGTAGTCTTTGTTATGCAAGACTCGAGTCGTGAGCTGTACTCATTTTTCTGGTACATATACTCGATGTTATTTTCTCTGCAATGCTATCTTTGTTTTGTGACCTTGTGATTTACCTGTATCCTTGATACGTGAATTTGGTTTTCATTAGTCTCTCTGTTTACAGCTTGCCTTCCAGACTATTTTATTGAGTGGGTATTCATCCTATATCGCTAACTCCCTCATAGTGCCTTTGAGTGTATATAGGAATTTGTTTTACTTTTAATATGTGTAAGGCTTTTTTTTGGCGCTGTAGGTGTGTGTGCCATTAATGATGTGTCTGATGCTGTCTGGTCCTGCATCTGGGTGAGATATATTCCATATCTGTCAGTACCCAGTGCTGTGGTTCAATTTGGATTGCATATTATACAGGTATAATACATACACAGTTATATGAGGACATGATTCATTCAGTACCTGCCAGTTTCTGGTGTCTGAGTGTAGGTTTATTCTGTATATGGCTGTTGATAGAAATCTTGTCGATGTTCTGCTCTGTCCCTCACAGCTTCTGGATTGTGAGTTCAAATTTTAAGCAGTAACTACCAGTTTTTTTTGGCGGGTGGTTTCATAAATGAATGAGTGATGGATTCACTTATGTCAGTGTAAGTTGTGAGTGTGGTTTAAAATAGGCTGGTGTCAGTGTCTGACATGGGAGTGTGGGCCTTTCTCTGCATCAGTCTGTCTTTGATGTGTCTGCATGGATGTTTCTCTGGCTCATTCAGCTCTGCTATGCCAATGAACACTTTATTCCATATCTGGCAGTCTCTGGTAGGGATTGTGCAATTGATTCAGTATGTGAGTGTGGGTATCGTAATGTACACCTGAGACTTTGTGAGTGCATTCTACTAAACACCTGTCAGTCTAAGGTGGTGAATTTTGATTCTTACTCTGCTAATGACTATTGCACGTATGAGTGCATGATTTTATTCAGCACCTGTCAATATCTTGTGTGTTTGGGATTTTATCAGCCTCTTTTAGTTTTTGCTATGTTTTTACATGTGCTACACTGTCTGTTTGTCTTTTGGGTGCAATTGCAGGCTGTGGTAGGTGATGAATGTTTCAAAAAATACACTCTGTTGCTGGCAGTTTTACACTGTGTTTGTCATTTTCTGAGATTTGTGCCTGTTTTCTGCCAATTTCTGATACGTGAGCAGGGTTTTACATTCAACCTCAGTGTGTCTGGTATTAAGGTCACACCGGGCCCACCCCAACCATTGATATTCCTAAGTGATTTATTTGTGAATGTGTGTTGTTCCCTGCCTGTTCCTATGTCTGTTTTGTACAGTGAGTTATTCTGTGTGCCTATTTGTCTTTGCTGTATGTTTTATTTTATGTTTGACTATGTCCCTCTCAGTTTCCACTGTGCAAGAGTGGCTTTTAAACTGTTTCTTTAGTTTCTAATTTGTCATTGTGCGAATGATTCAGTAGCAGTCAGTTTCTGACATGTGTCCTGTTTTTTCTCTCTCTCTCTGCTGGTCAGTTTCTGATGTGAGTGTGTTTTATTGTATATCTGTTATTTTCCACTAGGCGAGTGTTTGTTTTTCACTATCAGATGTAATTGCATGTTTTAATCTGTACCTGCTATTTTCTGATTTCTGTATGCAGGTTTACTTCCATATCTATCAGTCTCTGGTATGCAATTCAGCATTTTACTTTGTGCCTGTCACTTTTGGAATTATGGGGATACCTTCTAAACTGTAACTTTCAGCCTGTGCTATGTGAGTTCAGCTGCTCCTCTGAGTGTGTGTTTATTATTGCACCAGAGTGTCTTTGTTATGGGTGTGTGTGTATGTGTGTGTGCGTGTGCGTGTGCGTGTGTGTTTATTATAGTATGGATTTTTATGTAATTTCTTCAGTTTCTGCTGAGGGAGTGTATGATTACTATATACCTGTCAGTTTATGATATACAATTTTGCATTTTAGTCTCTCCTCCTCAGGCCCTGCTGTGCAATTACAGATTTTACTCTGTACCTGTCTCTTTCCTGCATGTGCATTTTATTCAGTTTCTAAGTCAAGAGAATATATTTTCCTTTGTATCTGTCAACAAAGTGAATGTGGATTTTATCCAGTACTGTAATTTTGAGACATATGGGTTTGGGTTTTACTCAGTACCTGTTAGAATCTCTTGGCTTGTGTTTGGGTATTAATCTATCTCTGTCAATCCCCAGTATAATGTACATGTATCATTCTCTACCTGCCAGTTCTTGTAACATGCATTTGGTTTTTTTTTTACGCCACCCCATTTCTGCAACTTTCACTCTCCACTGCAGTATTCTGTGTTCTGCTGTCTCTCGGTCTGTCTACGATATGCGAATTCTGGTTTAATTAGTCCCTACCTGTTCCTGGTATGTGACTTTGTGTTATATATTGCCTCTGTCACATTTAGCAATGTGGAGGTAGGTTGTTTTAACTAGTGATCAGTGTTTGCCAGATATTTGAATATTAATCTATCTCTGCCAATCACAGTGTGTTTTATTTTCTCTCAACTTCAGTCCCCAGTATGAGGGTCAATGTTTTATTCTGGAGCTGCCAGTGCTTGGTGTGTGAGTGAGAGTTTTACCCTATTTATCAGTTTCTGGAGTATGATTTTTGTTTTATTTATCTCTCTCAATTACTGGGAGGGCAGTGTGGATTTTCATCCACATCTCAGTTATTTGTATGTGTGTGTGAGTTTTACTCTCCTCCTTTCAGATTCTGCTATGTGAGAGTGTGTGTTCCATACCTGTCATTTGCTAATGTGTAAAATAATTTGTTTGTGTTAGTCTCTGCTGTGTATTTGTTTGATTTACTCTGAACCTGTAAGTCCCGGGTTTGGCAGGGAAGTGTTTTTTTTGGTTCTCAGTCTCTTGTATGTGAGTCTGAAATTCATAATGTTGCTATCAATTCACTGTAGCAAGAGTGTGGGCTTTATATTGTGCCATTCAGTTCCTACTATCAGAATCCCACGTTTATAATGTCCCTGTCAGTGTCTGGTATGGGAGTGTATCCTTTCTCCCATATTGGCCAGCACTTGGCTTGCGTTAGCTTTACCCTGGTATGTGAAGGTATGTTTTATGATGTGCCTTTCAGTTTCTGGTGTGACACTGTATGTTTCATCCTTTACATGACATTTTACGGTGCAGGTGTACATCTTTTTTTTTAAACATGTCTGCTTTTGTCATGTGCGTGTGATACTTAATCAATATTTCTACCTTTGCTTGGTTTATTCCATATCAGCCACTCGACATATGTGAGTGAGGATTCTTCTCTGCATCTGTCAATTTCTGCTTGCTGATTTTGTGTTTTATTCATTACCTGTCTTTTTTGTGTATCAGAGTAGTTTCCACTCTGTATCTGACAGGGTATGCTTTGTGAGTGCTGACTTAGAGAGTACCTGTCAAGTTTTTGGTTTCAGAGTTTGCTTTCAATTTGTACCTGGACCTGGCTTTGTGGGTGTGAGTTTCACACTGGCTTGTCCATATCTAGAATGTTACTGTGGGTTTTAATCTTTACTTATCAAGTTTCTGGTATGTAACTTTGAGATGTTACTCTGTCCTTGTCATTCACTGATCAGAAAGGATTTTGTTTACTTTGTACCTGCCAGATTCTAGGATGTGATTCTAATCTTGCCTTGTACCATTAATGTCTGGGAATGTGACTATGTCATTTTTATATTTGACCTCTCAGTCACTGTATAGGATTGTGGATTTTTTGGCTGATTTCAGATTCTGATCATCGTGGGTCTTACTCTTTACCTGTCAGAATCTGATATGTGAATGTAGTTTGAGTAATACAGAAGCAGTCTCAGGTAGAGTGTGTTTTTACCTCTCTCCCTATCAGGTCTTGGTTCAGGAGTATGGATGTTGTAATGTACCTCTCATTCACTGGTCTATGCTGGCAGATTGTAGTCTGTAACTTTCAATTTAACTTGATTTGGGATTTTATTCTGTACTTTCTGTATCTGATTTGTCAGCATCTTTTTTCCCTGCATTTTTGAGCTCCTGGGATGTGAGTGCATGTTTTATTATGTATCGATTATGTTCAGATTGGTTAGTACGGTGCTTCATAATGTTCCAATCAGTTCTATATATAAGCGTGTGGCTACTCAACTTGTTTCTGATTTTATTTTCCTTTTTTGGGTGAAGTATTCTTATCTTGTTAAGTTTCTGGTATATGATGAATGTATGTTCTATCCAGGACATGACTCTGGGTTTTAGAATCTCTCAATCTCTGACTTGTCCATGGATGATCTATTCTCTCCCTGTTAAACTCTGATATGTGAATGCAGTTTTTTCTCCTAATGCCACTTTTTGGCAGTTGAGTGAGTGTTTCCACTTTTACCAATTGGTTTCAGCCATTTGTGTGTGTTGTTATCCTGTGCCAGTCCTTTTCTGAGAGCATATGGTATCTGTCAGTCTCAAATTTGGAAGTGTGGTTTCCATTTGAGACTGCCAATACCTGATAGTGTGGTGTTACAATGTATATGTCAGTGATACATCATATATTAGAGTGGTGTTATGATGTTAATGTTAGTAATATCTGTTACACGAGTGTGGTGGTACAATGTATATGTTAGTGCCTGGCAAGAGATTTTTTTGAGACTGTCAGTTCCTGATAAATTAGTGTGATATTTTAATGTTAATGATTGCTGGTATATTAGTGTGGTGTTACAATGTATATGTTAGTGATACCTAAAATATTTGTGTGGTGTTACAATATTAGTGTCTGGTAACAGTTTTCTGTCTCTCTTTGTGGAGCCCAGTTTTTTTTTTACTTGTGATTGTGTATTGTTGTCTAAATGTTCCCCTTTCTGGTATGTGACTGAGTGGTATTTCCTGTATGTCAATATTTTCTATGGCTGTTTATGTTCTGTTCTATTCCTGTCAGTTTATAGTGTGTGAATGTGGCTTTAAGTGTGTCCCTTCAGTTTTGACTTTGTGGGCATGTGATTTCTTGAATATTTATAAGGTTCTGACATGTGAATATGTTTCTGTTTTGTTTTTCTCTCTGTTTCTGTCAGTTTCAAACCCATGAGTCTGTGTTTATTTTTTTCTTTATCTGTCAGCGTTTTTATATGAGTGTGTGTTTTGTGCTGTATTTATCAATCCCAGGTATGTACTTATGTGCTTTACACTGTAGCTGCCAGACTCTGGTATGTGATTCTGAACTTTCCTTCATGCAATTAATTTCCAGGTAAATGAGTGTGCATTTTTTGAGACTGGCCTCTCGGTCTTTGATACAGCAATGCGGTTGTTATTTAGTAACTTTCAGCTTTTGTTGTGAGTATTGATTTTCCTCTCTTTCCTCTTATTTGTTAATACTGTGTGGGTGTCTCTGGCTGGGCCAGCATTTATTGCCCATCCCTAATTGCCCTTGTTCAGATGGCATTTAGCAATCAGCCATGTTGCTTGAGTCTGGAATCACATGTAGGCCAGGCCCAGATAAGGACAACAGGTCTCCTTCCCTAAAGGACATTAGTGAACCAAATGTTATATATACGACAATTGGCAATGGTTTCATGGTCATCATCCAGCTCTCAATTCCAGATTTTTAGGGAATTAAAATTTCACCATCTGTCATGATGGGATTCGAAACCAGGTCCCCACAGCATTAAGCTAGGTCTCTGCAATGTTATGGCCGGTGTCACCTTCTGGTACCTGAACATGTTTTTTGTTCTGTTCTTGTCAGCTTCTGGTACGAGCATGGATTTTAATCTGTATATGGTGGGAGCAGAAATCAGAGCTTGGATTTTATCATATACTGCCAGTTTTATGTATGGGTGTGGGGCTTTTCCTTCTGTATCTCCACTTTCCTTTGTACTTTGCATGCAGGGGTTACATTGCCTCATTTATTTTCAGTTATGTGAGTGAATGGTTTACTCAATACTTGCCAGTTTCTTATTGTGGGGGAAGTTTTACTCTGGATATGGCAGTTGCTGCAATGAGTCTGTTTTTTTTTTTCTGTCTCTGTTTCTGGTTTGTGAGTGCAAGATTTGCTCAATGGCAGGTGTATGCATGATTCTATCAGTGGTAGATACATTCTATCATGTAAGTGTGGTTTTACACTGTACCTGCCAGTTTCTGAATTGTGTGTCTGATTTTGATATGGTGCATTTCAGTCTCTGACAGAGGAGTATTGGATTTCCTGTGTCTGTCTGTCCTTGCTCTGCTTGTATGGTCTGACTCTGAGCTTCTGTACTATTCCATATCTGGCATTTTGTGGTAGCCATTGTACAATGTATTCATTCCCCGGTATGTCATTGTTCTGTAATGTGCTTCGCAGATGCTGATGTATAATATATGTTTTCACGAAATAGTTGTCAGATTCTGGTAGATAATTTTGCTTTATTTACTCTGTTCATGACAACATGAGGTACAGGTGTGCTTTACTCCTTACCTGTCACTTTATCGTATGAGTGTTTTTTTTGTCTTTTTACTCGGTAGCTTTCAACATTTGCTAAGTGTGTCCAAGTTCTAAGGTGTTCCTGTTCGAATCTAATTGCTGGATTTACTCAATATCCACCTGTTTTTGATAGGTCAGTGAATGTTTTAGCCAGTACCAATCATTTGCCGGCATTTAAGTGAAGTTTTAAACAATGCCTATTTGTTTTGTGAGATCTGCATATGTTTTTCTATGATGCCAATTACTCTGAGGTATAGGAGTGCTGTTTCACTCTGAAACTGCTCATTTCTGATATGTGATTGTTCCTTTGCTTTGTACCATGCAGTGTCTAGCATGAGAGTTCCCCTGCCCAATTCCTTGTATTCCTAAGTGAATTGTTTGTGAATGTGCACTGTCCCTTGTCTGTTTCTCTTTCTGGTATGAGGCTGTGGGTGATTGTCTGCTTCTGTCTGTCTTTGCTAAGGGTATTTATGCTCTGCTCCAGTACTTTTAACCTCTCCTTCAAATTCTGGTTCTAAACAAACCAGACACCCATAAACCATTCAGTCTATGAGGTGATTTTTGTTTTCTTTGTGTCTGTCAGTTTCTGATTGTTGTGCATGGTTTTTTTTTAAACTTTAATTATCTAGTTATCTTATATCCGGTCGCCTCTGCTAGTAGAGTATACTTTGGCATGTCTCTGTCAATCTCTAGTGTCTAACTGCATGTTTCACTTTGCACCTGCTATTTCCTGGCAGATTTTATACAAATATCTGTCAATCCCTGGTATGTGATTGTGCATCTTACTGTGTACCAGTTTCTGAAATATTGGTGTCAATTTCTTACTGTACTTTCAGCCTTTTGTATGAGAGACTGCGTATCATTCTGTACCCTTCAGCTGTTCATTTGAGAGTGTGCACATTTAACTGCCCTGCTAACACCCAACACTGGCTTGAATGACACTCTCTGTACTGCACAGTTTCTGTATGTTGGTGATTAATTTTATGTACTTAACCATCACATAGCAGAAACTGATGTATGTTTACTCTATACCTACTGGTTTCTGGTATGTATGTGTGTATTTTAATGTCTCCCCATGAGTCTCTGGTATGAGGGTGTACCTTGTATCATTTACTGTTCAGTCCCTGATGTCTAATAATGAATTTAACTCTGTAACTCTTATTTCTTTTGTTCTGTTTGTCTCTCAGTTCCTTGTGTGAGTCAATGTGCATTTTCATTTCTGTAAGAGACAATAGTTTTCCCTTTGCACATGTCAATCGATGCAAAGTGAGGGTAGATTTTACTCTGTCCCTCCAAGATTCAGGTTTGTGGGTTTGGGGTTTTACTCAGTACCTGCTGGTGGCTGCTGTCATGTATTTGGATTTTAATTTATCCCTGGCATGTTAGTTTATGTTTTCACCTTTACCTGCCATCCTTGCTATACAATTGCATTTTTAAATCTGTGTCATTTTCTGCTACATCATTATGTACTGGAAACTCTTCGATTCAGTCTCCAGTATGCGAATGCTAATTTAATTAGTACCTGTTCCTTTTTTGTGTGTGATTTTTTTTATTACACATTTTGCCTTCCAGATTTAAACTAAAGGTGCCGGATTTATTTGGTATCTGACAGTGTCTGTTGTTTTATATTTGGAATCTAATCCATCCCTGTCAATTTCTAGTGTCTTTTCTCTGTGTTTCTCATGCTCTAGTATGTGAGTGTGTGTTGTATTCTGGAGCTACCAGTTCTTGGTATGAGAGTGTTGCTTTGTATTTAGTAGGCTCAGCTACATTATTGTGCATTCTACTCTGTCCCTACCGGTCTGCAATTTAGCAGTGTTGAGCGTAACATGATCCCGCCAGTTTCCTGATTGTGAACATTTATTGTTTTCAAAATTGGTCACATTCTGGACTGTAATTGGGAGTTCTTGAGTGTGCGTGCCAGTCTATATCATTTGAGTGTGGGTTTTCATTTACACCTGTCACTCACAAGCATGTCCCATTCCAAGCCTGTAAGATTCTGTGTCATGAATGTAGGTTATTCTCGACACACTTAGTTTTGGATCTGTGAACCCATGTTACATTTAGTACCTGTCAAGCACTGTTTTATATGTGTTTGTGACATACTGTTCATTACTGGAGTAGAAATGCATATCTTATACTCTTCCTGTTAGTTTCTGGAATCTGTGACTGAAGTAGCAGTTCCTGAGGCTCAAGTGAGGGTTTAAAACTGTATCATTCAACATTGTCATCTAAATGTTACTGTTAGCATCTCCCAGGTAGTCTTTATTATGCAAGACTTGAGTTGTGAGCTGTACTCATTTTTCTGGAATATATACTCAATGTTATTTTCTAAGCACTGCTACTTTGTTGAGAGCTTGTGATTTACATTGTATCTGATACGTGAATTTGAATTTCAATAGTCTCCCTGTTCACACCTTGCCTTCCAGTCCATTTTTTTTTACTGTGGGATTCTTGTTATATCTATAAGTCCCTCATGGTACCTGTGAGTGTAAGCAGTAACTCGTTTTACTCTTATTATGTGTAAGTCTTTTTTTGGTGCTCTAGGTGTGAGTACCATTAATTATGTGTATGATGCTGTCTGGTCCTGCATGTGGGTGACATGTATTCCATATCTGACAGCACCCAGTAAAGTGGGTCAATTTGGATTGCATATTATATCTCTCAACCAATGAAAACTGCACGATGGATTATTTCAGTGACTTGGAACCATTCATCAGATTTGGATGTGATTTTTATCAGATTGTCTTGTTATTTTCTATGTATTTCATTCAGAAAATTATGGTTCACAGTATATGGTACAGAATGCATGAGAAATTTATTCTATTGTACTACATCCATAGATTCCTGTCTGACTGTTGCTATATAAGTGTGGGATTCAGTATGTTGCTATCATATTTTGTTTATTTTAGTTAGGTCTTATTTCTGTATCAGTCACTTCCTTATATTTTCTACAAATAGTGGATTGGTTTGACACCTAACAACATCTGTCCTTTGAGTGGATGCTTAAAAATGAGTTTAGTCTCTGATATTGTCTGAGATTATGGCTTCATGCAACAGATAAAATTCACTGCCAAATTATGCAGTTTTGCTCTTTCAGCAACTCTCTTCTACTGAAAAAGCTTGAGGTCAACATGTTTCTATACCTGAGCCTTTTTTTTAAATGAGTTATATCTGATTATGTATTCTAATATGACTCTGTGAACTAACGTTCCATTTGAAGCCTGATTCTCTTCACCTGAATTCTGGATCAAATTATATTCGAGTTCAACACAACATATGTGTAGGACAAATGGAGAGTCTGTCTCTTGGTCTTTGCCTAAAATTCTCATGTAGATATGTAGCTGGTCTGTCCTACACATGCATATGGATTGACAGTGTCTGTAATAATCCATAGCAGTGCAAGTGTCATCCTGTTAATACATGGGAAAGCAAGATATGCAATGCCTATATTATCCCACAATAGCTGTGACACTTTCTGCGGACTGCTACTGCACATGAGCATGAGATGCCTGCTGTATGATACTCTTATACTTTTGAATGGTTTTTGTTGTCAAAAGAGTATGGAATTACTAGTGTCTGTGGTACTCCATGGTAGTCTAGAAATGATCCAGTTGCTAAATGCTGATTTCATCGGAGGTCATGCAGAATCATCTGTATGATTCCTGGTCAATCATATGCTTTGTTTGTCTGGAATCTAGAATTATGCTACCATGAACAGAATACAGAACTAATTGGGACCTTGATGCATCGAAGTAAGGTACATTCAGAAAAAAATAGCAAACTAAAAAAAAAGTACAAAATACGATCGCAACATATTGACTCCCACAATTGTCTGGCAAGAATCAGACAAGAATCGATGGATGTAGTACTAAAGAATTAATTTTTCATGCATTCTGTACCATAGACTGTGAATGTTTTATTTCGAATGAAATACATAGAAAATAAGAAGCCGAACTGATACAAATCAAATCCAAATCTGATGAACAGCTCTGAAGTACTCAAATGATCCATCGAACAGTTATCATTGATTGAGAGATATAATATGCAATCCAAATTGAACCAAAGTACTGGAGACTGACAGATATGGAATACATCTCACCCAGATGCAGGACCAGACAGCATCAGATACATCACTTATGGCACACACAGACACCCCCACAGCACCAACAATAATAAAAGAATAAGGAACTCCCACATACACTCACAGGCACTAATAGATACAGCATGAATCTCCCACTCAAAAAAAAAGATAGGCTGGAAGTCAAGCTGTAAACAGGGAGACAAATGTAAACCAAATTCACATATCACAGATACAGTGTAAATCACAAGCTTTCATAACAAATATAGCAACGCACATAAAATAGCATCAAGTATATACCAGAAAAATGAGTACCACTCATAACTCGAGTCTTGCATAACAAAGACTACCCGGGAGATGTTAATGGTGACAGGAAGATTACACTGCTGAATGATACAATTTTAAACCCTCACGGACGGCCCAGAAATTGATCCTATCACTGTAAATAAGTGTAGAATTGCTACTCTCTAACAAAGAAATGTTTCTGGGAATATTTATCCACATATATGGATGGAAAGAAGATAAATTGAGCTGAGTTGCAAAACAACAATGTGTAATTGGCAGAACAGATGTGATAGAGGGTCTGAATGTCCTCTTTCTGATCCTCTAATTCTATGATATGTTGGTAATTTGGGACTGGAATCCAAATTTGCATAGTTGATGACAATAATAATCAGATGCACTGAAGAAGCACCACTGTTCTTGCTAAACATAACTGATCGATGCAGTTCTCAACTCTCTCCCCGCCCCCTCCCCTCTTATCCTCCCCCTTCAGTGTATCAGTGATTGTTCGAGATTATTGGTTTCTGTCTCTGGAGTTGTTGGTTCATGCAGTGACCTCATTTACTCTGGGGTGTGGGGGTTGTTCATTTTAAGAATACATGTGCAGCCGAAAAAACGTGAACTGGTACCACATTAGTGTGCATTGTTCTTGTGTCTGACCGAGAGTTTCGAAAGGGAACCTGTGAGCATGACTGTTTTTACGCTTAAATTGTGTGGCTCAAGAACTTTGTATCTCTGTGAGGCTCACTGGTTCACCTGCCCATAACGGTACAAGTGATGCTAGTACTGTGCTGGTGTGCTTTAAGAGATAGTCCACCTACCCTTTGTCAGGAGGAGTTGACTGTGGTCTTCCTGCACCCCAAATGTAGTAACAATCCCAACTGATCTGTGCCAAGCGAAGGATGCTGTGAAGAGATTGGTAATGAAAATAATATGTTACTCCAAAGAGCAAGTTGCAGACGAGAATATCAGTTGAGTTGGAAACCATTCTGCCAGTTGTTAATAAGTTACACTATTTGGAGAGGGGAAGCAGAGATGCAAACTTTGCAATGACTGGCAGCACTGCAATGCTGAAGCACTCAGCTTCAGAACACCAGTGTTATTTGAAAGGAAAGTGATCCATAGTGAGTTTTCAATATTTATTCACAACCTAAAACCATGCTCCAAGGCTGGGTCTTTTGTCAGACAGGACAATCGCTACAAACTAGTCAAGGTTCACATCTCCAATTCCTAAAGGACATTTGACAAATTTGTATTCACTTCCACGGATATAAGCAAGTGTTAAACATGCATTGTTTTCTGTTGAAATTGAGTTCAAGGCCTTTTTTATGAACATAATGTCTTCGCCCCTGAAGGAGCGGTAATATATCTCTCAATCACTGACATAACAATTCTGGGGGATCCAATGATCTGAAACAGATTTTTTTTATATAACCATTTTTTTTTACACACTTCTAGGTGCACTTTGAGAAACCCAACACTCAGTTCAATTCTCACGAATCGCTGCCACATAACGCGACCAGGACTGTCCTCTGGAGCAATGGTTTTCAGAGCAAGAATATTGACTCACCAACAGAGGGGGCCCCTCGCTTCCCAGCTCACTCCATGTTCCGGTAGCACTTCCTGCTCGCACTCTGAAGTCGGCTACTTTTGAACCAGACTGTCTAACACCATCCGAGGAGGAGGTCACAAGGCGACGTGCTTCTGGAAGGAGGCTGCCAAACCTCCACCTGCTGTGTCCAGCGATGAGGAATCGAGGAATTCCACAAATACTTCCTGACGGCAGTGCAAAGGGGGAGAGGTACACGCATGCGCCTCTCTTGTCAGTTTCAGGATGTGTGTGTGTGTGTTGGGGGGTGGGTGGTAACAGCTTATTTTAGGCGCATGCTCAGTCTTCCTTACGTCAATTTCATTGCGTATTCCACACGTAACAATGGTCCAGGAAACAGGACACGCCCTCTGTCTGGCAACTGCTTAATCGCATTCATAGAGTTGCAGAGAGAAACAGCACAGAAAAAGGCCCTTCTGCCCATCGAGTCTGAGTCGGTCACTTATTTACCATCCTCTCCATGGAATTCATAGAACTAATTCCAGCACAGAAGGAGGTCCCTGCTGAAGTAAACATGACACAACATTATTTTCATCCACATGTGAAATTTTAGCTTCATAGAGTCACAGAGGTATACAGTACAGCAAAATGCCCTTCGGCCCATCCAGTCTGCGCCGAAAAAACTAGTATCAAACTCTTCTAATCCCATTTTCCATCACTAGGCCCATAGCCTTGTATGCCATGGCACGGCCAAAGTGCACATCCTAATACTTATTAAATGTTATAAGAGTTTCTGCCTCTTCAATCCTTTCAGGCAGTGAGTTCCAGATTCCTTTCACCCTCTGGATGGGGGAATGGAACGGTTTGGAAGAAAATATTGAAATAGGCTATAAGATGGGGATAAAACAATGAAGGGATATAAACTTAGAGAAAAAATTAAAAATAAATGAAATAGGGGAGATAAAATACGTTAAAATTTAAAAGCTAAATATTAGAAAAAAGGGGATCAAAAAGACGGTGAGGATTGAGGAGAGAGTTCATGAATGGAAGTTGGTAAACTCAATATTCAGTCCGGAAGGCTGTAGAGTGCCTAGTCAGAAGGTGAGGTGCTGTTCCTCCAGTTTGCCTTGAACTTCACTGGAACATTGCAGCAGGGCAAGGACGAACATGTGGGCATGAGAACAGGGTGGTGTGTTGAAATGGCAAGCGACAGGGAGGTCTGGGTCATGCTTGCAGACAGACTGAAGGCATTCTGCAAAGCGGTTATCCTGTCTGTGTCTGGCCTCTCCAATGTACAGGAGATCACATTGGAAGTAGTGAATACAGTAGACTAAATTGAGGGAAGTGCAAGTGAAATGCTGCTTCACTTGAAAGGAGTGTTTGGGCCTTTGGAAGGTGGGAGAGAGGATGTAAATGGCAGGTATTGCACCTTCTGTGCTCACATGGGAAGGTGCCGTGGGAGGGGGATGCGGTGTTGGGGGTGATGGAAGAGTGGACCAGGGTTTCCCGTAGAGAATATTCCCTATGGAATGTCAATGGGGGGAGGGGTAGGAGATAAAAGGAAGATGTGTTTGGTTGTGGCATCATGCTGGAAGTGGCGGAGGATGATCCTTTGAATGCAGAGGCTGGTGGGTGAAAAGTGAGGAAGAGGGGGACCCTACCATGGTTCAGAGTGGGAGAGGAAGGTGTGAGGGTGGATGCAAAGGAGATGGGCTGGACATGGGTTCAGTGCCCTGTTAATTACTGTGGGTGGAAAACTCAGTTAAGAAAGAAGGAAGACATGTCAGAAGCACTGGTTTGCAAAGTGGCATCATCAGAACAGAAGCGACGGAGGTGAAGGAACTGAGAGAATGGATGAAATCCTTATAGGAAGTGGAATGTGAAGAGCTCTAGTCGAGGTAGCGGTGGGAGTCAGTAGCTTGTAATGAATATTGGTGGAGAGAATCATGCTGCCATATGGTGCAACTTGCAAATCTATTGACCAAAGTCTGGAAAGTGCAATTGTCAGGAAGATCCAATAATTCTCATAATGCTATTGGAATTTCTTGTTGAGTAGATTAAAAGTGGGATCTTTGCCTACGGGCCTGTTTGTAGGCATGCATGTGAGTTTGTGTGTGGGACTGTCATGAAGCTGTTAATGTATATAATATTATTGGAACATATATTTCTTTTAACATAGAGGTTTATTCTGTGGGTGTGCCTTAATTGGATCAAAGCCAGCTAGTCTAATGTGCTTTGATGTGTATTACTGAAACCCCATATCCCATTAACACGGAGGCCCAAAAACCCATGAATACTTAGGCCTGGAAGCACACTATCACTGAACCCCAAATCCTAATAACACTAAACCCACCAAACCCACTAACTCTTAGGTGCCAAATCCCACTTTCACTGAACCCCCAAATTCAAGTTCTTGTAGCCCCAAAAGCATACTTTCACTGGAAACCCTAATCCCACTATCACTGAAATCACAAATCCTACTAACACTCAGTCCCCAAACTACACTATCACTGAACCACAAATCCCACTAACACTGAACCCACAAATCACACTAACACTGAAACCCCAAATCCTACTAACACTTAGTCCCCAAACTACACTATCACTGAACCACAAATCCCACTAACACTGAACCCACAAATCCCACTAACACTGAAACCCCAAATCCTACTAACACTTCAGCCCCAAACCACACTATCATTGAACCCACAAATCCCACTAACAGTTAGGCACCAAATCACACAATCACTGAACCGACAAATTCGACTGACAAGGAACCACAAAATCCCAGAAATTATTAGGCCTGAAACATCACTACTACTGAATCCCACTAACACTGAGGCATTAGGTCCAACCATTACTGAAACTCCTAACCCCACAAACACAGAAGCAAAAATCCCATGACTACTTATGCCTGAAAGCACACTATCTCTGAACCCCCAAACCTTAATAACAGTGAGCCCACAACTCCCCCTAATACTTAAGACAATAATCCCACTATCACTGCACCCACACATCCCACTAACACTTAAGCCTCAAACTCATTCTCACTGAAGCCACAAATCCCACCAACACTTAGGCTCCAAAATCCACTATCATTGAACACACAAAACCCAATAACACGTGGGCCCCAAACCTCACTATCACTGAACCCACAAATCCCACTATCACTGAAACAACAAATCCCATTATCACTGAACCCACAAATCATACTAACACATAGGCCTGAAATTGGATTATCACAGATCCCACAAATCCCACTAACTCTTTGGCCCCAAACTGCACTTTCACTGAACACCCAAATCCTGCTAACATGGAACACACAAATCACACTAACACTGAAACCCTAAATCACACTAACACTGAACCCCAATATCTGACTAATACCGAATCTCCAATTCCCACAAATACCGAAACCCAAATCCCACATTGACTGATCCCCCAAATCACATTATCACTGAACCCACAAATGCCACTAACACATGGATATCAAACCAGCTAATACTGAACTCCCAAGTCCAACTTACACTGAACCCACAAATCTCACTAACACTGAAACCACAAATTACACTAACATAGAACCCACAAATCCCACTAGCACTTAGGCTCCAAACCATACTTTCACTGAACCAACCAATCCTGCTAACACTTAGGCCTCACAATCATAACACTGAACCCCCAACTCCAACTAACACTGAACCCAAATATCCCTCTCACACTTAGGCCTCTAAACCCTAACACTGAACTCCCAACTCCCACAAACACTGAACTCCCAAAGCACTCTTTCACTGAACCCACATATTCCACTAAAAGTTAGGCCTCAAACCCCTAACACTGAACCCCCAATTCCACTAACACTGATCCCAGATATCCCACTCACATTGAATCACCAAGTCCCACTAACACTGAACCCTAAAATCCCACTAACACGTGAGTCTCAAACTGCCTCAATGAAACCCTACTAACACAGAAACCACAGGTCTCAATAATATTTGTGTCAGATATGCAACTATCACTGAACCCCCGTCTCTTACTAATACTGAAACCCAAGTCCCACAAATGTAGAACTCTCAAATCCCACATTGACTGAACCCCAATCCCATTATCAAAGAACCCCCAAATCCCACTAACGCATGGATCGCAAACCACCTAACACTGATCCCCCAAGCCCCACTTACACTGAGCCCACAAATCCCACTTTCACTGAAACCACAAATCCCACTAACACTGAACTTCCAGGTTCCACCAGCACTGAACGCAGAGATCTCAATAACAAAGAAACTCCAAATCCAATTAACAATTAGGTCGGAAATCGCACTGTCACAGAACCCACAAATCCTACTAACACAGACCCCACTGAAACCACGGTCTAGCACTGAACCCATTAATACTGAACACCCAAATCCAAGTAACACTTAGGCCTGAAATTGCACTATCACAGAAGCCACAAATCAAACTAACACTGAAGGCACAAACCCAGTAAAACTTAGGCCACACACCACAATTTCACTGAACCCGCAAATCTTAGTAACACTTGGGCTCAAAGCCCTAACACTGAAACTCAACTCCCACTAACACCAAACCCCCAAATCACACTAATATGTGGGTCTCAAACCCCTAACATGTGAGTCTCAAACTGCCTAATTATCAACACCCAAGTCCCACAAAAACTTAGGCCCCGAACCGCACTTCCACTGAACCCACAAATCCCACTTCCACTGAACCCACAGATCACACTAACACTGAATCCCCAAATCCAACTAACACTGAATCCCCAAATCCAACTAACACTTGGACTTGAAATTGCACTACCTCACAACCCACAAATCCTGCTTACGCGGAATCCCCAAATCCCTTAACATTGAGCCCCCAGACCCCACTATCACTGAACCCACAAATCCCACTAACACGTAGGCCCCAAGCCGCACTGTCACTGAACCCAAAAATCTCACTAACCCGCTTCCTCATACCACTAACACTGAAACCCCAACTCCCACTCACACTGAACCCACAAATCCCTCAAACACTGAATCCCCAAGTCCTACTAACACTGAACCCCCAAGTCCCACAAACACTGAACCCACAAATCAAACTAACCCTGAAACCCAATCTCAGTAATAACTAGGCCCCAAACTGTACTTTCACTGAACCCACATATCCCACTAACACTTAGGCCTCGAAGCCCTGACACTGAAACCCCAACTCCCACTAACACTGAACTCACAAACCCCAGTAACACTGAACCCACAAATCCCACTAATCCTTAGGCCTCAAAACCCTAACACTGATCACGCTCCTGTCAACTCAGAATAGTGTGTTCCTCAATTCAGTTTTTTGAGGTAAGAAAGTTGAAATGTGCACATCAGATTAAATATAAAATTTTCAATCATTTATAATTGCAAAACCAACGTTATTTTTTTTACAAAATACCCAACAGCAGTTGAAACTGTTTATTCTGATTTACTGATTCTTAAGCACAATTTTCTGACGCACAACAATTTTTTTATTTTGTATTGAATGAATGATCCTTTTTTTTCCCCCTGATAACTGCATTCAGAGGTTTATGTACTATTTATGTGCTGAGATATGTTATTCAATTCCTGTCTATTAACATGAATTGGACTATGTTTTAGGTCGCCGAAAAAAACCAGAGATTGTCCTGAATTCACACTTCTCAACTGTTGCAAGGAGAGACCTGCTTTTGGTGACATGCACTAAGTTTCAAATAGCACATTTTATCTGTGCACTGCGACCAGCGCATGTCCAGTGACCACATGCATCATCCTGAAGAGAAAATATTCAGCAATATTTAACCTCACAGAGATATTGAACCCCGGGATAAATCAATGCAGATGCATGTACAACATGGTCATCTCAGGGAGACTGATAGATTCTGAAGAAAGTGACCCCGTGACCTTGAAAGTCAGAGGTACATGTGCCTGTGTGCACATGTTTTTACTGTACTTTAAGAGCACCTGTTCAAAAAACAATACATGTTTAATCTAACTATGGATGCACGGCACTTCGTTGCATATTGTTATCTCCTAAACTCGTGAAATATTTCCATTTATTGTTTATATTGTTATCTCCTAAACTCGTGAAATATTTCCATTGATTGTTTATATTTGTCATTGCATTTCTCAGATCATCATTTGATTGCATCTACCAGCTGCATATGCCTCTCTCAAAGACCCAACGAATATCATCGTCGAATTCAAACTCAATGTTATTCTTGAACAAAAATAAATATTACTGCAAAAACGCAGCAGGTCTGTGGAGAGGGATACATTTGACATCTCAAGTCCGTATGACCCTTCATCAGAACTAAGAAATACAGAAATGAAATGAAATATAAGCTGATAGAGGGGGGTGGGACAGGAAGAGATCGATACGGGGTCAGTGATAGATGGAGGCCAAAGTTGTCATAGACAAAATGACAGAGGGGTGTTGTCGTTGGTGATATTATTTAAAGGATGTGCTAATGGGGACATTGAAAGTACAAGCAGGACAAGCTAGTGGCAGATGGCCCTAGAGGGGGTGGTGTGGGTTGGGGTGGGGGGAAGGGATCGAAATGAGCTAAAAGGTGGAGATAAAACAATAGATGAAACTAAATTTAAAAATAAATGGGAAAAGAAAAATATATTTGTAAAGAAATATATAAATTATAGGAACAAGGGGGTGGGGATGGAGGAGAGACTTCATGATCTCAACAATTTCAGATCATGAATTCTCTAGCCCATCACCACCCCCTTTCCAATCCCCTTTTTGTCAATAACTTATAACTTTTCTTACAAATATATTTTTTCTTCCCCACCTATTTTTAAATGTATTTTGATCTTTTGTTTCATCTCCACCTTTTAGCCCATTTTGATCCCTTCCCCCCACCTCACCCCACCCCCACTAGGGCCATCTGCCACTAGCTTGTCCTACTTGCTACCCTTAATGTCCCCATTAGCACATCCTTTAGATAATATCACCACCTTCATCACCCCTCTGTCCTTTTGTCTATGACATCTTTGGCAGTCCCTTCCTGGGCTCCACCTATCATTGGCCCCCTATCAAGCTCATCTTGTCCAACCCCCTCTACCAGCTTATATTTCATCTCATTCCTATATTTTGTGGTTCTGACGAAGGGTCATACAGACTCAAAATGTCATCTCGATCTCTCTCTGCAGATACTGTCAGTCCTGCTGAGCTTTTCCAGGTATTTTTGTTTGTGAAATATAATCTGGATGAGGGGGGTGGGACAGGTAGAGCTGGATAGAGGGCCAATGATAGGTGGAGGTAAAGAAGAGATTGCCAAAGATGTCACAGACAAAAGGACAGAGGGGTGTCGGTGATATTAACTAAGGAATGTGCTAATGGTGACATTAAGGGTCAAAAGCAGGATGAGCAAGTGACAGATGGCCCCAGTACATGTTCTTTCTGCCTGCAAAGGGCAGTGCCCAGTGAATTATCACATGCAGCTTCAAGCACCTATCAGTGAGCCAGGCTGCAAGCCGGAGTGATAACCTAAAATTGGTTGGCATTGCAATTCTGAGTAGGTTTGTTTGGGAAATGTCCAATCATGCAATCACTTCTAATGTTGAACACTGTGATTTGAGTTTTGCAGGGAGGAAAGGGGGCTGGGTGGGTACGGCCAGTAATTTGCCTGTTACAGACAGACGCAAAGACATGTGCTTGATATGGTCCGCCAGTTTTTGAGAGGTATGGCCAACATAACAAACATCACAAGGGCATAGTCATTCTTAGGCCACATTACACGATAGGCAGAACGTATTTTTTGGCTTGACAGCAGCATCCTGATAGTGATGAATAATAATAAAAATAATGATAAAGATAAAAATGATATCAATAATTATATTGATAGAATTAATAACAACAATAGTGTTAATAATGATAATGATATTAATAATAATATTGATAATAGTATTGTTCACAACAATAGTGATAATAATGATAGGAATGATAGTAATTATAATAATGATGATAATAATAATTGGGCATCAAATTGTAAATTGAGCCAAAAAATAGTTACGGAAACAGATCGTTCCATCAGATATCTCTCTAAAGGTGCCATCATATAAACGAATGACAGCACAGCTCCGATCTAAGGGACTTCAAAATGGATGTTAATGCTAGTACGGTCATTCATTTCAATATTTAATGAAAATATTCATACTTGCATTTTCAAGACTCTCAAAACAATGCTCATGGATTTTCCTGGCATTAAAGCTTGAGTGATATGATTAAGTTTTATATGATTCGCAGTAAAAGCTACAAGTCATGTGGGACAACCAACTGAATGCACATGTTATTTATATGGATGTTTTTTCCATCGGTTAATCTACTCGATCCGCTTTACTTGCATTCCGAAGTAGTATTACTGATATCTTAATATTTAAAAGTTAACATTGATAATATTATCCTTAAATAGAATAGAGGCAATAATCGGTCATTAATTATGAGCTGTGGATATGCAGTGGACCGAAATTAAAGTCGAATGTCTTCAATATCAGGTAACCCTTATGATTTTGTACCAAGGCGTGAAAAAATGCCACTCACATATAAGTATTGGCTGGAGAGCATTTGTTTACTAACCGCTTCCTGTACATGATGAATCTTTATAATTGGTGTCGCCTCCCCCACTAACAACAAAGCAATATTCGTTTATAAAACAACCCTGCACTGGAAAGTGTTGCGGAGTGTTTTTGAGCACTAACAGGAGAGAGTTTTGAATCAAATGCTAAGTCCAACCATTATAAAACTTATTTTGCATATTTTATAAGCTGCTAATAAAAAAAAAACTTACGTTTAGTGAACAGCTTCTAATTCGTTACGGTACATGTTGCAAATTACAATCAGCCCTAAATAAGTCTAACGCAACAACAAAATATGTTCCCAGTTCTCCATAATAACATCAGACGCGTATATACTCCAGAACGATAGTATCAACAAGAAAATGTGTTTATTTTGAAAATATAAGGTAGCACGATGTCCTGATGGGCCTTCGCTGGAGCTTTATCAGAGACAAGTTGACACAGCGACAATTAGCGTAGCTAAGCAAAGCCATGAACAAAGATGTAGGCTTTTCTTCCCTTAGTCAATGGTCCAATCGCCAAAGGGAGAAATGACAATACAGAAAGAATGTGTCATGGACTTGAACAGAAAGCATAATACTAGCTTGAGTAGTGATCTAGTTACGCGCACATAACACACAGAGGCCGTACCTACTATTTATCAGATCAATTGAAGTTGCCTTATAATATATAGTCTAATTTGCCGCATAGAGTCTAATCTGCTGATCCCAGTCGTCCAGATCCTTATCTTTCTTTTGAAATATCCAAATATGTATTGCGTAATATGAGCTCCATTATATTCATTATCATCATCAGCAGCATCATCATTATCATTAACAACAGTAATATCGTCATCACCATCGTCATCATCACCATCAACTTCTGCTTCAAGGTCACACTTTCATTACATTCAGCAAAGAAACGCTTGTGTGATGATGTGAGGGATTATGTGTGCAGGCGGACCAAACCCAGGGAAACGTGGTTTCTCTATCACAACGGTTTTGCAATTTATATTGAGTGAGAGTTGCGTGCACTGAACTTAGAAGTAATAGCTCCACCGAGGCTTTTAGAGTATTTGAAAAATTAAATTAAAATATTTATTGAAAAATAAAGATTTCGAGCGCATACAAAAGACAACAATTACTTACTAATATAATAACCCTTAAAATTCCTAATTAATCTGACTCCCATTTGCACTCCCTTTAAGGCAATGGTCCACACAGAGATTTTAGATTTTAAACAGATGCAGCAAATTAACATAATAAGCTGTAGGGTGGAATTCCAAGTGGCTATTCTCCAGCTTCAATTCCAGTGGATAGCAGACTTATGAACAAATACCATTGGCTTTATTAAGCCTATTTCATATTCTACTTTTAGACCATACAAGGTCCTCCCTTTAAGGCAATGGTCCACACAGAGTCTTTCATTTTCCTCCCACAAAGTCTTTCATTTTCCTTTATGTATGTTTCTCTCTTTTTGATGTGTAAATGTAATTGTTTCACATTTCTTTGAAACTTTATCTTCCTCATAATGAAAACATTTTCATGGTGCCAATTTTGCCATTAACTGTTGGGAATAATAAAAACATTCCTTAGCCTTGTTTATCTGGCTATCTGTAAACAGACTAGACTCCCCTTGAAATCCAAATCTCCCTTCATCTATCTAACAGTCAAACAGAGAGAGACCCAACTATACTTACCCCCATAAAACTATTTTATGATAAATCGGAAAAATATTATGAAAATTACACTTTCATGGCAATCGATCTGTAAGCATCGATGGTAGCTTATTGGTGATATCACTGGAGTAGCAGTTCATACTCTGGCGGGAAGGATTCACATAGCAGCTTATATGTTTTAAATGTAAGTTATGCATCATAAATATGGAGTGGTACCTTAGTAATGGTAATTATGAATATCTCATCGCATTTTGTTGAGAAAAGTAATCTGCCTCATGTCACATCAGCGCTAGAGCCATGTGGCTGAATGCTACCTGCTATCAGAGGCAATCAAGGTATGGGAACAGGCACTTGCCAGTAGCACCCTCTTCTGATGAAAATATGTTGAAAGAAATAGCATTTGATTTCGAAGCTTATCATTCAAAAAATGTCTTCTAGTTGGTGGACAATGGCTTAATGAGCCGCAAAGGGGAGTTAGCACCTCTCCAGCAGAACGGTTGCATGGTAAGTAATGATGAAATAGCACAGATGATTACTACACAAATTCAATTGGACAGCCTGATTAAAGAAAACAATCCTCATCACTTGTAACAGTAATACTGATATCTCCTTGGATAAATGTTGAGCCAATTAACGGTCTAGAAATCCACACAACAAATCCTTAACAGAGCGTAAGCAAGTTGCCAGATGACAAAAATATGGAATAAAACCTTCTCCCATCAGATGGCTCCATGGCTCCTGTTCAGATCCCTGTTTTATTGCCCCTCAGTTCGTTTCTCTTTTGAGAATATAAGAAACACTAAAGGGTGGTGTTAAAAGGGGGGCATGATATCCATTGTTGCTGACAGTATTGGTTTGATTTTTTTTAAAATGTTGCTTATTCCCCTTAACACTGAAAGTCAATAGACAACGTGTCTTTAAAAAATTGAGGTACAACATTATGCAGCATTGTGGATTAGCCACGCGTCATTGTAATACTTTATTTTTGTGAGATGTATCTTAGCTGAAGAAAGAAGTGGAATATCCAACTCTTTGGAGTCCAGTACTTTTGTTACCTTATCCATGTTTATGTTATGTGTAGAAATCGAAACACAGCCTTTAAAATCTTATGGGAAAATAATCTCAAATGTTCATAATTGTGGTGATATTAAACACAAGCATTTTTCTTCCTCCCAGCGTTTGTTAATAAACAATATTTGAACTAATGTGATAGCAATTTGGCTCCCTGTGTGGAGGAGTGTTCACAATGTCCCAGTATTACTGCAATTAAACCGAGTCGAGGTGAAAATTGCTCATTGACTGTTATTCACAGTTGTGTTTCCGGCTATAATAGTCCTGTATGTGTGTGTGTTTATGTGTTTGTATGTACATGTATGTATGTATGTGTATTTGTGTGTGCATGTGTGTGTGTATGTATGTATGTGTATGTACCTGTCTGTGTGTGTATGTATCTGTATGTGTGTGTATGTGTGTGTATGTATGTATGTATGTGTGTGTGTATGTGCATGCGTATTTGTACGTATGTGTGTGTATGAATGTGCATCTGTGTGTGTGTATGTGTATGCATGTATGTGTATGTGTGTGTGTGTGTGTGTGTGTGTGTGTGTGTGTGTGTGCGCGAGTGTATGTATATATGTATAAGGAAGAACCACAGTAGGCAGAATAAGATACAATTCTAAAGGGGGTGCAAGTTCAAAGAGTTCAGGGCCAGATGTGAAATAAAACCTTTAACTGTAGCTAGGCTTGATTCCAGTGCTTAATTATGGTCACAAAACGTCACAAAGGATATGAAACCATTACACCAGGTAGCGAAAAAAGAATAGTCCCAGGGACAGCACCTTCAGTTTTGTGGACAGGTTGGAGAAACTGGGTGAGTCCTCCAGCGAGAAGTGCAGATTGAGAGGAGAGCTGATAGAAGTGTACAGAGCCACCAGGGAACTGGACAGCGTTGACTGGGACAAAACCTTCCTCTTGTCTGAAATTGGTGGGGTCTGGAGGACACCAATGTATTCTGATTCTTAAAGGAGCCAACAGAAACACAAGGGGGAAATACACTTCTTTACACACACACAAAAAAAATTGGATTTGAAGTGCACTGAATGAGACATGTTAAATTATGGCTCTCAAAAGTGTATTGCATGTGGATTGAAAGCGAGGAGCTGTGCTTAGCTATGGTGTACTGTGAGGGAGTGAAACCAGCAGTGATGGCTGAATGGTTGCTATCAGTGTTGTCACTAATCCCTGATTCCATTATTCTTGGTAGGCATTATGCATTATTGTATTATGCTTCTGCAGCCATGTCAAGCTCACCGTGCCTCTCCTTCTTCTGCAAATTACGTTAAATGTGTGTCCATTGGTTGTTGGCCCATCTGATGCTGAGAACACATTGTGCTCACTTCCTCCATCAAAACTCTGCTGAGTTTGAGCATACCTATTAGTTCACCCCATTCAGCTTTCTCCCAGCGTTAAACATGTCCAATTTCTAATCAATCCGGGCAGCTGAATTTTGAAATCCCCCATACTTTTACAGTAATCTGCTCTACCCGTTTCTAAAATATTGAAATGCTGGGAAAGTGCGATGCCAAGAATTGGCAACAAAGATTTATCTGCTGCTCATTAATTGGCAGCTAAAGGATTAACATATTTGATTTACTTCATTAAGCACCTTCTCCAAAAGCCTGGCAGCTCTATGTTCTATTTTTTAAAGAAACTCTTGAATGTGCCTCACCATTTTGATCATTGGAATCTTTAAATGGGATCGCTCACAGCATAAGCAAAAGAGGTGAGAAAATGTCAGGCATGTCGGTAAATATTAAAATAACACTTGAAGGGCTATGATACAGAGGGAAGGAACAACTTCTAATTAAATCAAATTATATAGTTGAGGGTAATTTCAAGGCTGATACTCATGAAAGAGATGGTATAAACTTACCAACATGTATTGTGGCTAAATTTACAGCTCGAAACCTTTAATACGATGGGTTGGATAAGAAAACAAATATATCTCTTCACAAATAAAATGTTTTCTGTTTACTTGCAGTTTGATTGCACGATCGACTTGGCCAATCTAACACTTTCACATTCAGAACCACAAAACCCTTTAAACAGAGCGGAATAACCTCCCTATTCCAGCATAAAATTGCGACAGTGTCCAAAGCAGCAAGGTTACCCACTTTTTAACGACTTACATAATTAATCGCACACTTAATCAGGAAATCCTGCTACCCATTTATGTTGGGTGCTACTGCTGTGCCACAATGTATGGTATACATTGTGGTTCATTGTTGGGAATGAATACTGGCACCTGTACCCAGAAGCAGGGTGTCACACTAATATGAAACTCCAAAACAGAAGCCGACTAGGCGAAGTGAAATTCACACAGCGTCCCGTTTGTCACCTCAGTGCTCTGTGACTGCTAACCCCTCCGTAATTCACCACCTGTTCTGTGTGGTGAAGTGATTCATTATATCGTTTGTGTCGTTGGTTTGGTTTTCCCTCTGTCGACATCTTCAAATGGTTTGATCATCTCAAATAGATAGCTTCTTTATTTTCGACCCTGAACCTACATGGTTACTGAACCAAAATCTAACCTAACCTAACGGAGCACAGAACCATGATGAAAACAATTAAACAGATAAGTTGCTGAAATATGGGTGGAGTTTGCTCATTTTTTAGGTGCGTCTTAACAATGCTTGTCATTTACATTGTTATCCACATATTATAGAAACAGAACCTGAAAATAAAGGATTTTTTTCTAAAAGTTATTCTTATTCCTTTGCTCCCAAATTTCCCTACTTGATGGGAAAATTTCCTTCCCATACCTGAAAAGAAAGCTAAAAGCATCAAACTGATTATGCTTCAAACACTCGTTCTCTCAGGTGTAAACAAAAGTTGTTGGCCTTTTAAATATTTTGCACTTGTTACATGTGATGATAATGTTGATTAACAAAGTGTTATAGCACAGCAGATGGTAAATGCTAAGCTGCTTAAACTCAAAGGAGAAACGTGATAGCAACTGCCACAAATGTTTTGCAATTTGTGCTATAATTTCGAGGTGTGCGCCTTGAATTCAGTGGTAATAAGACCACCGAATCTTAGAGGGTTTTTTTTTACTAAACTAAACTAAACATTTATCAATAAAAGAAACAATCTGAAACACATACATAGGTCTACAAATTACTACATAGTATCCCCTTTCTCCTCCAATTAAACTAACCCTCAGTTACACCGTCGTTAAGGCAACAGTAAAACACATTAATTTTAAAGACCCAGGCCAAGTAACATGATACTTTAAAAAGTCAAATTCAAATTGATTTTTCTTCAGTTCAGTTTGTGTAGACAGCAACTTGAGGCTTAAAGGCTAGACGCTTGTTACACACTTGTTAGGTCTTAGAATTCCTGCCCTTACACACAGCCTTCGCTCCCTTATATATGTTTTCCCCTTTGAATGAAATCTCCCATTGTTTCACTATGGCCTTGGACTATATTTCTCTAATAATAAAAACCTATTGTAGTACCAATTTTACCAGTAATCGTTGGGGAAAAAATAAACACGCTGTTTCGTATTTTTTTCATTATTCGGTGAGACATTTCACCCCCTTTTTCGAATTTCAAGATACTGTGGTTTAAAAATGCTAATGATCCCTTTGCACCTCACATTCTAAAACTTCACCCATGTTGGCCTACTTATCATTTCCAACTTAGCTTCGCTTCTTACATCAAAGCCTTCGGACTGGCTGCCTTTAATTCAATTAAGTCCCTCACAGACACAGACGCCACTCTTGCTCTGTTTTACAATAAAGTCCAAATAACATTATGAAACTTATTACACCTTCCTGCCAAGTGAATGACAAGCCATGTTGCTTTCGTGAAAGATAATGCAGGTTATTGTTAGAATGCACCCAACACATTGCATGGCGTGGGGGTAACATCACTATTCTTGTAATCCAGAGGTCCATACCAATACTCCTGGGACATGGGTTCAAATATACCATGGCCGCTCATGAATAAATAAATGCAATTCATTAAACAATGAAATAAATTGGATTTAAAATCCGATTCTCCTTTGGCCTACAGCATCCGCTGCTCCCATTGTGGTCTCCGCTACACCGGGGAGAGAAAACGCAGACTGGTTGACAGATTTGTAGGCCTCCTCCACTCTGTCTGCAATCATGACCCACACCTTCCTGTCGCTGGCCATTTCAACACTCCACCCTGCTTTCATGCCCACATGTCCCTCCTTGGCCTGCTGCATTGTTCCAGTGAAACTCAACACAAACTGGAGGAACAGCACCTCATCTTCCGACTAGGCACTTTACAGCCTTCTGGACTTAACATTGAATTCAACAATTTTAGATCATGAACTCTCTCCTCAATCCTCACTCACTTTTCAAATCCGCTTTTTTTCCATGTTCATTTTTATATTTTATCCATTTTTATTTGATTTGTATTCACTTATCCCGTGGTTTGATCCCCTGTCTTCACACTCCTTCTATCCCATTTTCTATCTTTTATTTCCCCACCACTGCCACCATCCTATTCCCTGCAAGGCCATCTGTACTTGTCCATGTTGTTCTTTCACACTATGCTACCCTAGTTCTTCTATAATCACATTGTGTTTAATTGTCTTTCCGCCACTATCAGAACCTGTTTCAGCACTAAGCTCTAGCATTAACACACCCTTTGTCCTTTAGTTCATGGCATCTTTGTCAACCCCTCCTTTGTCCCCACGTATCGCTGGCCTCTATCCAGCTCCACCTGCCCCACTACCTTTAACAGTATAAATTTCATCACATGTCCACGTCTATTCAGCTCTGGGTAAGGGTCATCTGGACACGAAAAGTCAACTCTGTTCCTCTCTCCTCAGATACTGCTAGACCCGCTGAGCCTGTTTTCAGAATTGTCTGCTCTTGTTTCAGATTTCCAGCATCCGCAGTGTTCGGCTTTTAACTCCATGTTCCAATCCCTACATTCTGGTTTCTACCCCAGGCTGTGCACCGAAAAGGCTTTGATCAGAGACAAAAACCGTATCCTCTGTGACTGTGACAGCGCCAAACGATCCCAACCTGTCCCGCCCTTCACGCCTTCTCCCACTCCCCCTCCCCCAGCCCTACACCAAGTCTCCAGGAGCCGTCAGCAACGCTTGTCATATGTGACCACATAATCCTTCTCCAACAACATCCCACTGTCCTACAGTTACAAGTGACTGCATCGGCTCCATTCATGTCGGTCCAATGCAAAGTGCCCTTTTATGGCGTTGCCAAAGTTAATCGGAGAAACAACCAAATGAGAAATGGGGAGGTTTTTGTTTTACAGAGCGTTCTTAAAATGTAGACGTGTGGAATCAGATCGCACGGCCGCTTTAATCAGGGTGCTTGAAGATGGCTACTCGCAACGTTACGCGGGCAATGTTATGGCTTTGAAATTGGCCTCAGTACCTACACCTCCTTCTGTTCTGTGTGATTCTATGAACAGCTTTAACACAAGAGTACGTTCCCCGAACCACTATCTTTTTGAATGTATATGCCGGGTCTCGCCGTCGCTTCAACCCTAGCAATGTGTTAGAAATGATAACTGACTGGAAACAATTTTAAACTTCGGCCAAACATTTGCCTCTACAAAGCTGCAAATTTTAAAAGTAAAATCGTCTTCAACTGTGTTTAAAATCCGGTAAGAAACAACTGTTCATGCTCTGCTTTCTAAAAATAGACTGTGTCGATGGCAAAGCAGCAGTGTCTCAAACCAAACCGCCACACGGCCACACAGAAGTTCAGAAAGTTATCCACACAAACGTACACACACACAAACAATCGCTCAAACACACAGGTATACACACACACACAATCACTCAAACGTATACAAACACAATCACTCAAAAATAAACACACTCAAAATCATTCAAAAGTATACACTCACAATCATTCAAATACACACACACACACAATCACTCCAACACACACACAGAAACACAAACAAAAACACACGGAACACATAATATGTCAAGGAGACGAATAACATGAAAGTGCTCTATACACCATTAACTTCTATCTCTACTCATGCACATTGACGCCCATTGCGTTTGCAATACTTGGTAGTTCACTGTGCGGATCTGTTGATGGGCGTTTCAGTCGTCACGTAGGCGACAATTTTAGTTAACCTCAACTGAGTACTGACATCCTGTTCACTGATATCTTATTTTCTCTTTTTGTGTGAAAACACGCAGTTCAAACAATACGCCAAACATTCGATGAAAGCAAGACTTGACGGCAGGCAACAACGAGTGAGTAAATGTCCACATGTATGAAGCTTGCATTTACTGTGATCCAAAATCAATAAAGGATCTTTCTTTCTTTCTGAGGTAAACGTAGAAAAGGTTTGATTATTTTATTGCCTCTTTAATAATAATTCATTTGTTTTTTTTATTTTTATCTTGGCAGAAATGTAGTCAAACACTTCAAACTAATTGATTTTAAAATCAATGATATTTTAATGAATCATTAATTTGATTAATGTCATACCAGGACCTTCCTGGTCTGCCGCCTCAGGTGAATGCGAAAATCCCATTGCAAGAGAAACCTGTCATGTTCAGGTCGAACATTTTCCCTCAATCACCATTACTGAAATAAGTTTGCTTGTCAACTTCATGTTGTTTGTCAGAGCTGGCTGTACCGGATTTCGCTGCTTTTCGCTTACACTACAATAAGGGTAGTATTTACATATGTTTGTGTTTTTTTTTCTATTGCTTGCAACCCCTTTGTGCTGGAATGGGCTTGTTAAAAACACTATTGAAAAGAAAGCAGTTTGTTTGGATTATTTTATAAGCGTTTAATTATCCATGCTGGTCAGATCAAAGTAATTCTGGCCTCATTCTGAGTTGTCACCTGCATTCTACTATTATATCCTAAGTATCCTCTTCAGACCTTTGGATTTTCCTAATAGTATTTCTCAAGGTATTAAGTTGTTGAGTGTCAGGCGTACTCAAAAGTGCCAAGTTCACTAGTCTCACACCTACTTATTTCATTCTCCTGGTCTCGGACGTTTGCGTGAATGGCTGCAAGTAACTCAAAATTTACTAGAGGGAATAGTACTTCATGTGTCCATCATGTTTTGAGAAGGACGCTTTTGGAAGATGCGAGTTATTCATGCTGATCATCTCTCATTCTTAAAAAATTTCCAGAAAGGCAGGTGCATTAGCAGATATTTAATTGAGCGACTGTTCAGTCCGATCGGATCCAAGGGGTCACTGTTAAGTGCACCTATCAGTTCAATGCTGGGAGGTAGCGTCAGGTTGCTCGTCGCTTCAATGTGATTTGACCAGTGAATGCAACATGAGGAGAGATGTGCAATGGCATCACAAGCACAAACACAATTCTATGAAGAAGAAACTATAGATTTTCTGCTCAGTTTTTCCACGCGTATCTGTCACCTTCTTAACCCTTCGGGACACATTGGACCATTTAGCCTCTTCAGTAAGGAAGAGGTAATGTTTTAATACGTTGGCAGCTCTTCACTTACGTGGGTTGAGGCGCCATTGATGAAATCCATGTCTGTTTTGAAAGAAGGGGTGTGGAATTCCAGTGGCGATCTGGCCAAATTCTATCCCACATGCTAATTTAACGAGGAAGATTAGTTGGTCACTCACCCAATTCACGATGGCGCTATTTTCCTGCTCATTAACTGGCCGTTGAGTTTTCTGGCGATGCAACATGAACTAAAACTTTAAAGACCAACATCAATCCAATGCAAAAAGAGAAAGTGCTGGGAAAATCCAGCAGGTCTAACAGCTTCTGCGGAGAGAAAAGATAGAGTTAGCGTATAGAGTCACTATCCCTCTCCTTCGGAGCATTTGCGGACTCTGTGACATTGTTACATTTGCTACTTCCCACATGTGCGAAAAATCTAACCGCAGAAGCGGTGGTCATCCTGCTCTCGTACTCCTGAAGGCATATCCAATTCGGCCTGTTTCCCAGCACTTACACCGTAGCCGTCCTTTATTTTTTCACTGTATACCTTTTGGCTATCTCTTCTTTCAAAGCTAATATATTTTTCTTTGCTTCAGACGTAAAAGCAATGTGTCTAAATATGTATACGTTTGATGCTAAGTTTCATAATCTCCCTGGCCTGTTTTCCAAAAAAGCTCTGCTCACTAGATATCAAAATTCATGCCAATACAAATTGTTCCTTGCTACCTAACCTTAACTGTGCATGTATCCAGCAAGTATCCCCTTCTAATTTCCAATCTTGTTACAACAGCCGGCTCAATCATTTTTTCACACATTAACGGTAACAGTTCTTGAAATATGATCCCACCTCCCTTCCCACACCCCAACAAAACCGTGGCATTCTTCCTCAAGTCTAATGAAAGGAACTGGAAGCGATAACCCAGCTGTTGCATGACCAGTAAGTTTTTAATCAAGCAAGCATCATGCTTGCTTTCTTATTCCATCTCTGTATTTATTTATATAGCCTCGGGCCTGGTATGCCTTTATTATAGACTCACTAGCTTACTCCGCCAACTTCAAAATGCCCCTCCATAGGCGGCCCAGCCCTCGTTTTGTGCACTTATTGAAAACTAATGTACTTACCCGTCGTTCTACCGCATTTAATGTAGCGGGTGCTTTGACATAGAGGTGTCGTTTTAAAGTCGTATGCTAGGCGAGCAAGTGTTACGCTCTGGGGGAAGCGGCTTCGAGTCCCACCATCGCATGGAATTTGAACCCAATGTAAATTGAAAGTCTAACGATATCTCCAAAGCGATTATTGTAATAATCAACTGGTTCACTAATGCCATTCAGGCAAGGGAACCGGCTGCACTTACCCGATTCCAGGATCACTGGGGGACGCTCTGAACGAAAGCAATAAATTCTAGCCTAAGCATCGCCAAGATCAAATAAAATATGTGTTTTTTTGTTCACTTATTGGAAACAAATCACTGGGTTTATTTTTCATTTCTTAGAATCTTTCCAGCAGAGATTTCTACCAAATGGATTGGAGTAAAAAAATTCTCTTCTTGTGTAAGTACTTCAAAATTATCTTCCAGTGAATTGTGTGCATTCGGGAGTGTGATATCAAACAGATAATCCCTGGTGTTGCTCACTTGTTTCACCATTTCTCAGGTGGTTGTGGTGATTTACCTTCATGAACGTACACGGAGTTTCTTAATCTTAACGATCATTTTGTGTTTTGTAATGGAAATAGAGTTCTTACTATGTTATGACCGATGCAGTTGGTAAAGCAGAGTTATTTAAAAATCCCAAAGGAAAACTTTAAACAATTGCCATAACCTTGAGATGCGATTCTAAATTCAGGAATCAGACTATCAATTATCGAGGATTCAAATTGAACTGAATTAAACATTTGTATTAAGTTACAAGGGTTAAATATATATATATATATATATATATATATATATATATATATATATATATACACACATACACATGTCGTCAAATTACTGCTCTCATAACGTATAACAATTTCCCAAAGTAAACTCCATTAAGGCAACAGCCACCCATAGACTTAACCAAACATCAGACAAAGCATTTCCACCTTAAGGATTCTAAATGAGGTTCCTTTCACTTTGGGACCTGTGGAGATAGATGGAGACTTGCAGCTGCCTTATGATCTTACATTGCCTCTGCTCTGCACGCCCGAAATCTACTGAAGTTATACCTACCGCTCCCCATTGAATGTTAATTCTCATTGTACCAGCAACCTCTGATCTAAACCTCTCTAAAAATAAAGGTCCCTTTCATAGTACAAATTTTATTAGTATTTTAGGCACATGGCTTGGTATCTGTTATATTGGTAACATATGTCACCCCGCTTCTTGAATGCTCTGTTCAGAACATGTAAATGCACGCTACTTCTCTTACATATCGAAACTAGTACACACCAAAACACCCAGATTAGCTGGCTTTAACCCATTTAAGACACATCCACAGACAAAACCTCTATGTTAAAAGAAATATCTTTTCTAATAGTACTATATACATTAACGGCTTCATGACAACTATATTTCATTAGTATATTGTGAAATGTAGTTTCTCAAGGGCGCTGCATGTTATGAGAATTGCTGTCACTGCTATTTTCGGTGTTGTTATTTTTGACGTTAATACAGCTCCGTTTTTCCCCCATTCATTTTAGTGCTGCTGCTTGGGGGCTGTCTTGTTCACTGCAAAGGTCAGTAACAGTGCTTTTCGTCAGGCCGATGTCTTTTCACAGATCTCCTGTTGCCAAATTCTTCACATTGATTTTAATCCATAGTTTCCTGTACCGGCCAATGGCATGATCAATTATTTAAGAAAGATGCAATCTGCACAATGAAGTCGTATTTGTTTTGTTGTTACTGCTTCATTAATATTGCTTTATTATAATGTATTTCCCTGTTATTTGTTATAATGCTACTAAAAGGGGAATCGTTCATTATGAATCGTAATCATATTTGGAATTATGTTAACCGTAATGTTATTTTAGTGATAAGCAACTTCTGATCGGGCAACCAAACAAAGTACAGATATCACTGGGGTTTTGAGAAACATTGAACCGTGTTATGCAAACATGCCATGCAGTCTACATTTTCAGTGTGAACAGTTCCCCAGCGCAAAATGATATTGCAGTGAATCGTGATTCCCTACCTTGCCGTCGCCTCCCAATACTGGAAGACTGTATAGCGTGCATTAAATTCACTCTGACTAATTAAATTGAAAATCAAAATTCTGCTTTAGCTTGGCTGTTGATTAGATAGCCAATGCTGTGATGTGACCCACGGTTGTGTTCAAACAGAACTCCCTACTCGATCCACGAAATCTTTGCACTAGTAGTATCCATTATGCAGAGTCGTCATATTTGGGGTTCGTTTCAATTCAGGATCTGTTCTAGGTTATGACCACACTTTTTTTTTACAAAGCGAGCTATTGTCCTTAATATATATTTACCGATCAAAATATCAGCTGGTGCTGATTATTACCAGGATACTTGATAATGTAAATAACCCTCTCAGTGCATTAGAGCATGCGCATTAGCTGCTAAGAAGGGTTGAATTTGGAATGACTATTCAACTGACCTTCAGGGTTTAGAAAAATAAACTTGGGGAGGAAGCTCAATACATCCTCCTTGACATTGTTCACGCTTTCCCTACGTGAAACCCTCTTATGAAACGAGTGCCGAAGGCTTTTAATTGGGATTTATGTCTAAGTATAGAAACGTAAGGGAAGTACTTCACCTCCTTCCCATACCCATCAACCTGGAGAGATGGGGATAAAGTGCACCATTTCCAGGCTGCTTCATAGCTCACCTCTAATGACCTAAGGTATCCACGTTTTTAAGGAGGTTGGAATATCACTCAACGTGATTAAACGTGATCCTCTGGTCTGCATTTAGTAATTCGATCCAACTCATTTCATGAATTATATGATTCATCATTGCAAGATTCCTGGAACCGATAGATTTTCTGAGATTTGGCAGCCGTTTCACTATATGAAATGGGAATATACTAAGGGGGGTAGATGAAGTGAGAGAACTTGGCGTACAAGTAAACAGGTTCCTGAAGGCAGCAGTTCAAGAAGACAAGGTTGTAAAGAAGTTATATGGAGTGCTCTCCTGCATTGGCAGAGGTATAGAATATAAAAGTAAGGATATCATGTTGGAATTGTATAAAACACTGGTGAGACCACAACTGGAATATTGTGTGCAGTTCTGGTCACCATATTATAGGAAGGACATAATAGCTTTGGAGAGAGTGCAGAGGAGGTTTTGAAGAATGTTGCCGAGGTTAGAAAGGTGTAGCTACAAGGAGGGATTGGATAGATTGGGGTTATTTTCCTTAGAACAAAGATGGCTGAGAGGTGACTTGATTGAGGTGTACAACATTATGAGTGGAATAGATAGAGTGGACAGGTGCAATGTGTGTAGATGACCTATATGTCTGCAAAGACCAGGGTTTTGTGTATTAATATATGTAGCTTCCAGTACATGCAAGATGGCCACACGGTGAACCCACTGACAGCCTTAAATTGGTTGTTAGCTATCTTCTAAGAACACCGGGGGTTATATAGCAAATGTTGTCCAATCGCAGCATCACATCTAATGTTGGTCACTGTGCTTTAAGCTCTGCAGGCATTGGTTCGTTGGACACAGTTTGTCCTCTGCCAGGTGAGAACAGCAACTGGGACATGCTGTTTGATACGATCTGCCAGTATTTGGGACGTAAGGCCGACATGCGTAGCATCACACTGGCACTAAAGTTCATATTCCACATTATTCATTTGTGCAATATGCAAAACATCATTTTGGCCTGATTGCAGCAGCCTATTAATTTTCATTACCACTGTGTTGTTACTGTAAAGTGGCAGCGTGAAATAGCAAGCTTCACCTGTACACAGAATCACAGAATCACACAGTGCAGAAGAGGCCCTTCGGCCCATCGAGTCTGCACCAACACGTTTGACACACCTGACCTATCTACCTAATCCCGTTTTCCAGCACTTGTCCCATAGCCTTGAATGCTATGACGTGCCTGGTGCTTATCCAGGTACTTTTTGAACAACGTGAGGCAACCCGCCTCCACAAACCTCACAGGCAGCACATTTCAGACCGTCACCACCCTTTGGGTGAAAAAGATTTTTTTCACAACACCCCTAAACCTCCGGCCACTCACCTTGAACTTATGTCCCCTTCTAATAAGGGGAACAGCTGCCCCCTATCCAACCTTGTCCATGCCCCTCATAATCTTGTACACCTCGATCAGGGCGCCCCTCAGTCTTCTCTGCTCCAATGTAAACAACCCAAGCCTATCCAACCTGTCTTCATAACAGAAATGTTTCATCCCAGTCAACATCCTGGTGAATGCATTTCTCCAGAAAGAGCCTGCTTAATAAATACAAATCTCACCATATTTGTCATTTCCCTATATTTTGAAACTGGGCAACACTTTCTAGTGATGCAAAGACCTACATTAATGCACTGGGACATTGCATCCTCTTTGTCATGGAAATGAGCATTTTCTAGGTTATACGAATGCAATGCATTCTTGATATAACTTTGACTTATATATGCACATTTGATATGTTCGTGAAGGTCAAAGGAAGTCAAGGGTCGCCCTTGACCCACCGTTGGAAGGATTTATTAAAGGTCAACATGTCAAGATTAAGTGTACCCTTGATTCTGGGTGTTCAACAGCATGGGTATCCGTCTACAGAAACGCTGATATTCAGCATCTTATTAAAGCTCGATCGACAGGTGTTCAATGTTCTTTCAGCATCGAAATTGAAGTAACTAATAATTCAAGTTTCACCTGTGTCTACTCGCTACCTTCTCCGTTCAACCCGATCAACTCTTTCCGGAGTGACCCCGTGACTGTTACAGCACTCGGTAAGCTTTTGGATGATTTACATAAGCGAAAAATACATGTAAAATAATTAATCAGTGGTGGTCATAGTCTTGTCGATATCTAATCAAGAATCAATGTTTAACGTCATACTTAGCGAAAACTTACTGCAGTTCACAATATAAACCTTTTTTTTTTCATTATTCGGTACTTCTACACTCTGTTTAGATTGAAATTTTAAAATAGCTGTTTATTTGAACAGTTTTAGCATTGGAGTTAAAATGATTGGCAGTAACTCAAGATAAGGATTGTATTTTGAATAGTATTATTTAAAGAACACGCTGATGAATATCATTTGCTCTATTATTTTCCCGTGAATGATTCCAGACAGTTTATACCTCCACTCCTTTATTTAAAACACTGTTCCCTACATTGGGAGCAACTGAAGGATTTTTCTCAGATATTTGCATCTGCATTTTCCTCTTTTTATTACAACTATAACCACTTTATTTTCCAATGTTGCCTATCCTTCTGGCTTCATTTGTCTCAATGAAATAGCTAAGAGTACAATGTGAAGTGATTCAACATGAACACTATGCTGTTTAGTTTGCATTGACTAAAGTATCAGTCCATTGTTCAACTCAATTTTCCGTTTGTTTTGTTCAGATCGACCGAAAACTCCGACAATTGCGTTGGGCAACCGTTTCCCGGTGTTGGTTAACGGACAACTGGCCAAGTTGACCTGTGCTGTAAGTTCTAACTTTTCATGCACCCGGCTGTGCTTGCACAGGAATGGCGGAGGGATGACCAATAAAACAGTTCAGAGTGAGGCCCATTACCACACCGCACAGTTTGAATTCGCAGCAAGAGCTTCTGCATATTACACATGCAGCTGTGAAATGCGAGTATCAGGAAAGTGGCTGAACTCAGAGCAGAGTCAACGGATCGATGTTACTGTGATAGGTAAGGAGGTGGTGCTCATTCTTAATCAATACTAACATTGCATGGGATTTCTATAGATTGAAGTTGAGATTTCAGTTGAAAAGTGTAAATTCCTCCCAATATCGGTCTGGAATTCGTTGCCCAAGTTGATGGTAGAGGCAGAAACTCTAAACCCTTTTAAAAAGTACCTGCATTCTATTTTCCCTCTTTTCCCATAAATAGGGTAAATAATTCATTGTGTCTTTGCAATGAAGGCCTAAGGCATATGGACACACATGCTTTTTAGCTGGAGGTGAGGAGGCGGTGCTCATTTTTAATCAATATTAACATTGCATGGATTTTCTATAGATTGAAGTTTAGATTTCAGACCAAAATTGTAAATTCCTCTCAATATTGGTCTGGAATTCGCTGCCCAAGTTAGTGGTAGAGCCAGAAACGCTAAATCCTTTTAAAAAGTACCTGGATCTGCACCTTAAGTGCTGTGAGCTGCAGGGCAATGGGCAGGTTTCAGGATGGTGGGATTAGAAAGGGCGCCTGGGTGTCCTCTGGCTGGTATGGACAAGATGGGCCGAATGACCTCCTCCTGTGCTGTAACTTTTCTGTGGTTCTATTGCGCGCGTTTCATTTCTTTTATTTTACTTCCTGACAGACCATCCGCGGAAGCCGAAAATCTCTATCAATCCGTCGGAAAATATTTTTGTGAAAGGTGAATTCCTTAGCATTAATTGCAGCGTCGATTTTCACTCTCCCGTTTATGGATTTTCTTTGTACTTTGACGGAGCCGGAATGTCCAGTCAGTACGAGGAAGGCAAGAGCCATTTCGCCACATTCCAAATACAGCAAAAGGTTTCCGCCGGTTACACCTGTGTCTGCAGGATAAGTGTTTACGACCAATGGAAATCTTCCGTGCAGAGTGACAAGGTCTCCGTGACTGTAGTTGGTAACTGAAATATATTTCTGCCTAAGATTCAATTCGAAACCGCGAATCAATTGCTAGCACTTTCAATTGTTTGTTTTCAATGACATTTAAAGTCGATTTTATTCCCGTCTCGTTAAACCAGATCGTCCACCAAAGCCGTCCATCCGGTTAAATGAGTCTGAAAGCGTTTACCTGAGAGGGGAAAGAATCAGCGTAACCTGCCAGGCTGGAGGTCACGGTGCAATCAGTCAGTTCCGTCTGTACCAAGGCAGCGATGTTCATCTTGTAGCTCAGAGGAGCAAGACCACTGGATACGAATTTGCTTATTTCCCAGTTGTAGCCAAGAGGTCGGGAGATTACTGGTGTGTTTACCAAACAACCATAGGAGGGCGCCTCATAGACTCCGAAAACAGTACAACTGTGCACGTCGCTGTAATAGGTGAGTTGAACAACATTTTGAGTTTAGGTTACTGACGTTTAGGGAGATGGCAGCGGCATAGTGGTCTTATCACAGTGATGGTGTTGTTGGGATCCTAGCGATGTTCTGGGGAGTTGGGTTCAAGTCTCACTACGGCATATGGTGATATTCGAATTGAGTTTTTTTTTACAGTCTGGCAGTGAAAGTCTGCCAATGAAACGATCATCATAAAAAAAAACACCTCGTTCACTGATACTCTTAAGTTAAAAAAAGTACCTGGATCTGCACCCTAAGTGCTGTTAGCTGCAGGGCTATGGGCCGAGTGCATGAATTTAGGATTTAAAGGGCACCTGGGTGTCCTCGGGCTGGCATGGACAAGGAGGGCCGTTTGGCCTCCTTCTGTGGTGTAATTTTCCTATGGTTCTATGGAACGCGACTCAATTTTTATTTTACTTCCTGACAGACCATCCGCAGAAGCCAAAAATCTCTATCAATCCATCGGGAAATATATTTGTGAAAGGCGAATTCCTTAACATTACTTGCAGCGTCGATATTCCTTCGCCGTCTTGTGGATTTTCTTTATACTTTGACGGAGCGGAAATGTCCAGTCAGTACGAGGAAGGGAAGGGCCATTTTGCCACATTCCAAATACAGCAAAATATTTCCGCCGATTACACCTGTGTCTGTAGGAAAAAGCTTTCCGGCCAATGGAAATCTTCCGTGCAGAGTGACAAGGTCTCCGTGACTGTAATTGGTAACTGAAAGATTTTCTGCCTAAGATTCAATTCGAAACCGCGAATCAATTGCTAGCACTTTCAAATGCTTGTTTTCAATGACATTTAAACTCGTTTTTATTCCCGTCTCGTTAAACCAGATCGTCCAGCAAAGCCGTCCATCCGGTTAAATGAGGCTGAAAGCGTTTACCTGAGAGGGGAAAGAATCAGCGTTATCTGTCAGGCTGGAGGTCACGGTGCAATCAGTCAGTTCCGTCTGTACCAAGGCAGCGATGGTCATCTTGTAGCTCAGAGAAGCAAGACCGCTGGATACGAAGTTGCTTATTTCCCAATTGTAGCCAAGAGGTCGGGAGATTACTGGTGTGTTTACCAAACAACCATAGGAGGGCGCCTCATAGACTCCGAAAAGAGTACAACTGTGCACGTCACGGTAATAGGTAAGCTGAATAACATTTTGAATGTGGGTTACTGACGTTTAGGGAGGAGACAGCGGCATAGTGGTCCTATCAGCGTAATACTATTCCAGGGACCCCAGCGATTCTCTGGGGATTGAGTTCGAGACCCACTACAGAATATAGTGACGTCAGAATTGTTTTTTTTAAATAGAGCATTTAGAGTCTGCTGATGAAACCATCATCATAAAAAAAAACACCTCGTTCACTGATCTCCTTTAGGGGGTGATACCTGCCATTCTCACCTGGTCTGGCCGACTTGTGACTCAAGATCCACAGCAATGTGTTTCATTTTAGGTGCTATCCGAACAAGGGCAATCAGGGGTGGGCAATAAGTGCTGACCTAGCCAGCCGCACCTACAATCCATGAACAAACACGTAAAATAAATAACATCTCCCATGAAAGTAGACAAATATCTACTCGCCCTAAAGCCATATAACCGTTTTTGACGGAAGACCTTGCACTGATATGTAACGATTTTTGAGGACTCAACAACCGGTGTAAACAGAGGGAGCAGATCATTACATTTTGTGAAATAGCAGAGGAGTTCCATAGCTTTCATTTTCCAATCAATGCCCCTTATCTCTCAGCATATAATCTGATACGTTATTAGATAAGGAACATAGGCTGTATGTTCTATGTTGATGTGCAAAGAGACCTGGGTGTCCGTATACACCAATCACTGAAAGCAAGCATGCAGCTGCAGCAGGCAGTTACAAAGACAAATGTTGGTTTAAGCTTCATTGTGAAATGACATTGTGAGAGTGCAAAAGCAAGGAGGTCTTACTGCAGCTGTACAGGGCCGTGGTGAGACCACAACTGAAGTATTGTGTGCAGTTTTGGTCTCCTTGCATAAGCAAGGAGATACTTCCCATGGAGGGAGTGCAACGAAGGTTCAGCAGACTGATTCCTGGGATGGCAGGATTGTCGTATGAGGAGAGATTGGGCCGACTAGGCCTGTGTTCACTGGAGTTTAGAAGAATGTGAAAGGATCTGCTTGAAAGCAGGGCTGGACAGACTGGGCGTAGGGATGATGTTCGCTCTGGTTGGGGCTATATAAAAAGGAGTCACAGCTTCAGGACACGCAGTCCTGACTGAACAGCCCCAGGATGCGTGGTAGGTCATTTAGGACTGAGATGAGAAGAAACTCAGGCGCTGGTTATGGGTGCCAAGTCACTGAATATTTTTCGGAAGGGAATTGATAGTTTTCTAAAGTCTAAAGATATCAAGTGGTATAAGGAGATTGCTGTAGTATGGCGTTAAGATAGAGGATCATCCTTGACCATATTGAATTGTGGAGCAGGCTCGATGGGCCTCCTGCTGCTCTTAGTTTCTATGCCTATGTCTGTAGGGCACACATTGGGAAAAGCCACCATGTAGAACTCTGTAGCTGTTTCGCAATTAGTATCAACTGACAGGTCTTGGGCGGCCTGCAACTCTTTAAGGCAGGAACAGAATTGGTAGCAAATAATTGGCATGTTTGCATTTATTGAGTAAAATTATGTGCAAATTTATTAAATTCTCATTTATTAAATCCGTGGCGGATTTACACTTCAACTCGTATCATCATACCTGTTTCAAGTTTTAGACGGCAGAGTGCACGACTCTCTCGGAGCTTTGACCTTTATCCTTCAAGTCTCTCTCCCTCTCTCTGCCTTGTTTCTTGTCTTGTTTGTTCTGCTTGTGGAGTTTGGGTCTGTCTCTCTGTCACGTGATTGACTGAAGGTACCCTGTATTTGGCTGTAAAACAATTAGCCCCCCCCCTCACCCCATTCGTCTTCAGCTAGGGGGCAGTAACACTCAGTAACAATTATTCATGGGATGGATAAAGGTGGACAGAGAACCGGATTTTTAAAAATCCATTCATAATCTGTTGCTTTCATTTTATGTATTTATGCGCTAATACTTTATAATTAGCTGCGCTCCTGAAAAGGGACTAGGGATATAACTGGGTATGGTATTTTATTGTTGAGCATGCCCATCGATAACCCCCTAGAGCATTGAGTAGGTTAGCTAGAATCAATTGAGAGGGTTCGGTAAAGATATCTTCCCTCAATCGCGGGAGTTGTAAGATTAATACTGACAAGCATAATAATGGTTAAAATCTAAGTTTATTCTTAGAAACTAATATCTAACATTATAGTATACAAACACTTGAGATTATTAAATATATTCATTAGAGAAGAGTAAAATGGGATAAATTAGAAGGAGGGCACGGTATAGAAAAGTGCCAAATTAGACAGGCTACAGGAAAATTGAGTCCAGTTATAAAAACGAATGTTCCTGTCTAACGATGAATAGTTTATATTGCTGTTTCTAACCTTACATCTACATTTGTAATTCCCTTTGGATCAAGGATGGTATCTCAATGACATTCCACGCCGCGGTTAATTAGCTGTTAGACAGTGACATCCACGTTATATTCTGAGACAGTTTTTCACAGACAGCATTCAAGACCTTGTCCTTTCTCTGCGAGCAATCTGTTTATAACCTGACTCAATGTTCCTACATCCCCTCTAATTTGGCACTTTTTCTATACTGTGCCCTATTTTTAAGTCATCCCGTTTTACTCGTCGATAACGAAGAATATCTAATAATCTCAAGCGCTAGTATACTGCAGTGTTAGTTTCTCATAACAAAGTTAGACTTTAACCATTATTATGCTTGTCAATAACCTAATAATCTAACAACTCCCACGATTGAGGGGAAGATATCATTACCGAGCCCTCACAATTGATTCCAGCTAAACTAGCTAGGGACCTATCGATAGGCACGCTCAACAATAAATTATCACACCGAGTTATATAGCTAATCCCTTTCCAGGAGCGCATTCTAATGTATATTGTGCACATAAATGCCTGAAATGAAAGCAACAGATTATGCATGGATTTTAAAACAAACAGTTCTCTGTCCACCTGTATCCAATATACAGTGCTTACTGAGTATTACTACTCTCAATTCTTCAGTTGTCTTAATCTAAATTCCATTTCACTGTAATTTTACTCATTTTAACTTTTACCGGTGCATGTAATGCTTTGCTGATTGTTTTAAAGTTAATTTCTCTCTCTAGAATGTGTCGGTGCCATGATGGATACCGTGCCTTAATTCTAGTGGCCGCGTTAAGCTCTCCCTACCCTGCTGTTCTTCAAGTAGCTGTGCATGTCTGAGACCCGTTCTTAAGCTTACGGAACAATGCGTTTCTCCAAGTTAGTAGTTTCACACGTAGCTGGTCACAGCGGCACGCTCACACCGGTATCCCAATATCACGCCAGACATTATCGTCCTTCAGGTGACCTTACCGGGCGATCAAAGGGGGCCCCTGTCTCAAGATCTTTTCTTATCTCCATCTGCCGAATGCCGATATCCTGGGTAGTGTCCAGACCATAAAAAAACACGTGTTCTTCATAAGGACATCGCCAAGGACACAAATAGCGTCCAGAGAAATTTAAGCATAACGCACCCTAAAAACCCTTCCCCTTCAATTCAATTCACACGCATACCAGTTGGCTATGTTTGTGTTCTGAGCTCCAAAATCATCTCACATTCAAATGCAAACTTTGAAGGACTGGTGGGCTTTTCTAATGTTCATTTTAGATATTCCAAAATATCCTTGATTCCCAGAAGCCTCCTGGACTGGATATGTTTCCTTTAAATCATGTGTTTATATCCCTAAATTTCAGGTAAATCTCTCTTTTGTTAATTGAAAGAACATCTCATGTCAATTTACTTAATTTAATCCAATATAAGAAAACATTATGTCCAGACTTGTTTGATTCTAAACGGTGCTTTTCCAGCAGAGACAGAAGTGTGTACAATGTTTAGAGGTGACCTGCATTTCTCTCGATCTCAAACACTTTGATTCGGAGGTGACAAGTGGTAACACGAGGCCCGACTGGTTTAAGCAAAGCATTGCAAAGGCAAATCCGTCTAGTTAATTATAAATTCAAAATACTACGGATGCTGGAAACAGCTGGAAATATTCAGCAGGTCTGGCAGCATCTGTGGAGAGAGGGAGCTGACGATTTGAAACGTTGATTCTGTTTCTCTCTACATAGATGTTGTCCATCTTGTTTAAACTCGATATCTGTTAATAAGCTCTTGGCTTTGTAATGTTTAATAGTGGCATTCAGAAGCACTTGGAGTATTATCTGAAAATGAATAATGCGTTGGTTTACGAGCACATGGTGGGTGGAATGGCAGCAGATGACTTGCTTATTTTTGGAGTCGGCGCAGACACTGGGAATAGAACAGCCTCACTCCCTGCTGTAACAGTTCTGTATATTCGGTGAAAATTAAATGAGCGGGAAGGGGGCAGGTAAATAAAATGTCCAAGCGAAGTGTTGCTTCCCTACACGGCAGCAGACTTCAAAATAAATTAAGAGAGAAAACGAAATAACAGAAAATAAATACCTGAAACAAAATGGAGGCAGAGATTATCATTTCTATTCAGTTAAAGGCTGTAGAGAGCTCAGTTCAATGATAAAGCTCTATTCCCTGACCTTGTATTGAACTTCTTTGGAGCACCATAGCAGGCCTAGAACAGGAGCTATAGCCTGGGATCACAGCAATGAGCTCACGCTAAGCTAGCAGTGGCTCCCCTGATGAACCACTGTGACGTCAATTCGACATCTTCGCGTTGTGTTTCTGCACAAAATTTCCGATGGCTAACATTGCCACGTGTAAAGTGAGTCTTCTTTGTTCAAAATAGCTGCTATCATCGAGTGGATTACATTGAGCCATTGTCTGACAATAACATCATCAGTTGAGCGCTGGGCACAGTCATTGTGCAACAGGAGCATAACTGCATTCTGTATGGATCTCAACTATATTAACATTTGAATGGTTTCCTGAATTGCTTTTCTGACCTCCACACCAGTCTTTAAGGAATTGTGCATTTGCATGTTAATATCACTTTACCCCAGCGAGGGGAAATTAACACTGCTTCCCCCTACACTTTGAGAAGCATTTCCTTCCTTGGTAATTACTTGGAATATAAAAATGGGATAGTTGGACAATAAATAATTAACTAAATAATATTCAATGTGTATTTTCCTACCTCGAACCCAATTGAATCGTTATTTAACAAAGGGGATTATTATCCCATATAATGATACTTATTCTGATAAACTATTTCACTATTGTTCAATTTTGAAATTTACATTCTTTTTCAGATCTCCCAAAAGCACCAGAGATTTCGTTGAATCAGATTTTTACTACAATTGTAAGGGGTGAATTGTTGCTATTGTTTTGCAAAGCTCCACCTCAAGATTCGGAGAGGACATTTTTCCTGTACAAGGTGAAGAACTCATTTTCATCGGCACCACTCTTAAACGTGAAGGGAAGATATTCGGCCACGTTTAACATCACCGAGGCAGTGTCTCCTGGGGTAGAACATTACAGGTGCAGGTATAAAACGAACGTTTCAGGTCGATTGCTCACTTCTGAACAAAGTGATCACATGACATTGACTATAACAGGTGAGTGAATATTACTGTGTGCTTTTTGTAAATTAACACCCCTTTCAAAGGTAAAATATTCTCTTTTGTTGTTGGAAAGCGATTTTTGATTTTAAATTTTTCTTCCAACATGAATACTGTTTAATTTAATCAGTTGTTCATATTTTTCAGCACCTTTTAAGAATTCCCCTTAATTTACTTTTCTGAATACAGGTATTCATTTGGCATGCGTGCATCGCATTGCTTCTGTTTTGCAGCTGTGCCATCTTCTATCGTTGGCCGATGTTCCACCACTAACCCGGTTCTAACTCTTTCGTGCACTAAACATTCTCACAAAATCAATTAATTTTAGATGCCCCTTTGTCATTTTTCATGTTACTTATCATTATTCTGTAACGCCAAGGGAGAAAACAATGACTATTCATATCCATGTTCAGCACGACCTACATGTTTGACAAGATTATATTTAGGAACAAAGGAACATAGGAGATTGGAGTAGGCTATTCAGCCTATCGACCCTGTTCTGCCATTCAATTGGAGCTTGATTCACCGGTTGTGACCTCAACTCCTCTTTGAATTCTGTGGCTGATTCCCTTTGACTCCATTGTTATTAGGGCCCCTTGACATCACAATCAGTCAAATGCAGCCATGATGTCAAGGGCATTCTCTCTCTTTCGTTCAAATCTTCTCTGAATGTTTGGACGAAGGCTGGAATAAGGCGAGGAGCTGTCTTTCCCTGGTGGAACCTAAACCGAGCGTCAGTAAGCAGGTTGTTTCTGAGTATGTGCTGCTGAACAACACTGTGGACGGTACTTTGCAGATGGAGGACGCTCTAATGGTACATTTCTTTTCCATTGATCCTGTCAAAGTAGACAAGTTCACATTTTCCAGTGTTATACTCCATCTGTCCATTTTATTCCCGCTCACATAACCTGCTATACCTCTTTACAGACCTGCTCTTGACAATTTACTTTCCTACAAATCTGTGGGTCATCGGAAAATGTCATTACCATATATACAGTCCCTCCATCAAAATCATTGATGTACATTGTAAATAGGAGGGACCACAGCACTGACGCCGGTGGCAATCCACTTGTTAAAGCTTTCCAGCCCCAAAAAGTCTCATTCATCCCTTCTCTGCTTCCTGTTAGCTAAATGGATTTTCCATCCATGCTAATATGTTAATCCTATACCATGCAATCGTATCTTGCATAGCAGCCTTGCATGTGACACCCTGTCAAATGCCTTGTGGAAATGTAGCTCACCACATCGACACGTTCCCCTTTATCTGCCTTACTTGTTCCTTCCTAAGAAACTTCAATGAATGATTTAAACGCTATTTCTCTTTCATAAATCCAAGATGACGCTGTCTGATCAAATTTTGAGTATCTAATTACTCTGCTACAAGTGCCTTAATAATGGTAACTAGCAATCTCTCGTTAGGCTGGCTGGCCTGTAGTTTTCTCCTTTCTGTTTGCCTCTTTTATTTACTAAAGCTGTTCCAGCAGTTATTTTGCAATCCACTGCAATCCTGCCTGATTCTTTGTATTTTTCAAAGATTATAACCATTGCCTCTATCATCTCTTCATTTAAGACGCTAGGATTAGAACACACATTTAATTTTCAGCTTCAATCATGGGATGTGGGCGTCGCTGGCTTGGCCAGCATTTATTACTCATCCTCAATTGCCCCTTGAGAAGGTGGTGGTGAGCTACCAGCATGAAACACGGCCGCTCCTGTGGTGAAGGTACACCCAGACTGCTGTTAGTCAGGGAGTCCCAGGATTTTGACACAGTGACAGAGAAGGAACGGCCAATATATTTCCAAGTCAGGATCGTGAGTGGATTGGTTAGTAACTTTCAATGTCGATGTTCCCATGTGTTTGCTGCTCTTGACCTTGAAGATGGTAGCTGTTGTGGGTTTGAATGTCGCTGTCTAAGGAGCCTTGGTGAATTCCTGCAGTGCATCTTGTAGATGGTAGAAACTGCTGGTACTGTGCGTCGGTGGTGGAGGGACTGAATGTTAGTGGACGGGTGCCAATCAAGCAGGGCTGCTTTGTCCTGGATGGTGTGAAGCTTCTTAAGTGTTGCTGGAGTTGCACTCGTCCAGATAAGTGGAGAGTGTTTCATCACACTCCTGACTTGTCCATTGTAGATAATGGACTGGGTTTGGGGAGTTAGGAGGTTAGTAACTGGCAGCGGGATTCCCAGCCTTTGACCTCATCTTGTAGTCACAGTAATTATATGGCTAGCCCACTTCAGTTTCTTGTCAATGCTAACTCCAAGGATGTTGAATAGTGGGGGATTTAGTGATGCTAATGCCGTTGAATATCAATGGGCAATGGTTAACTTCCTTCTTGTAGGAGATGGTCATTGCCTGGCACTTGTGTGGCGTGAATGTTACTTGCCCCGTATCAGCCCAAGCCTGGATATTGTCCAGGAATCACTGCACTTGGACAGGGACTGCTTCAGTATCTGAGGTGTCACAAATGGTGCTGAACATTGTGCAATCATCAGTGAACATGCCCACTTCTGAACTTATGGTGGAAGGAAGGTTATTGTTGAAGCAGCTGAAGATTCTTGACCCTAGGACACAACCCTGAGGAACTCCTGCAGTGATGTCCTGGAACTGAGATGATTGACCACCAACAACCACAACCATCTTCCTTTGTGTTTGGGATGACTCCAACCAGCAAGGATTCCCGCCACCACCCACTGTCCTTCCCCAAACACGATTCGCATTTGCTCCAGTTTTGCTTGTGCTCCTTGATACCACACTTGGTTAAATGCTGCATTGATATCAAGGGTGGTCACTCTCACCTCACCTCTGGAGGTCAGCTGCTTTGGCCATGTCTGAAGGAAAGCTGTAATGAGATCAGTAGCCCTTTCGGATGCAAAACTGAGCGTCGGTGAGCAGGTTATTGCTAAGCAACTGTCGCTTGACAGTAATTTTGAGGACCCCCTACCTCACTTTACTGATGATCGAGAGTAGCTTGAAGGGGCAGTAATCAGCTGGGTTGGATTTGCCCTGCTTTTTCTATACACGGGATACCAGGAAATTTTCCACATTGCCGGGTAGATGCAAGTGTCACTGTACTGGAACAGATTTCATAGGGGCACAACAAGTTCTGAAGCACAATATTTCAGAATTATTGTCGGAATATTGTCATGGCCCATGGCTTTTTCTACGTCTCTCGTGCCTGCAGCCGTATATTGATATCACCTGGAGTGAAACGGATTGGCTGGAGACTGGCATCTGTGAGGCTGGGCTCTTCTGGAGTAGGCCGAGATGGATCAACCACACAGCACTTCTGGCTGCAGATTGTAGCAACTGCTTCAGTCTGGGCTCCCCCATCATGAGGATGAGATATTTGAGGAGCCTCCTCCTCCGGTGAGTTGGTTAGTTGTCCATCACCATTCACTACTGGATGTGGAAGGTCTGCAGAGCTTATATCTGATCAGTTTGTAGTGGAATTCCTTCCCTCTGCCTATTGCTTGCTGCTAACAATGTGTAGCATGCAAGTAGTCCTGCTTTACAGCTTCACCAGGTTGCAAATCGTTATTAATTATACATGGTGCTGCTCTTGGCATGCCCACCTGCAGTGTTCATTAACCCAGGTTTGATTCCCTGACTTGGAGTTGACGGTAGAGAGGGGGAAATGTCGGACCATGAGTTTGTGGATTGTGGTCGTTTAAAATTATGTTGCTAATAATGGCCCAAAGTGTCTCATGGTTCTGCAGGTTTTAGTTGCTGGGCCTGTTCGAAATCTATCCCATTTAGCATGGTGGTAGTGCCACACAACGTGCTGAATGGCATGCTCAACGTTTAGATGGGGTTTTGTCTCCACAAGGACTCTGCGGTGGTCACCTCGAACGATATTGCCATGGACAGATGCATCGACCACATGACTATTGGTGAGGAATAGGTCAACTATGTGTATTTTCCCCCTTGTTGGTTCCCTCAACACCTGCTGCAGACCCAGTTTGGCAGCTATGTGCTTTTGGAATCGGCCGGCTTGGTCAGTAGTGGTTCTACAGACCCACTCTTGGTGATGGGCATTGAAGTCCTTCATCCAGAGTACATTCTGCGCCCATCCTCAGAGCTTTCTCCAAGTGGTGTTCAACATGGAGGAGCACTGATTCATCAGCTGAGGGAGGCCATTACGTGTTAATCAGCAGGAGGTTCCCTTGCCCATGTTTTAACTGATGCCCTGAGACTTCATGGGGCCTGGAATCAATGCAGAATACTCCCAGTGCATCTCCCACCAGACTCAGTATTACTGTGCCACCACGCCTGCTGTCACTGCCCTGCTGCAGGGACAGAGAATACCAAGGGATGGTGATACTGGTGTTTGGGTATTTTCTGTAAGGTATGATTCCATGAGTATGATTATGTCAGGCAGTTGTTTGACTAGCCTGTGATTCAGCCCTCCCATTTTTGGCAAAAGCCCCCAGATGTTAGTAATGAGGAAATTACAGGGACGAGAGGGCTGAGTTTTCCGTTGTCATCTCCAGTGCCTAGGTCGATGTCGTGTGAACATGAGATCATGTTAAATAGGAGCTGAAGTAGGCCATGTGATGCCTCTCCTTGTATCTGACATATCAGGTCATCAGACCCTGGGGATTGTCAGTATTTAGGTCGAATTAGTTTCCCAGCCAATGTAGCTAGTGATGCAGATTTTTTTAAGCTCCGCCCTACTTTTCATCTCTTGATTTTCAGCGATATTTAAGAATTTGTAAGTTAGATTATCTTTTTAAATTGGAAAATGTAATAAAAATGCAAGCTGAGTCTTGACAGAGCAAGTCGACAAACGGCATAAATGAGTCGTTTTGCGGAGAAAACAATGAATAAATTGAAATATGTTAAGAAGAACCATGTTTGCATCGACTTTAGCAAGGTGCACATTGTTCTCTCAGAAGCTTGTAGGAAATGCATTTAGAGCCTAACCCTTTGGTTTAACTTAGAGCAGAAGCAATCTTTGAAGACGTGCTTTTGATAGTATTAGTACTGTTGGTGGGTCAGAGATAGCATTAAGGTATAATTTGTATTTGTGCCTGTACTATAACTGTTCATTAGAATAGTTAGAATAACTATTTGCTAGAATTTAGGCCCTGTCCTACTGAAATGATTAGGCAAACAAAATGACTAGAAAACCGAACTGAGAAAAGGTGAAATAAATGATAATACATATTTTACAGATTTGCACAGTCTCAACAAGAGTTCATCAACGGTGATTGCCTATTATTTTATTTGATATTTCGTTTTGCACTTATTTTAGACCGTCCCTTAAAACCGACCTGTCTTTTGGAACTCCAAGGCCCTGCTACTGAGACTGGGCAAAATATTACCGTCAGCTGCATTGTGCCGAACACTTACCCCCCGCCCGTGACATTTTATTTCTACGCTAATTCTGAAGATCAGCTTCATTTGCCTCAAGTAACAAACAAGCATAATTTTTCTGTCATCTATCTCACTGTACCTTGTTTACAAAGCAAGACTGGATATTACACCTGTCAATATAAAGTACAGATTGCGGGGAGATGGATAGAGTCAGAGAGATCTGATCCTCAGAGGCTGGTCCTATCAGGTAGGATGTCGCCGATATAATGCAAATCCTTAATTATATGGTTCAATGCGCGATTGATAAATATTATGCTTCCTTTAAAGGATTTGCCGGTTCCCCACAATGCTGATTTTGGTGTATTACGCAAGAATAATTTAAGGAAGAATTGACGTCGATTGCTATTTCAGGCTTGCTTTTTTGCATAGAACTAGGTCAAGTGAAGTAACTCTTTCGAGTACAAACACGTTTCTATCTGTTCCTATTCAGATGAAGTAACATTGATTCATAGTTTGCCATTGTGAGATTTGAACTCTTGATACTCTTTCGAGCACAAACCCGTTTCCATCTGTCTCAGATGAAGTTACATTGCTTCATAGTTTTGCCATTGTGAGATTTGATCTCTTGATCTTGGGGTTATAAACCCAGTACCATAACCACTGGGCTATTTAGGCCAAGCCCTCTGCTCAAGTGAAGTAAGTGAAGCAATGTATCAATACCAATTAGTCAAATAGCAACCATTATGAGCAGCCTGTCATCATCAGTTTGATTTGTTGATTTGAATATAGCCCACAGAAGCCTGCAATGAGTAGCCTGAATGCACCTGTGTCAGTCTCAGTTTGTGTCGTTACATTTATTTTAAGGGCTTAATAATAAGTTGTCAATTTGCAAAAAAGAACATTATGGCCGCCTGCGTAACATTTTAGACTCTATTCCTCTCGATATGTTACAGGTGGAATAAACATACAACTCCTACTTATCCTGGGGTCAGCGGTGCTTCTCTTTCTGTTAGTCACGGGTTCGATATGTTGCCTGTGCATCAATAATACAGGTAATCAATCAATTGTTGTCAATAAGTCACATGATTCAAATATGGGTCTGTTTATTGTCTGATGTCTGTTAATTGTGTTCTTATTGAACTCATTGACATGAAACATCATTGCTATCACATTTACATCACGTTTAGAACACACAGGACATGCCCCATATTCGTGTGTCTTAAGAATCCACCCACGCTGTTAGCTTCAACAAGCGTTAAGAAAATGATTGGAATATTCGTCTCTTGTTGATTATTGATATTCAGCGAAAGGAGGAAGCTTTTGGCTTGCTATCCTTTGCAGCAAGAGCAGGAACATGCTTGGAAAAAGGGAAAAATAATTGATGAAGTCAAGAACTAGCTCACCAATTCATTCTTGATAACTAATAATGCGATCAGCGGATTTAACTGTCCTGTGATTATGTGAACCCGAATTAAAATAATTACTGTCAGTAGCATGAACCATCGCTAAACAGAAATTCCAGGTAGGTATTGGCGTAGTGGTCCCGTCGTTTGATTAGTTATCCAACTAGACCCAGGGCACTCCAGGTTCAAAATCCATGAAGGAAGAATTTGAATTTATTCAAAATCTTGAGTTAAAGTTTTAACATTTTCAATTGTTGTAAAAATCCATCTGATCCACCAATGTCCTTTAGGGAAGGAAATCCGCCAGTCTTAAATATGACTTCAGCAATGTGTTTGACTCTTCAATGCTCTCTAAACAAAGGCAATTAGGGGTGGGCAATAAATGCTGGTCCTTCCCAGCGACGTCCACATCCAATGAATTTTTTAAAAAGGGTATCGTTAGCTTTCGTTGAACGCGTAGAGAAGTAGGTCCATGTATTGAGTAATAATTCTAAATTTGAGCAAAAAAATGTTTGCCACTTGGAAAATGCATGGGCATATACTTAGCATTTAGCAAAAGCAGGCAGAGGTGGGGGACACTCAGCCCCTCAGATTTGCTGCACCATTCAATTGCTCCTTGGCTCATCTACATCTCAGATCAATTCCCAACCTTAGCCTACATCCGTTATCACGTTTGTCTTCAAACTGAACTATGAATCTGAATAATTAACGCTCCCACACGTTTGGGAAAGAAGGATGTGAAAATTGACGTTTTTTAAATGTAATCTTCCTTCCTAGTTTTCCCTCCTACAAGGAAAACTCGAATTTGAATAAGTGTCCTTGTTCCACATCTGCCCCACCAAATCTTTTCAATGTTTGAGCCTCCGTGATTCGTCCACTGGCCGATATCCCAATGTGAATGGGATGATCGTAAAGTTACATAATCTTTGCTCAAAATTCATCCTCTGAAACTCAACATAACATTGGTCAATCTGGATGGAAATTCTAGGTTGACTCCAGTCTGGCAATGCCGAGATATTTTAGGAAATTTGGTGCCGAGATCCGAATGCTTTACTAATACGGGTTCTGGATGAAACTGCATCGCTGCAGGAAACAGGAAACACTTTCCCCTTTGTATTGCAGTTCTCTGAATGCAAGGGCAAAATTCCATTCGACTCCCCATCGGTTTTACTACCCACCTGCAAGTTATCGTTGTTGCGTACTAATGGACTCCGAATTCAATTTCTCCCTTTCCAATTTATGATGCTTATCCATCTTCGTTATAGACAAAGTGAATAATCTCCATTTTTCAAAAGCAATCTCCAGTTCCTGACATTACACCCTATCTTTAACTCCGTCTTTGCCCCCAAAGTAAATCTTTGCTTCAACATGTGAGATACTGAGGACGCTTGACTAGGTGCATTCTGAGAGGATATTTCCCTTTCACTCACATAGAAACATATAAACTAGGAGCAGGAGGAGGCCATTCGGCCCTTCGAGCCTGCTCTGCCATTCATTATGATCATGGCTGATCATCTAACTCAATAGCCTGCTCCCGCTTTCTCCCCATACCCTTTGATCCCTTTCGCCCCAAGAGCTATATCTAACTCCTTCTTGAAAACATACAATGTTTTGGTGTCAACTACTTTCTGTGGTAATGAATTCCACAGGCTCGCCTCTCTCTGGATAAAGAAATTTCTCCTCACCTCACTTGAGAAACAAAAATTAGGCGGGCGCAGTTTAAGACGGAAATGAGGCAAAAAAAAACTTCTATTTTCTCAAAGGCTCATTAATCTGTGATATTTTGTTCTCCAGACAGGAGTGGAGGCAATACATTTTGTTACTTTTGAGACTGAGTTAGATAGATTGTGAGACAAAAGATATAGGCTAGAGGAGAAAGCATAGTTGAGATCACGAGCAGATCAAACTTGATCTTGTCGAATGGTGAAGCAGGCTGGAGAGGTCGAGTGGTCTCACCCTGCTCCTAATTCATATGTTTGTAAGTTCGCATGTGTGAGAAAATGAATTCTAAATAATTGGCAGTTAGAGACTCAATGCCAATGTATGTCTAAATAAGGTAAGCCATAACGTTGAGTTTAATGTGACATCAATAACATTTCTTTACCTTTCACATGTGCTGCTGAACCTGATATCGTCATTCTAGATATATGTATATTTATCATTTATGCATTCACGGGATGTGGGCTTCGCTGGCTGAGTCAGCATTTATTGTCCATCCCTAATTGCCCCTTGAGCAGTTGGTGATGAGCTGCCTTCTTGAACCGCTGCAATCCATTTGGTGTAGGTACACCCAGTGCTGGTAGAGAGGGAGTTCCAGGATTTTGCCCCAGTGGTGAAGGTACACCCACAGCGCTGTAAGGGAGTTAGTTCCTGGATTTTGTCCCTGTGGTGTAGGTACACCCACAGTGCTGTTACGGGGGGGATCTCCAAGATTTGGTCCTTGTGGTGTAGGTACACCCACAGTGCTGTCAGAGTGTGAGCTCCAGAATTTTGTCCCTGTGGTGTAGGTACACCCACAGTGCGATTAGGGAGGGAGTTCCAGGCTTTTGTTCCTGTGGTGTTGGTACACCCACAGTGCTGTTACGGGGGGAGCTCCAAGATCTTGCACATGTGGTGTAGTTACACCCACAGCGCTGTTAGGGAGGGAGTTCCAGGATTTTGTCCACGTGGTGTATGTACACCCACAGTGCTGTTAGGGCAGGAGTCCCAGGATTTTGACCCAGCGGCAGTGAAGGAATTGCCGATATGTTTCCAAGTCAGGATGGTGAGTAGCTTGGAGGGGAACTCCCAGGTGGCCTTGTTACCATGTGTCCGCTGCCCTTGTCCTTCTGGATGGTATTGGTTGTGCATTTGGAAGGTGCTTTCGAACGAGCCTTGGTGAGTTGCTGCAGTGCATCTTGTAGATGATTCTATATTTTCGTTCTATATTGAATTTTCATCAGCTGGAAATAGTTGTGTCTGAAATGTAATTTTTTCGAATTATCTAATGTCCATCTCCTGTTTATCCTATGGTGGAATGAAACAACTCAGGGCGAAAAAGGTGAGATACGTTTATTAATATTATCACTTGTTACCATCAGTTTTAACTAGCAAAATGCTCATCTGTTAATTGTTTTAAAAGTAGGGTGGGGCGGGGGTATGTTAGAATTATGAGAAAATATATAATTTAATGTTTATCCACTATTTGATAGCACTTGGTTACATTAATATACAATTTAATTGCATAATAATTATATTAGCAACCCGAATGCAGTGAGTTTTATAAAGTCCTCACTAAGCCTCTTGTAAATTCTGGGCAGTAGAGTTTCAGAAGCACAGCAAGGAAGGATATAAATGGCGCAGAAGATATTTCGACAAACGGTACCCGAGTTGAAGAGATTCAGTTGTGTGATAATTCTGGAAAACTTATTGTTATATGTTTCGAAAAGATAGTAAGTTGAATTGAGGTGTTTTTACCGATGAGGCCTTTGACAGAGTTCATCGGGAGAGAGGGTTTCTACTGACAGGAGTATAGGTAACGAAAGAAACACTTGTTTAAGTCCGTCGGCAATTTGCATTCTCACACACTGAGGACTAATGGACTGAAATGTGGAATTATGAAACTTTAATCCATTGGCTTTGTTAGAATAAGATACAACTTAGTGGGAATGTTAGAGCAGAGTGGGAATTGTGGATTCCAATTGATTTCTCTTCTCATGAACGATGGCCCTGATAGAGATCATTTATAATTATGAAAGTTTTTGATGGGGCAGATACAGCTTGCGTGTATCCACCTGTCTGGGGTAAAAACGAGTGGCCAATAGAACAGTATAGTTGCCAGAGAATGAAACCAGTAATTGAAATCACTCACCTGGAGGGTGGCGCGAATGTGGAACTCGCTATCACAGTGGGTGGCTGGAGCGAACAATATGGATGCATTTAACGGCAGGCAAGATAATCCTTAAGAGAGAACGGGAGGAATGATTATGCTGCTGGTGTTACTGATGAAGTGAGGAAGAGGCACTTGTGGAACAGGCATCTTTGCAATGGCTGTTTGACCCGAACGGTCTGTTTCTCAGTCAATCCTCTGGGATCCAAAAAATAAAATCCTTTGTATCATTCAATGCCCAGAAATAGACTCAGAACATCAAATGCATTGTAACATAAGCTTTATACAACACGAGTGCAACTTCCAGTTGGTTGTATTTCATTCGCTGTTGAGATAAAGACTCATTATAATTTTAAACTGTTTTCTGAAGTCCATTTTAAATAGCTTTTTCATTCCACAGATAAATCAATTCATCAGGTCTTCCTGGTTCCGATATTTTCACTTCATCAGGTCCTCCTGGTTCCGATATTTTCACTCTAAAGAAAATGAATTGTTTAACACCTATTGAGGCACAGGGACTGCCGCTGTCTATCTACATACCTATCAGTGACCTTTTTGCTGATTGTGAGAATAGGACGAACAAAATGTAGTGTAGAAACTAAAATTGCACTTTCTCGGTTCCAGGGAAGAGACTGCAACTTTGGACCAAGACAGTACCAATGTTTCACCTGAGCGTGAGTTACCATTGAATTGATTGTACCGTATATGAAGTAATAATAAATGTGAACTGCTCACTCGAGAGAATGGAAACACAGGTCCCCCTTTGTTTTCTAGTGGTATCAATGAAGGAGAACCGACCAATTATTCTGTCTAATGTTATCAGTCCACGGGAAATAATAGGGGAAACTACTTAACATTCAAGTTGATCGTCTCAATCTCATAAAAATGTACCACTTAATTCAGCATGGAGGGATATCTTCGTATTCGTTCTCATCAATTTCAACAGACATTTCTCTCTTAATTATATTTCTCCAAAGACTGTTCATATATGTTGCTGCATTTTGGTAAATATTATTATTTGACTATGTTACTGTTTTCATATTACCATTGCGCACTTCGAACTGTATTCCTGGCGATTTGAAAAATGGTCACTATGCCTCAAGCTTAATTTGATACAGTCCAAAAACGCGTTACATAATTGGCAAGCAGTTCCCAGGTATTGTGCTGTTTATCTCGATTAAAAGTAATGTGGAAAGCATTCTGGACAGAGGCAAAACAAATGCCAAATTCTTAACACCCGGTTTCCATTCCCCCAACAACTTGAAATCGAGGCCAGCCGAGTTGGAAATGTAAATTAACAACACCCAGTTTGGCTTTGAGACCCTCGGGCCACAGGTCGCGAGTCCCTATGAACTATAGTCATGACGTAAATAGACGTCTATATATAGCTCACATGCATATGAATATCTTGCAGATACACTGCTCACCTGGAACCGCACCGCTGAACCGGAAAATGTAAGAGTCTTAATCTTTGCACTATTTTATATACCTTTATTAACCTCCATTATTCCCAAGGTATCAGAAATAAATCGTGTGGCCAAAGAAGCAGCCTGTTAATTTAATGTCATTAACCAGTGCAGCGAAATGCACGGGAGGGTAGTTATAATTTAGGGTCTCAGCTGAAGAGACTTGAGTTGGATTTGTGGTTGCCCTCCATCCCTTTGGGTTGTATCGTTCATTCAAGTCCGCAGTAACGTTGGGATTCTGCACATTCCATTGTGGCGCATGGATCTCTTTAACGTAAAGGCGGTTTTGAAAATTAAATAATAATGATGAATAGGATATCATTTACTTTGTAAACAATACTCCATCCATAATTATCACCGACATTATTTGTTAGCCTGAAATTATCGAAAGAGAACTTCAAATGTATCCACCTTATTTGTCAGTCCATTCAGATAAGAGCAATGATATAAATAATTATCATATAAAAAAGGCAATTGATCGGTTTTTATTTGACACAAATGGCAATGGATATGTGGAATTATTTGACTGAATGAGTAGTGGTATCACAAAACCTCATCACGGTTACATTTTTAAACACTCATGGATATGCCACCAATAGGCCACTCGGCCCCTCGACCCTGGTTTCCATTCAATTAGTTCATGGCTGACATGATTGCATCCTCCCGCCTCCCTTCTCAGTAAGCTTACACCCTCTTCTTCACCGATAATCTAACTATATATATCAGAGTTTCTGCTTCCATTGTATTTTGAGGAAGGGAGTTACAAAGACTCACGACTGTCTGCAATATATTGGTTAAACACGACTTCCCTTTCACAACACCATATTTATTCTCCCTGATTAATTTGGATTTTTGTAAGTGCTTTGCCATAACTTAGAGCCTCTAACGTTTCACTCTGACAGATGTTAAGCTAACTGGCAGGTATTTTCCCGCTTCCTGCCTCCCTCACTTTTTTAATAATGGAGTTCCATTTGCTATTTTCCAATCTAATGCAACCATCACCGAATCTAGGTGATTTTGAAAAAAAAAATCTACGGACCAATGGCTGGAAGGTGGGATAAGAATGTTTAACTCTTTGTGCAGCATCAGTGGCCACAGTAGTGACAGAGGGGAATTCATGATGGTATTGCCAGGAATGGTGAATCATAGCTATGAATCACAGAATCACATCGTGCAGATGAGGCCCTTCGGCCCATCGAGTCTGCAACGACACGTGAGAACCACCTGACCTATCTACCTAATCCCATTTACCAGCACTTGGCCCCATAGCCTTGAATGTTATGACGTGCCAAGTGCTCATCCAGGTACTTTTTAAATGATGTGAGGCAACCAGCCTCCATCACCTTCCCAGGCAGCGCATTCCAGACCGTCACCACCCTCTTGGTAAAAAACCTTTTCCTCATATCCCCTCCCAAAACCTCCTGCCCCTCACCTTGATCTTCTGTCCCCTTGTGACTGACCTTTCAACTAAGGGGAACAGCTGCTCCCTCTCCATCCTGTCCATAAAGATTGGGTGGGCTGAGTTAGTTTTGTTTAGGGTAGAGTGGTCTGAGGGTAGACCTAATGATGTATGGAACTAAGACGGGTCAAAGGTGAATGAGGCGGGCTTATTTCTGTTAGCAGGTAGGTGAATAACCAGAGACCACCGATTTGAGGTAATTGGCAGGAGAGGGAGGGATGTTATTTTTACGCTCGGTGATAAGTGCCTGGACCTCACCTTGTGAATCGGTGATAGTGACAGAATAGCTCAGAACATTTGAAAGCAGAGCATCAACACAACAAAAAAAACAGACTTAGAAATGCACTTGAACTGCACTAACCTACCAGGCGACCGACCACAAGCTGCAAGGTGGGCTGAGACTGGATGTCTCTTTGTCAGCTCCGATGGGCCGAATGCCTGTCTGACGTGCGCTCTATGATTCATTTTTTCCCTCTCTCACTCTCTCTAAGGCGGTTCACCGGACTTATCAAGCGCAGTTAAGCGGGGAGGGTAAATGTCCACCTTGTCAACTACGTCAACATCACCGACAGGCTACAGTCTTGGGCTAAGTGATGGTCGATTTAAATCAGAGATGAGGAGGAATTACATTTCTCTCAAGGATCTTGAATGTGTGCAATTCACTACCTCAGAGTGCAGTGGATGTCGGGACGCTGAATAAATTTAAAGAGGAGATAGACAGATTTTTAATTACTAACGGATTGAAAGGTTATGGGAAGAGGGCGGGAAATTGGAGTTGAGGCCGAAATGAGATCAGCCATGGTCGTAATGAATGGCGGGGCAGTCTCGAGGGGCTGAACTGCCCACTCCTGCTCCTAGTTCTTATATTCTTATGAATAGCAAAAAGCACAATGAAAACGAGCAACTGATGATTTCAATTGAGAGATATTAGCCAATTGAAATGATTGTTTTATTTTTCCTCTTTTCAGGTCGAACATACGTTTGACATGGTCGATTTGACGGATTCAAACACAACACCTCGTGAATCGTGCAAGAGAGAGTCATCCATTTATGCGAATATAAGATAGAGGCTGGCTCAGGACTGTGGAAGTTATGCTTGTTTAATCATTGTTATAACAAATTCTCATACACGCTCACTCTTCGGCATATTTGAAGTCAGATTTTTCCGCAGAATATATATATATATATACACACATACACCTGTGTAACGGTTGTTTGCGGTTTTCTCGATCATTAACCTGCATGATTCTTTTCTAAAACAATATTTGCCTGTTCCCGCGTTGCTCCTGTGCCCTTCCCGCACCCACTCTTTGGCAGTCTCTCTGCGGCTTAGCCCAGCCGAAGCTCAGCTCCAAGTTCCGTTCAGCCACCGACATACATTACAAGATTCAGATTTTAATTTTCGATGCGTGTCAGAATCTATGTTTTTTATTTACTTTCCCCTTCCTATCCCTGTGACCTTCAACTGTGCTCCAGCAGTTGCTGATCTGCCCTCTTCAATTCAGGACTCCTTAAATCACCCAATTTCGGCTGTCAAACTTTACTAGACTCGTCCTTAAGCTCTTCAATACCCCCCTCCCCACCCAGCCACACATACAAACACACACATATACACACACACACACACACACACATACACACAATGATCTTTGGCTCTCTTAATTAATTCTTTCTTTAAGGTGCGCTTTGATCGAAGCTCCTCGATGAAGTTTCCTGTCACGGCGTTGTGACATTTTCCTCTGTGTCTCAGTGTCGAACTGTGTGTGGTTACGCTCCTGAAGCGCGCCACTGGGGAGGGAGTGGCGTAGTGGGAATGCCTCTGGATACACCTAACGCAGAAGACTGGACTAATGATCTGGGGGCAATGAATAAAGGTGATGGAACGTAAAGGTGGTCTCAGTAATTTGAAGTATGAAACTATCATTTATTCAGAAATAAAAAATCATCAGCTTCATCTTTGTCCTTTAGGGAAGGGAATCTACCGTCCTTTCCCGGCCTTGTCTACATGTGACTGAGACTCCTAACTCCCCTATGAAGTTACCGAGCAAGCCACTTAGTTCAGGGGCAATTAGGGACAGGCAACAAACAACATATGCTGGACTTGCCAGCGACGTCCACATCCCAATAAAGAGAGAGAGAGAAAGCAGCTACTTCTGTGAGTCGATGTTACGCTTTGTGAGATTACATTCCTGTTCAGCGCTTGGACACGAATTTCTACATTCAATGTGTTGCACAGCTCCAGCCTGTCGTTGTTGATCGCGCTCATTTTTGTGTGCAGACCGGAGCTCATGGCTTCTTCCCCGGTTTTCCTACCTGCGCTGAGTGTGAAACGCCTCCAAGTTCTGCTCCCTTGGTGGAATTCACCTGTTTGCGCCTGTTATAAGTGCGGGCAGAATGCACCAAAAAACCCGTGTCAAACTTATATTACAGGAGATGTTTTGAGCTGCGTTTCATTGGATCTCAGGAATTTGGGGAAATTACAGAGAAAATGAAAGTCCATAGAAAACAGTTAGTGTTTTATTGTGTGGCCGGTTGTTAACAGTTGTCTAACTGCAGAGATTGGTGCAAATGTGCTGCCATGTTGGTCTCGATCAGAGCCAATCAAAATGAACAAAACAAATCCCGGATGTAATTTGAAAGACTTCATCAAAATTCACATAAAGCCTTTAAAAAAATGTTTTTACAGTCACTGGACTGGTATTCCAGAGACCCAGGGTAACGCTCTGGGGACCCGCGTTCGAATCCCACCACGGCAGATGGTGAAATTTGATTCCAACACAAATCTCGAATTGAAAGTCTAATGATGACCATGACACCATTGTCGATTGTTATAAAAACCCATCTGGTTCACTAATGTCCTTTAGGGAAGGAAATCTTCCGTCATTAACTGGCCTGGCCTATATGTGACTCCTGACCCACAGCAAGGTGTGGTTGGCTCCTGAAATGCCCTTTGAACAAGGCTAATTAGGGATGGGCAATAAATGCTGGCCCAGCCAGCGACACCCACATCACATGAACGAATGATTTAAAAAAAAAACGCACAGGACAGGAAATGGTGTCCCTGACACCATTCAGGCCTTTAGTTCGATCGTACGCCTGCGTTCCATGTTCCTTACTGCGCTGCCTAACGAAAATATATCAATCACAGCTCTGAAATGTTCGAAATTTAAAAAAAGAAACAAGAGTTTTATTTCTCGCAATGTTTCGGACTTAAAACCTTGGCGCCCCTTTGTTGATCTGCTGATTTAAGACTATGTCCCCAGTAAGACCAAAACATCTTTCCTGCAGCCCGGTGCCGAAGGGGGTTAAAAATCAGTATGTCAGGTAAAGCCCGGACTGCATTTTCTGATTCCTGGATGGAATCTGGACACCTTCTGGCGAGGGGAGCATTTGCTGCCCATCCCTCATTCTCCCTGAACTGACTGGCTTGCTATGTCACTGCAGAGGGCGGTTAAGTGTTAACCACGCAGCTGCGGGTCTAGAGTCACACGTAGCGCAGACAAGGACAGCAAATGTCCCTCCCTAAAGGGGCATAGGCGAACACGTTGGGGTATTAGAACAATCGATGATAATTGTCAGGGGCATCATTACTGAGACTAGCTAGGTACTGCAGATTCAATCATTCAACATAAATTCTACCAGCCCGGGTTCTGACCCCGTGCCCTAACAATATTAGCTTGGGCCTGTACATTACTAGTCACTGACATTACCCACTAAGCCATTATCTCCTCCTATGCAACTTATACGGAGGTGGGCTGATATCACACCGAAAGCGGCGGATCACTCAAAGAGGATCATATTTACTATATATTACTCGGCGTCTCACACCGTTAGAAAACAGACATATATTCGTAAAACGCATATTACGACCTCCCCGGGCATTAGGTACCACGCAGCGATTGGCGGGATGTGGTGGCATAGTGTTATTGTCCCAGGGTAATGCTCTTGGGACCCTGTTTCGAATCTCACCGCAACAGATGGAGGAATTTGAATTCTGTAATTTTAAAAAAAGCTGGAATGAAAAATCTGATGATGGAAAACTAACACCGTTTAGGGAAGGAAATCTGCCGTGCTCACTTGGCCTGGGTTACAATGGCCCCAGACACACAGCAATGTAATTGACGCTCAAATACCCTCTGAACTAGGGAAATTAGGGAGGGTCAATAAAAACTGGGCACCCACAGCCCATGAACGAATTTTATAAAAGCTACTTCAGCACTTTTGAAATGTCTTCAATGGGGTGAAACATGTTCTAAGTCATACCCAAGCTCAAAGACTGATATGTTGCGTAGACGGACAGTGTACAGTTGCTATGTTGCTATGTGACCGACAGGAGGAGTAAGTGCTGCACACAAGGAGGTTATCTGGCGTCTCTTGCCTGGTTATATCAACGAAAAGCCATCAAGTGTAATCCCTGTTATGGCTGGTGGGTGGTAAATGTCAAGCTACCCAAATCCCAGAAACTTAGAGCAGTTGTCACAGTATATGAACCTTCCGAATTCAAAGCTGAGGTCCCTCTCACTTTGCCTGGTGTCTGCTAAAGTCTATGGGTTGCTTTTGCCTTAATGCGGATTAATTTGGGAATTTGTTAAAAGTTAAGAAAATAGTAAATTTATAATCATGAATATGTGTTTAATGTGTTGTAACTTAAAATATTTCATTTAGTTTAGTATGAAAGCTGGCTGTCTGATTCCTGAATTTAGAGCTGCATTTCAAATATACCACTTAAAATATAGGTTATGTGAGTTGTTTAAAGTCTGAGATTTTTAAACAACTCGGTTTTAGCGTCTGCTGGGTCCTAACAGGGACTTAATTAATTTAAAGGCAGCAGGTCTGAAGTCTTTGATGTTCAGGAAGATAAGCTGGGTTTGAAATGTTAATTAAGTAAACCTCGATGTAAAGGGAACATGTGTTCTTTTTTCCTTACTAATTCAACTTGAGGTTCCTCTCATTTAGGTTTCTGTGGAGACAGTTTTAGGCTTACACCTAATTTGATCTTACATTGGCTCTGCCCCCTCACACAAAGTTGCTGTCTGTTATGTCCAGCACAGCTCATTGAAAGTAAAGCAGCGCTTCACTTGCGCTTCCCTCAATTTAGTCTACTGCATTCATGGCTCCCAATGCGATCTCATCTACATTGGAGAGATCATCTGTCTATCACTTGCTCGTCCTGTTTTCTACCCTTAATATCACCATTAGCACATTCCTTGGCTAATATCACCACCGTCAACACCCCTTTGTCCTTTTTTCTATGACATCTTTGGTAATCTCTTTTTTGCCTCCACCTATCACTGGTCCTCTATCCAGCTCTACCTGTCTCACCACCCTCAACCATCTTATATTTCACTTGATTTCTATATTTCCATAGTTCTGACGAACAGTCATACAGACTCGAAACATTAACTGTATCCCTTTCCACAGATGCTGCCAGACCTGCTGAGTTTTTCCAGCTATTTTTGTTTTTGTATGTTATTTCCATCCCCCAGGTCACTCTCCTGTTCACTCCGGTATGTTTAATCAGTGGGTTGTACTAAAAGTGTCTGACTTCTGTGAAACCCCCAATCCAGAGGGGAGCGCTAGACTCCTGAACTGCTGAAATGGATAAAGCTCTCCACCAAGTGAGTTGCAACATAGCTCTTCAAAGAGCCTTACTGTTCTTGTTTCCACAGTTCACAGTGGAGTTTTAATTGGAGCTGGCGCCGTTGGTCCTGGCCTTTGTCCCTCTCTTCAAACTTCTTTGGCCAACCTCCCAGTTAGCAGCAGGCACACAAAGCTCTGGACCTTTGGGGAGCTGATGGTGCTGCTGGTCTTGCAATATGTCAGGGGGGGATCATTCAGGAAGGAGTGCTTGATGTTCAGGCCTCTGGAAGACTTCCCTGTGTTGGGATGAAAATGTTTCATCATTTGGCAGTTGTGGGAAAATCACCAGATATTTTTACACCTGCACTAGCGGGTTTGGGAAGGTGTGTTGGTGGGGAGATGGTGACATATAGTGGGAATGTAAAGTGGACTGGTAGTCCAAGAACGCAGGCTAATGATCTAGTTACATGGTTCACAACTGAATTTAATTCAATTAATTAATTTTTACAATCTGGAGTTAAAAACTAGGCTCATGACTAGTGAACCATGAAATTATCATAAATTGCCATAAAAACCCATTTGGTTCACTAATGTCCTTTAGGGAGGGAAATCTGCTGTCCTTACCCGGTCTGGCCTACATGTGACTCCAGACCCAGAGCATATGTACTTTACCTCTGAAGTGGCCTCGCAAACCACTCAATTCAAGGGCAATTAGTGATGGGCAACAAATCCTGGCCTTGCTATTGACCCCCCATGAACAAATAACAACATTTTGCTTAATGTGAATCTGCACTGTATGAATCTCTGTTTATTCTAATGCTGGCAGTTTATGTTTTGTGATTTTTGGCATTTTTTTTAACATCCATTGCCATTTTCATTTCTCTCTACATGGCAGTCTCTGCTCTGTGAATCAGCATATTTTGTAGCATCGGTCCCTGGCAGTGAATGTGAATTTTACACTATATCTGTCAGTTTCTGGTACATGACCTTTCCGACTAAGGCAGTGTAGATTATCCTTTATTTTTTGTCAGTTTTGGTGTATGTGAGTGGATTGGCTTGTCTCCTTTCACTTTCTGGTGAGTGAGTGTGAAATCAGTCCTGTCCTCTTCTAACATAGACCCATGAGATTTTATTGTGTCTCTCTTTGTCTCTGGTATTTATGTGTATTGTATGCCTGTTTACCTGTTTCCTCCCTGGTTAGTCGACATAGATTTTTCTTTCTCTCTGTCAGTCCCTGGTGTGTGAGGATGGGCCTCATATGTACTTCTCAGTTCACTAGTGCAGGAATGTTGCTGTAATAATGCATCTTTCAGTTTCAAGTATATGAGTTCCAGTTTAATGCCGTCTTTGCCAGTGTTTTGTATTGGAGTGTGGCATTTCTTCCATTCTGGCCAGCTCTGGCACAAGAGTGCTATTTTTCCTCTCTCTGTGCATCTCAACTATGTGAATATATGTTTTATGAAGCAACTCCCAATCTCTGGTGTGGGACTCTAAGTTTCATACTGTATTTGTCAGTGAATGGTGAGACTGTGCATCTTTTTTTTTGCACCTATCTGTTCCTGTCATGTGAGAGCAGTAAATAATCTGTAAGTGTCACTTTCTGGATTGTGGATTTTATTTTGTTTCTGTCACTACCTGGTAGGCATATTTTAAAAATGTGTATATTTAATCATTTATGGGATGTGGGAATGTCTGGTTAGGCCAGCACTAATTGTCCATCACGAATTGCACTAGAAAAGGTGATGGTGAGCTTTTATCTTGAATTGCTGCTGTCCATGTGGCATAGGTATGCAATGTCTTGTTAGGCAGTTCCAGGATTTTGTCCCATGACTTTGAAGGAACAGCGATATATTTCCAGGTCATGATGTTGGGTGGATTATAGGGGAACCTGCATGTGGTGGTGTCCCCATATGTCTGCTGCTCTTGTCCTTCTCGATGGTAGTGGTCGTGGGTTTGGATGATTCTGTCTAAGGAGCCTTGGTGAGTTCCTGCAGTGCATCTTGTAGGTGGTACACACACTGCTGCTACTGTGCATCAGCGGTGGATGCTGTGAATTTTTGTGGATGGAGTGCCAATCAAGTGGGGCTGCTTTGTCCTGGATGGTGTCAAGCTTCTAATGTTCGAGCTACACTCATCCAGGCAAGTGGATAGTATTCCATCACACACCTAATGTGCAGTGTAGATGGTAGACGGTCTTGGGGACTTGGGAGGTGAATTACTCTGCAGATGATTCCTAGCCTTTGACCTGATCTTGTACCCAAGGTATTTATATGTCTGGTCCAGTTCAGGTTATAGTCAATGGTTACCCCCAGAATGTTGATAGTGGGGAAGGCAGTGAAGGTAATGTCAATGAATGTCAAAGGGTGGTGGTTAGGTTCTCTTGTTGGAAAAGGTCATTGCCTGGCACTTGTGTGACCTGGATGTTACTTGCCACTTGTCAGTCCATGCCTGGATATTGTCTAGGTCTTGCTGCATTTTGACATGGACGTGGATAGTGTTTCAGTATCTAAGAAAGTTGTTTAAGACGTTTGTGTTGCTCAGTGTTTTACTGGTGATTGTGCATTGGACTCTTTCTCTTCCCCTTTCTGGTATGTGACCCTGGGCTATTCTGTGTACCTGTCAGTCGTTGCTATGGATGTTTCTGTGCTTCTCGGTCTCTATTGGCCTCTAGCAGGTGAGTGCAGCTTTCAATCTGCTCTTTCTGTTTCTGATTTGTGTTCGTCTGATTTATTTCGCCCCTCTCAGTTCCTGACATTTGAATGTGTGTTTTTATTTCTCCTTGTATCTGTCAGTGTCCAGTCTATGAGTTGGTATTTTATTCTGATACTGTCTGTCTCTGCCAGAAACATAGGTAAATAGGCACTTCGAGTCTGCTCCACCATGCAATAAGATCATGGCTGATCTGGTTGTGGTCTCATCACCACGGTCCTTTTTGTCCCCCATAACCTTTGACCCCCTTGCCTCACAAAAGTATTTCGAACTCTGCGTAAAATAAATTCAAAGATACAACCTCCAAGACTGTCTGGGGAATAGGGAGACTGTGTGTGTGTGTCTGTGTGTGTGTGTGTGTGTGTGTGTGTATGTGTGTGTGTGTGTGTGTGTGTGTGTGTGTGTGTGTGTGTGTGTGTGTGTGTGTGTGTGTGTGTGTGTGTGTGTGTGTGTGTGTGTGTGTGTTTGTTTATTATAGTATGGATTTTTATGTAATGTCTTTAATTTCTGCTGAGGGAGTGTATGATTATTATATACCTGTCAGTTTATGATACACAATTTTGCATTTTAGTCTCTCCTCCTCAGGGCCTGGTGTGCAAAAACAGATTTTACCATGTACCTGTCTCTTTCCTATATATGCATTTTATTCAGTTTCTAAGTCAGAAGAATACATTTTCCTTTGTAGCAATCAAAAAAGTGAATGTGGATTTTCTCCAGTACTGTAATTTTGAATCATATGGGTTTGGGTTTTACTCAATACCTGTTAGAATCTCTTGACCTGTGTTTGGGTATTAATCTATCTCTGTCAATCCCTAGTCTAATGTACATGTATCATTCACTACCTGCCAGTTCTTGTAACATGCATTTGTTTTTTTTTTCCCCCCATTTCTGCCAATGTCACTCTCTACTGCAGTATTCTGTGTTCTGCTGTCTCTCGGTCAGTCTCTGATATGTGAACATTTCGAGTCCATATGACTCTTCATTAGAACTGATGTTCTGATGAAGAGCCATACAGACTTGAAATGTTAATTTTGTCTTCCTCTCCACCGATGTTGTCAAACCTGCTGAGTTTTTCCAGCACTTTTTTTTTTGTTTTAGATTTCCAGCACCTGCAGTATTTTGCTTTTATCTCTGATACGTGAATTTTGGTTTAATTGGTCCCTATTTGTTCCTGGTATAAGACTTTGTGTTTTATATTGCCTCTGTCACATTTAGCTCTGTGGAGGTAGATAGTTTTCACTACCTATCAGTGTATCCTGGATATTTGAATATTAATCTCTCTCTGCCAATCTGTGTGTGCTTTCTTCTCTCACTTTCAGTCCCCAGTATGAAGTTACATGTGTTATTCTGGAGCCACCAGGTCTTGATGTGTGAGTGTGAGTTTTACCCTATTTGTCAATTTCTGGGGTATGATTTTGGCCTTATCTGTCTCAATCAGTTACTGGTAGGGCAGTGTGGAGTTTCCTCCACATCTCAGTTATTTCTATGTGTGAGTGAGTTTTACTCTCCCACTTTCAGATTCTGCTATGTGAGAGTGTGCATTCCATACCTGTCATTTTCTAATGTTGAAAATACTTTCTTTGTGTTAGTCTCTGCTGTGTAGTTCTTTGTTTTCCTCTGACCCTGTTAGTCTCAGGTATGGCAAGGAAGTGTTTATTTTTTTGCCTGTCAGTCTCTTGTAAGAGAGTCTGAAATTTATAATAGTCCTCTCAATTCACTGTCGTAGGAATGTGTGTTTTCTACTGTGCCATTCAGTTCCTGTTATCAGAGCGGTACTTCTTCAATATTTCTCTCTTTGTGTGGTTTATTCCATATCTGCCACATTCTGATATATGAGTGATGATTCCTCTCTGCATTTTTCAATTTCTACTGGCTGACTTTTTGTTTCATTCAATACCTGACTTTATTGCATATTGTTTCCACTCTGTACCCGACAGGTTCTGCTATGTGAGTACTGACTTACAGAGTACTTGTCAAGTTTCTGGTTTGAGAGTGTGCTTTTAATTTGTACCTGGTCTTGGCTATGTGGGTGTGATTTTCACACTGGCCTGTCCATATCTAGAATATTGTTTTGGATTTTAATCTTTACTTATCAAGTTTCTGGTATGTAATTTTGAGATGTTACTCTATCCTGGTCATTCACTGATCAGAAAGGATTTTGTTTACTTTGTAGCTGCCAGATTCCAGGATATGATTCTAATCTTGCTTTCTATCATTAATGTCTGGAATGTGAGTATGTCATTTTTATATTTGACCTCTCAGTCTCTCTATAGGACTGTGGATTTTTTTGGCTGATTTCAGATTCTGATCACCGTGGGTCTTACTCTTTACCTGTCAGAATCTGGTATGTGAGCGCACTTTGAGTAATACAGAAGCAGTCTCAGGTAGAATGTGTTTTTACCTCTCTCCCTATCAGGTCTTGATACAGGAGCATGGATGTTGTAATGTACTTCTCATTCACTGGTGTATGCTGGCAGTTTCTACTCTGTAACTTTCAATTTAGCTTGATTTGGGATTTTATTCTGTACCTGTCTGTTGCTGATTTGTCAGAATCTATTTTCTCTGTATTTTTGAGCTCCTGGGATGAGAGTACACATTTTATTTTCTATCTATTTTGTTCAGATTGGTTAGTGGGGTGCTTCATAATGTTCCAGTCAGTTTTATATATAAGATTGTTGCCTTTAAATTTATTTCTCATTTTATTTTTATTTTTTGGGTGAAGTTTTGTTTGTCTTGTTAAGTTTCTGGTATATGAATGTATGTTCTATCCAATACATGACTCAGGTATTAGAATCTCTCAGTCTCTGACATATCCATGGGTGATTTACTCTGTCCCTGTTAGTCTCTGGTATGTGAATGCAGCTTTTGCTTATTCTGCCACTTTTTGGCATTTGGGTGATTGTTTAAACCTTTAGCAATTGGTTTCTGGCATTTGTGTATGTTGTTATCCTGTGCCAGTACTTTTCTGAGACCATATGGGACCTGTCAGTCTCACATTTGGAAGTGTGGTTTGCATTTGAGTCTGTCAGTTCCTGATATATTAGTGTGGTGTTACAATGTATATATCAGTGATACATGATATATTAGTGTGGTGTAACCATGTTAACGTTAGTGATACCTGATATAATAGCATGGTATAACAATGTATATGTCAGTGATAGCTGATATATTAGTGTGGTGTTACAATGTGTATGTTATTGATACATGATATATTAGTGTGGTGTTACAATGCTAATGTTAGTGATACCTGATATATTAGTGTGGTGTTACAATGCTAATGTTAGTGATACCTGATATATTAGTGTGGTTTTACAATGTATATTTTAGTGATACCTGATATATTAGTGTGGTGTTACAATGTATATGTTAGTGATACCTGATACATTACTGTGGTGTTACAACATATAAGTTAGTGTCTAGTAACATTTTTCTTTTTCTCTTTGTAGTGCACAGTTTTTTTTTTTAAACTTGAGATTGTGTGTCGTTCTCTACATGTTCCCCTTTTTGGTATGCGACTGAGTGGTATTTCTTGTATCTGTCAACATTTTCTATTGCTGTTTATGTTCTGTTCTATTCCTGTCAGGTTATAGTGTGTAAATGTGGCTTTAAATGTGTCCCTTCAGTTTTGACTTTGTGGTCATGTGATTTCTTATGTATTTATAAGGTTCTGACATGTGAATATGTTTCTGTTTTGTTTTTTTCAGTTTCTGGTCCATCAGTCTTAGTTTATTTTTCCTTTATCTGTCAGTGTTTACTATAGGAGTGTGTGCTCTGTGCAGTATTTATCAATCCCAGGTATGTACCTATGTGCATTACACTGTAGCTGCCAGACTCTGGTATGTAATTCTGAACTTTCCTTTACACATTTAATTTCCAGGTATATGAGTGAATGGTTTATTATGTACTAGTCAGTTTCTTGATGCGGGGATGGGTTTTCTCTGGATATGGCTGTTGCTGAAATGTGTCTGTTTTTTTTTTCTCATTGTTTCTGGTTTGTGAGTACAATATTTGCTCAGTACCTGACAGAATCATGCATACACCCACCCAAAACTATCAGTGCTACATACATTCTATTATGTAAGTGTGGTTTTACACTGCACCTGCAAGTTACTGAATTGTGTGTCTGATTTTGATATGGTGCACTTCAGTCTCTGACATAGGTGTATTGGATTTTCTTTGTCTGTCTGTCCTTGCTCTGCTTGTATGGATTTTGGTCTGACTCTGAGCTTCTGTATTATTCCATCTCTGGCAGATTGTGGTAGCCATTGTGCAATGTATTCATTCCCCAGCATGTGACTCTTTTTTAATGTACTTGGCAGATGCTGATATAAAATTATGGTTTTCATTAAATTGCTGTCAGTTTCTGGAAGTTAATTTTGCTTTATTTTCTCTGTTCATGACAAGATAAGGTGCAAGTGTGTTTTACTCCTTACCTATTACTTTATCAGAGTGTATTTTTTTCTTTCTATTTGATATCTTTCAACATTTGCTAAGTGTGTGCAAGTTCTAATGTGTTCCTGTTAGAATGCAATTGCTGGTTTTACTGAATACCTGCCTGTTTTTGATAGGGCAGTGATTTTTTTAGCTAGTGCCAGTCATTTGCTGGCATTTAAATAAAGTTTCAAACAGTGCCCACTTGTTTTGTGAGATCTGCATGTGTTTTTCTATGATGCCAATTACTCTGAAGTATAGGAGTGCTGTTTCACTCTGAAATGTTAATTTCTGATATGTGATTGCTGTTTTGCAATGTACCATGCAGTGTCTAGCATGAGAGTTCACCTGCCCAATTCCTTGTATTCCTAAGTGATTTGTTTGTGAAAGTACACCCCCCTTTGCCTGTTTCCCTTTCCATTACGAGGCTGTGTGTTATTCTGTTTCTGTCAGTCTTTGCTAAGGGTAATTATGCAATGCTTTGTCCCTCTCAGGCTCCAGTATTTTTATCCTCTCTTTCAATTTCTGGTTCTTAACAAACCAGACACCCACAAACCATTCATTTTATGATGTGAGTTTTTGTTTTCTTTGTGTCTGTCAGTTTCTGGTTGTTGTGCATGCTTTTTATAAAACTTAATTTTCTAGTTATTTTATATCTGTTAGCCTCCACTAGGAGATTGTACTTTGGCAAGTCTCTGTCAGTCTCTAGTGTCTAACTACAAGTTTTACTTTGCACCTGCCATTTCTTGGTTTCTGAAAGCAGATTTTAAACAAATATCTGTCGATCTCTAGTATGTGATTGTGCATCTTACTCTGTACCAGTTTCTGAAATATAGGTGTAAATTTCTTACTGTACCTTTCAGCCTTTTGTATGAGAGACTGAGTATCATTCTGTACCTTTCAGCTATTCATATGTGAGTGTGCACACTTGACTGCCCTGATAGAACCCAACACTGCCTTTGCAGACACTCCCTGTATTGCACAGTTTCTGTATGTTAGTGATTAGTTTTATATACTTAACCATCACATGGCAGAAACTAATGTATGTTTACTCTGTATCTGCTGGTTTCTGGTATGTGTTTGTGTATTTTAATGTCTGCCCATCAGTCTCTGGTATGAGGGTATACCTTGCATCATTCACTGCTCAGTCCCTGGTGTCTAGTAATGAACTTAACACTGAAACTGTCATTGTTTTGGTGTTTGTTCTGTTTGTCTCTCAGTTCCTTTTGTACGTGCATGTGCATTTTCATTTCTGTAAGAGACAATAGTTTTCCCTTTGCACCTGTCAATCGATGCAAAGTGAGGGTAGATTTTACGCTGTCCCTCTAAGATTCAGGTTTGTGGGTTTGGGGTTTTACTCAGTACCTGTTGGTGGCTGCTGTCATGTATTTGGATTTTAATTGATCCCTGGCATGAGAATATATGTTTTCACCTCTACCTGCCCATCCTTGATATACAATTGTATTTTTGAATCTATGTCATGCTCTGTTACAACTTTATGTCAGTATTTGACAGTGTCTGCTGTTTTATATTTGGAAGCTAATCTAGCCCTGTCAATTTCTGAGTGTCTTTCCTCTGTGTCTTTCATGCTCTAGTATGTGAGTTAGTGTTGTATTCTGGAGCTGCCAGTTCTTGGCGTGTGAGTGTTGCCTTGTATCTAGCAGGCTCAATTACATTATTGTGCATTCTACTCTGACCCTACCAGTCTGCAATTTAGCAGCGTTGAGCATAACATGATTCTGTCAGTTTCCTGTTTCTGAGTATGTATTTTTTTCATTATTGGTCATATTCTGGAGTGTTATTTTGAGTCCTCCAGTGTGCATGCCAGTCTATGTCATTTGACTGTGGGTTTTAATTTACATCTGGCACTGTCAAGCACGTCCCATTCCTGTAAGATCCTGTGATATGAAAGTAGGTTATACTCAATACCACATAGTTTTGCATGTATGAATGCATATTACATTCAGTACCTGTCAAGCACTGTTTTATATGTGTTTGTGACATACTGTTCATCTCTGGAGGAGCAATGCATATCTTATACTCTTCCTGTTGGTTTCTGGTATCTGTGACTGAAGTAGCAGTTCCTGAGACTTAAGTGAGGGTTTAAAACTGTAACATTCAACATTGTCATCTAAATGTTACTGTTAGCATCTCCCGGGTAGTCTTTGTTATGCAAGACTTGGGTTGTGAGCGGTACTCATTTTTCTGGTACATATACTCAATGTTATTTTCTCTGCTCTGCTATCTTTGTTGTGAGAGCGCGTGATTTACGTTGTATCTGTGATACGTGAATTTGGCTTTCATTAGCCTCTCTGTTTACAGCTTGCCTTCCAGCCTATTTTTTTGAGTGGGGATTTCATGCTATATCTCTAACTCCCTCATAGTGCCTGTAGGTGTATGTGGGAATTCATTTTTCTTTTGCTATATGTAAGGCTTTTTTGGCGCTGTGGGTGTGTGTGTGCCATTAATGATGTGCCTCACGCTGTCTGGTCCTGCATCTAGGTGAGATGTGTTCCATATCTGTCAGTCTCCAGTACTGTGGTTCAATTTGGATTGCATATTATATTTCTCAACCAATCATAACTGCACGATGGATCATTTCAGTGATTCAGAACCATTCATCATACTTGGATTTGATTCGTATCAGTTCGTCTTCTTATTTTCTATGTATTTCAGTCGAAAAAAAAGAATAAGTCTGTGTTACAGAATGTATGAAAAATTAAATCTTTAGTACTAAAACCATAGATTCCTGTCTGATTTTCGCTGTATACGTGTGGCATGCAGTATGTTGCTATCGTATTTTGCTTCTCTTTAGTGTGCTAATTTTTCTGTATCTGTAACTTGCTCATATTTTCTCCAAACAGTGGATTGGTTTGACCCCTAACAACCTCTGTCCTTTGAGTGTATGCTTAAAACAATGTTTTGTCTCTGATGTTGTCCAAGATTATGGCTTCATGCAACAGATACAATTCACTGCCAATTTATGCATTTAGGCTCTTTCAGCAACTCTCTTCTACTGAAAAAGCTTGAGGTCAATTCTGTTTGTACACCGGAAGCTTCTTTTTTAATGAGTTATATCTGTCTATGTATTCTAATATGACTCTGTTAACTAATGTTCTATCTGAAGGCTGATTCTCTTGAACCAGAATTCTGGATTGAAATTATATTCGAGTTCAACAAAACATATGTGTAGGACATATGGAGGTTCTGTCTCTTGGTGCTTGCCTAAAATTGTAATGCGGAACTGTAGCTGGCCTGTCCTACACATGTATATGGATTGATAGTATCTATAATAATCCACAGCAGTGCAAGTGTCATCATGTTGATACATGGGAGAGCAAGATGTGTCATGCCTGTATAATCCCACGATAACTGTGACACTTTCTGCGGACTGCTACTGCACATGAGCGTGAGATGCCTGCTGTATGATAATCTCATAGTTTTGAATTGTTTTTGTTGTCAAAAGAGTATAGAATTACTAATGTCTGTGGTACTCCATGGTTGTCTAGAAATGATCCAGTTGCTGAATGCTGATTTGATCGGAGGTAATGCAGAATCATGTGTATGATTCCTGGTCAATAATATGCTTTGTCCGTCTGGAATCTAGAATTATGCTAACATGAACAGAATACAGAACTAATTTGGACCTTGATGCATTGAAGTAAGGTAGATACAGAAAAAAAATAGCACAATAAAAAAAATACGGTAGCAACATATTGAATCCCACAATTGTCTAGCAAAAATCAGACAGGAATCAATGAATGTAGTAATAAAGCATTAATTTCTCATGTGTTCTGTACCATAGACTGTGAATCGATTTTTTCAAATGAAATACATAGAAAATAAGAAGACGAACTGACACAAATCAAATCCAAATCTGATGAATGGTTCTGAATTTCAGAAATGATGCATCGTGCAGTTATCATTGGTTGAGGGATATAAGATGCAATCCAAATTGAACCACAGACATATAATGAATAAATCGCATCCAGATGCAGGTCCAGACAGCATCAGGCACGTCATTAATGGGACGCACACCAACACCACCAAAAGAGACTTACATAATAAAAGAAAAACGAATTCCCATGTACACTCTCAGGCACTATTAGGGATTTATAGATACAGCATGAATCTCTCAATCCAAAAAAAAAAATAGGCTGGATGTCAAGCTGTAAACAGGGAGAGAATGGAAACCAAATTCACATATCACAGATACAGTGTAAATCACAAGCTCTCACAACAAATATAGCAACACAGATAAAACAAAAACAGAATTACTTGGAAAAACTCAGCAGGTCTGGCAGCATCGGCGGAGAAGAAAAGAGTTGACGTTTCGAGTCCTCATGACCCTTCGACAGAGCTTGAGTTCTTGGACTCGAACTCAAGTTCTGTCAAAGGGTCGTGAGGACTCGAAACGTCAACTCTTTTCTTCTCCGCCGAAGCTGCCAGACCTGCTGAGTTTTTCCAGGTAATTCTGTTTTTGTTTTGTATTTCCAGCATCTGCAGTTTTTTTTGTTTTTAACACCGATAAAATATCATCCTGTATTTACCAGTAAAATGAGTACAGCTCATAACTCGAATCTTGCATAACAAAGACTACCTGGGAGATGTTAATGGTAACAATTAGATTACACTGCTCAATGATACAGTTTTAAACCCTCACTTAAGTCTCAGAAATTGTTCCTATGACGTAAATTAGTGTAGAATGTTAACTGTCTAACATAGAAATGTTTCTGGGAATATTTATCCACACATATGGATGGAAGGTAGATAAATGGCGTTGAGTTGCAAAACAACAATTCGGAATTGGCAGAACAGATGGGCTAGAAGATCAGAATGACCTCTTTCTGATCCTCTAATTCTGTCATACGTTGGTAATTTGGGACTGTATTTCTGAATGTGGATAGTTGATGGCAATGATAGTCGGATGCACTGCAGAAGCAGCATTTTTCTTGCTCAACATAACTGATAGATGCAGTTCTCAACTGCAACTCAACCTCCCGCCCCCTTTATCTACCCCCTTCATTATATCAGTGATTTTTGAGATTATTAGTTACTATCTCTGGAGTTGAGTTGGTTCAGGCAATGACCTCCTTTACTCTGGGGAGTGGGGGTTGTTCATTTTAAGAATACATGTGCAGCCAAGAAATTGTGAACTGGTACCACATTAGTGTGCACCTATTCTTGTGTCTGACCGAGAGAGTAAAAAGGGAACCTGTGAGCATGACTGTTTTTGCGGTTAAATTGTATCTGATTCTGCTGCTCTGGGTCACCGCAGGATTTACAGTGTGCCTCAAGAACTTTGTATCTCTGTGAGTCTCAATGCTTCACCTGCCCATAACAGTACAAGTGATGCCAGTTCTGTGCTGGTGTGATTTGGGAGATAGTCCACCTACAGTTTGTCAGGAGGAGTTGACTGTGGTCTTTCTGCAACCCGAATGTAGTAACAGCCCCGTCTAGTCTGTTCCCAGCGAAGGACGCTTTGAAGATATTGGGAATGAAAATAACACATGTTACTCCACAGAGCAAGTTGCAGAGGAAAATATCAATTGAGTTGTAAATGAATATGCCTGTTCCTAATAAATTATACTATTTAGAAACATAGAAACGAGGAGCAGGATTAGGCCATTCGGCCCTTCGAGCCTGCTCCACCATTCATTACGATCATGGCTGATCATCCAACTCAACAGACTGCTCCCGTTATCTCCCCATACCCTTTGGTCCCTTTCACCAGAAGATATATAACTAACTCCTTCCTGAAAAGACACAATGTTTTGGTCTCAACTAGTTTCTGTAATAACGAATTCCACTGGCTCACCACTCTCTGGGTGAAGAAATGTGTCCTCATCTCAGTACTATATGGTCTACCCCATATCCTCAGACTGTGACCCCTGGTTCTGTACTCCTCCCACCATCGGGAACATCCTTCCTGCATCTACCCTGTCTAGTCCTGTTAGAATTTTACAGATTTCTATGAGATCCCCCCTCATTCTTCTGAACTCAAGCGAATATATTCCTAACTGACTCAATCTCTCCCCATATGTCAGTCCCGCCATCCCAGGAATCAGTCTGGTAAACCTTCGCTGCACTCCTTCTGTAGCAAGAACGTCCTTCCTCAGATAAGGAAGCCAAAACTGCACACAATATTCCAGGTGTGGTTTCACCAAGGCCCTGGACAACTGCAGCAAGGCATCCCTGTTCCTGTACTCGAATCTTCTCGCTATGAAGGCCAACATACCATTTGCCTTCTTTAACGCCTGCTGCACCTGCATGCTTACCTTCAACGACTGGTGTACGTGGCCACCCAGGTTTCGTTGTACATTCCCCTCTCTCAATTTACAGCCATTCAGATAATAATCTGCCTTCCTGTTTTTGCCACCAAAATGGATAGCCTCATATTTATCCACATTATACTGCATCTGCCATGCATTTGCCCACTCACTTAGCTTGTCCAAATCATACTGAAACATCGCTGCATCCTCCTCACAGCTCACCCTCCCACCCAACGGGGAAGCAGAGATGCAAAATTTGCAATGACTGGCAGCACTGCAATGCTGGTGCACTCTGCACCAGCCATTTTTTTTAAAAGGAAGGTGATAAACTGATTTTTCAATATTTATTCACAACCTAAAACCGTGCACTTGTCCAAGGCTGGATCTTTATTAGACAGGTCAATAGCTACGAATTAATCAGGTTCACATCTCCAACACCTAAAGGACATTTGACAAATTCGTATTCCCTTCTACAGATATAAGCAAGTGTTAAACATCCATTGTTTTCTGTTGAAATTGAGTTCAAGGCCTTTGTTATGAACATAATGTCCTAGACCCTGATCTAGCGATAATATAGCTCTCAATCACCAATATCACAATTCTGGGGGATCCAATGCTCTGAAACAAATTTATTTTATGCAGTTAGGTTTTTTGTTTACATACTTCTAGGTGCACTGTGAGAAACCCGACACTCAGTTCAATTCTCACGAATCGCTGCCACATAACGCGACCAGGACTGTCCTCTGGAGCAATGGTTTTCAGAGCAAGAATATTGACTCACCAACAGAGGGGGCCCCTCGCTTCCCAGCTCACTCCATGTTCCGGTAGCACTTCCTGCTCGCACTCTGAAGTCGGCTGCATTTGAACCAGACTGTCTAACACCATCCGAGGAGGAGGTCACAAGGCGAGGTGCTTCTGGAAGGAGGCTGCCAAACCTCGCCCTGCTGTGTCCAGCGATGGGGAATCGAGTAACTCCACAAATAGTCCCTCCGGGCAGTGCAATGGGGGAGGTACACGCATGCGCCTCTCTTGTCAGTTTCCAGGATGTGTGTGTGTGTGTGTGTGTGTGTGTTCGTGTGTTGGGGGTGGGTGGTAACAGCTTGTCTTTGGCGCATGCACAGTCTTCCTTAAGTCAATTTTCTGCGTAATCCACACGTAACAATGGTCCAGGAAACAGGACACGCCCTCTGTCTGGAAACTGCTTAATCACGCCATAGAGTCACGGAGATATACAACACAGAAAAAGGCCCTTCAGCCCATCGAGTCTGCGCCGGGTAAACAAGTACCGAAATATTCAGATTTCCAGCATCCGCAATATTTTGTTTTCACCTAAATATTCTATTCCCATTTTCCAGCACAAGGCCCATAGTCTTGTATGCCATGGCATGGCAAGTGCACATCCAAATACTCCTTAAATATTATGAGGCTTTCTGCTTCTATCACCCTTTCAGGCAGTGAGTTCCAGATTCCCACCACCCTCTGGGTGAAAATAATTCTTCCTCGCATCCCCTCTAAACCTCCTGCCCATTACCTTAAATCTATGCTATCCCTAAGGCACTTTGAGTTTATGACAACATGTGAACGAATTATGGAATGAATGGGGAAGGGATCAGCAAAATTTAATTGATAAAAAGATCGAAGCAAAATATTGCGGATGCTGGAAATCTGAAACAAAAACAAAAATTCTGAGAAAACTCAGCAGGCCTGACAGCATCTGTGGAGAGAAAGACAGAGTTAATGTTTTGCGTCTGTATGACTTCTTCAGAGCTAAAGAGAAGTAAAAGTGTTGTGAAATATATTCTGTTTAATGGGGGTGGGACAGGTGAAGCAGGATAGAAGGCCAATGATATGTGGAGACAAAGGAGAGATTGCCAATGATATCATAAACAAAATGTCGAAGGGGTGTTGATGGTGGTGATACTGGCTGAAAGAGATGCTAACGGTGATGTTAAGAGTAGAAAGCAAGATGAGCAAGTGACAGATGGTCCTTGTAGGAGTGAGATGGGGAGGGAATGGTGTGGGAGAAAAGATCAAAATAGGCTAAAAGGCAGGGATAAGACAATGAATTTCGAAAAGAAAATCATAAAAATATGTGGGAAAAATACATAAAAATTAAAAAAAAAATAAATATTTGAAAAAGTGGATCAAAAAGGGGTGAGGATGGAGGAGAGAGTTCATGATCTGAAGTTGTTGAGCTCAATATTCAGTCCGGAAGGCTGTAAAGTGCCTGGTCGGAAGATGAGGTGCTGTTCCTCCAGTTTGCGTTGAGTTTCACTGGAACAATGCAGCAGACCAAGGATAGACGTGGGCATGAGAACAGGGTGGAGTGTTGAAATGGCAAGCTACAGGGAGGGCTGGGTCATGCTTGCAGACAGGCCAAAGGTGTTCCGCAAAGTGGTCACCCATTCTGCATTTGGTCTCTCCAATGCATAGGAAACCGCACTGGGAGAAGCGAATGCAGTAGGCTAAATTGAGGGAAGTGCAAGTGAAATATTGCATCACTTGAAAGGAGTGTTTGGGCCCTTGGACGGTGAAGAGGGGTAAGTAAAGGGGAAGGTATTGCAACATTTGTAAATGCACGGGAAGGTGCCATGGGTAGGAATGAGGTGTTGGAGGTCGTGAAGGAGTGGACCAGGGTGTCCCAGAGGGAACAAACACTGCAGAATGTCGACAGGGGTGGAGGGGGGAGGCGAAGATATGATGTGTTTGGTTGTGGCATCATGCTGCAGTTGGCAGAAATGGCGGAGGATGATCCTTTGAATCTGGAGGCTGGTGGGGTGATAAGTGAGGACAAGGGGGACTCTATCATGGTTCTAGGAGGCAGAGGAAGGTGTGAGGGGGGATGCATGGCAGATGGTCTGGACATGGTTGAGGGCCCTGTCAACCACCATGGGTGGAAAACCTTGGTTAAGGAAGAAGGAGGACATGTCAGAGGAACTGTTTTTGAAGGTAGCATCATCGGAACAGATGCGATGGAGGTGAAGGAACTGAGAGAATGGGATGGAGTCCATACAGGAAGAGGGGTGTGAGGAGCTGTAGCCGAGGTAGCTGTGGGAGTGTTTAGGCTTGTAATGGATATTGGTGGACAGTCTATCACCAGAGATGGAGACAGAGAAGTCAAGGAAGAGAAGGGAAGTGTCAGAGATGGATCATGTGAAAATGATGGAGGGGTGGAGATTGGAAGCAAAGTTAATAAATTTTTCCACATCCTGACGAGAGCATGAAGCAGCACCGAAGTAATCATCGATGTACCGGAGAAAGAGTTGTGGGAGGGGGCCGGGGTAGGACTGGAACAAGGAATCTTCCACGTACCCCATAAAGAGACAGGCATAGCTGGGGCCCATGCGGGTACCCATAGCCACACTTTTTATTTGGAGGAAGTGAGAAAAGTTTAAGGAGAAATTGTTCAGTGGGAGAACAAGTTCAGCCAGACAGAGGAGAGTAGTGTTGGATGGGGATTGTCCGGGCCTCTGTTCGAGGAAGCAGCAGGAAGTCCTCAGGCCATCCTGAGGGATTGGACATCCATGATGAAGAGGAGGCGATTGGGGCCAAGGAATAAAAAAAAGACTGATTTCAGCTGCGAGTGAAATCTAGCAGAACCTCATAATGGGACAGCGCAAAATCCGCTGATCTTGTTAGCTTAACATATAATCTTAGGAAATATTGTTAACGATGTGAAAGGCATAAATATGTTCTCCACGTTTACTCTTAACCTTATTATTCCAGAATCGAGCGTTCACAAGAAAGTGACTGAGGCTGAACCGTTAAAAATAAATCCGTTTTTCTTCAGTTGGAGTTTTATTGTTCAATTCTGTCCCCAACGCATTAAAGGAGACATCAAAGCTTTCGATAAGGCTTGCACGAGTTTTGCGATAAACCGGGGCCAGTGGCGGGGAAATTGCTACCCTTTGTCCCACAGGGGGTTGGAGGACACATGTATAAGTAAGTACAAGAGGGAAAATGTTCCGTTAGGTAAAGAGGCTGGGGCGGCCAATAGTGTTCCCCTTTCAGCTGTGGTGCTGGAGAGGACATAGGAGACAGACATTTAAATCCCGCATAGCCTTCACAGAGATTGGAAAGATTATCTGTTTCAAGTGACGGATGGTTCTTAATCAGTGGCCACAGATTTATGTTGATAGACAGAAGAAGAAGAGAGTGCATCCGTTTTATGTTCGCCCTTTCATATAGACAGTTATTTGTTTTTAAATTTTGAATGGATCCCCTGGACTGATGGTGGAAGCAACTTCAACTGTAAATTGTAAAAGATTATTTCATATCTGTATGAAGAAAGCAACACCAAAAAAAGGGGAGGTGGGGAAACATGTCTTGTGGGAAAAAGAAATTAGGAGTGGGAACATTTCATAAATTCTTTAAATGTAGGGAGTATGGTCAAGCAGTTTGCAGACGATACCTACATTGGCAGTTTGATTGATAATGAGGTCCTGTGTAGGGCGGGAAAATAGGGCTGGACTAGTCAGGTGGGACAGTGGAAAATATTTCTGAGTCCAGAGAAATGTAAGATACTGTATCAGGTACACCTCAGAATACAAACGAGTACACAATAAATATTAAGACACATCCATAGACTAAACCTCTATTTTAAAAGAAAATATTATGTACATTAACAGCGTCATGGCAGTCCCCCCCACACACACACCTACACACAAAGCCACAGGCACAGACCGCACCATCACACCACTTTACAAGAAATTTCAATAACATTATGAAAATTATGGAGCGGTACCTTGGAGTGAATGTCCTCAGGTCCACGAAGGTGCCCAAATTGGGATACAGTGTTCGCAAGAAGGAAGAGGGCAAGTTGCTGTTATTAGCAGAGGCATGGATTTTAATTGCAGTGAGTTTAGACTGGAAATGTGAAATATTTAAAGTCAAAGTACTGCAGATGCTGAAAGTCTAATTCGATAACGGAAAATGCTGGGGACACACAGCAGAACTGGCAGCATTGGTGGAGAGAGAATCCTGCTCCAATATGCAGTTGAAATGGGGTAACTTGCAAGTCTATTGACCAAAGTCTGGAAAGTGCGATTGTCAGGAAGATACAATAATTTTCAGAATATTATTGAAATTTCTTGTAGAGTATTTGTGAGGTCTCTGCCTGTGGGTTTGTGTGCAGGTGTGTGTGTGTGTGTGTTTGTGTGTGTGGGACTGTCATGAAGCTGATAATGTATATATTATTGGAAAATATTTTTCTTTTAACATAGAGGTTTAGTCTGTGGGTGTGTCTTAATTGGATTAAAGCCAGCTGGTCTAGAGTGCTTTGATGTGTACTCGTTTTGAGATGTAAGCGAGGTAAAGTGCATTTGCATTTTAAATAGAGCTTTCAAGAAGTGGGGTGAAAGCTACCACCTAGCTAGCAGAGACCAAGCAGCACGTTTATATTACTTATACATTTGGAACTATGAAAGTGGTTTTATTGTTAGAAGAGGTGGAGTTCAAAGAGGCGGGTGATCCAGTGAGAATTTACATTCAGTGAGCTGTGCTGGACATAACAGACAGCAGCTTTGTGTGAGGGGACAGAGGCAATGTAACATCAAAGTAGCTGTAAGCCTAAAACTGTCTCCACAGAAACCAAAGTGAGAGAAACCTCATGTTGAATTTGTAAGGAAAAAAAAAAACAAATATTCTCTTTAAACCGATGTTTACTCATTTAACATTTCAAACCTATCTTCCTGAACATCAAAGACTTCAGACCTGCTGCCTTTAAATTAGTTAAGTCCCTGTTAGGACCCAGCACACGCTAAAACCGAGTTGTTTAAAAAATCTCAGAGGGAACCTTTAAATAACTGTCATAGCCTATATTTTAAGTGGTATCTTTGGAAAGCAGCTCTAAATTCAGGAATCAGAAAGCCAGCTCTCGAAAGGTTTCATACTAAACTAAATGAAATATTTTATTAAATTACAACACATTAAACACATATACGTGACTACAAATGTACTACAATCATAACTTTTAACACATTCCCAAATGAATCAGCATGAAGGCAACAACAACCCAATAGACTTAACCAGACACTAGGCAAAGTGAGAGGGACCTCAGTTTTGAATTCATAAGGTGCAAATACTGTGGCAACTGCTTTAAGTTTCCTTCTGGAATTCGGGTGGCTTGGCATTTATCATCCACCAGCCGTAACAGGGATTACACTTGACGGCTCCTCGTTTTTATATCTAGGCAAAAGAGACCAAAGAACCTCCCTGCGTGCAGTAAATTTCTATGATTCAAAAAGCAGGACATTCGTTATTTTTGAAATCGGCTAATTTTGTGCTGCATTATTTTATGATTCAAAGGTAAAGTAGAATGTAGGCATAAAGTTAAGTGAACACAAATACACACATATTGGCTGAAGAACTTTGCATGCCATGGTCCTTGATGAAACAGGCCGTTTTCCTGATTTATTTGCACTGCCTCACGTTTTTTTTCCCCCTCTTATATTGTGTTCGGTTTCCCAGCAGCCACTTGCTTCATGGCTGTTGTTAAATTATACATAGTGACAAGCCGCTTATCAGAATTGCTGGATTTCTCAAGGTATATCAGAGCAACTGTCGTTTGATCAGTTTTCGCTTCTGTCCTGCTACTGAAATAGATACACAGAAGAGTAGGAGCAGGTGTGGTTTTCACGATTGACCCTATGCCTGGCTGGGCTTAACTTGGAGCCAACACTCCCCCTGCCGGTCACATAGCAACATAGCAACTGAAAACTGTACGTTTACCCAACAGATAAGTCATTGAGATTGGGTAAGATTTAGAACATGTTTCACCCCATTAAAGATATTACATAAGTGCTAAGGTAGCTTTTTCAAAATTCGCTCATGAGCTGTGGGTGTCGCTGGCTGGCACAGTTTTGATTACCCAAGCCTAATTGCCCTCTTCAGAGCATATTTGAGCGTCAACTACTTTGCAGTGGGTCTGGAGTCAATACAAACCAGGCTAAGTAAGGATTGCAGACTAACTTCCCTAAAGAGTATTTGATAGTTTTCATCACCAGATTCTTCATTCCAGTATTTTTTTTAAATATACACAATTCAAATTCCTCAATCTGCTGTGGTGAGATTCGAACCCTGGTCCCCAGAACATTACCCTGGGACAATAACATTATGCCAACACCTCCCGCTATTCGCTACGTGGTGCCCTAATGCTCGCTGCCGTCGTAATGTTTGCGAATGTATGTCTGTTTTCTAACGGTGTGAGACGCCGAGTAATATATAGTAAATATGATTCTCTTTGAATGATCCGCCGCTTTTGGTGTGATATCAGCCCACCTCCGTATAAGTTGCACAGGAGGAGATAATGGCTTAGTGGTTATTGTCAGTGACTAGTAATGCACAGGCCCAAGCTAATATTGTTCAGACACGGCATCACAACCCGTGCTGGTAGAATTTATGTTGAATGATTGAATCTGCAATACCTAGCTAGTCTCAGTAATGATGCCCCTGACAATTATCATCGATTGTTCTAAAAGCCCAGCTGGTTCGCCAATGCCCCTTTAGGGAAGGGACATCTGCGGTCCTTGTCTGCGCTACGTGTGACTCCAGACCCGCAGCTGCGTGGTTAACAATTAACCGCCCTCTGAAGTGACATAGCAAGCCAGTCAGTTCAGGGAGAATGAGGAATGGGCAGCAAATGCTCTCCTCGCCAGAAGGTGTCCAGTTTCCATCCAGGAATCAGAAAATGCAGTCGATGCTTTACCTGACATATTGATTTTAACCCCCTTCGACACCGGGATTCAGGAAAGATGTTTTGATCTTAGTGGGGATATAGTCTATAATCAGCGGATCAACAAAGGGGCGCCAATGTTTTAAGTCCGTAGCGTTGGGGGAAATGAAACAATTTGTTTTTTTTTAACAATCGATTAACTGAACATTTCAGAGCTGTGATTGATATATTTTCGTTAGGCAGGGCAGTAAGGAACATGGAACACAGGCGTACGATCGAACTAAAGGCCTGAATGGTGTCAGGGACTGGTGTCCCGCTTTTCCTGTTCTGTGCGGTATTTTTAACATTCGTTCATGTGATGTGGGTGTCGCTGGCTAGGCCATCATTTATTGCCCATCCCTAATTACCCTTCTTCAGAGGGCATTTTAGGAGCCAACCACACATTGCTGTGGGTCAGGAGTCACATGTAGGCCCGGCCAGTTAAGGACGGAAGATTTCCTTCCCTAAAGGACATTAGTGAACCAGATGGCTTTTTATAACCATCGACAATGGTGTCATGGTCATCATTAGACTTTCAATTCGAGATTTGTGTTGGAATCAAAATTCACCATCTGCCGTGGTGGGGTTCGAACGCGGGTCCCCAGAGCGTTACCCTGGGTCTCTGGAATACCAGTCCAGTGACTGTAAAAAAAAAAATTAAAAAGCTTTATGTGAATTTTGAAGAAGTCTTTCAAATTATATCCGGGATTTGTTTTGTTCATTTTGATTGGCTCTGATCGAGACCAACATGGCAGCGCATTTGCACCAATCTCTGCAGTTAGACAACTGTTAACAACCGGCCACACAATAAAACACTAACTGTTTTCTATGGCCTTTCGTGTTCTCTGTAATTTCCCCAAATTCCTGAGATCCAATGAAACGCAGCACAAACCATCTCCTCTATTATAAGTTTGACACGGGTTTTTTGGTGCATTCTGCCGCAATTATAACAGGCGCAAACAGGTGAATTCCACCAAGGGAGCAGAACTTGGAGGCGTTTCACACTCAGGGCAGGTAGGAAAACCGGGGAAGAAGCCATGAGCTCCGGTCTGCACACAAAAATGAACGCGACAAACAACGACAGGCTGGAGCTGTGCAATACATTGAATGTAGAAATTCGGCTCCAGGCGCTGAACAGGAATGTAATCTCACAAAGCGTAACATCGACTCACAGAAGTAGCTGCTTTCTCTCTCTCTTTTTATTGGGATGTGGACGTCGCTGGCAAGGCCAGCATATGTTGTTTGTTGCCTGTCCCTAATTGCCCCTGAACTGAGTGGCTTGTTCGGTAACTTCATAGGGGAGTTAGGAGTCTCAGTCACATGTAGACAAGGCCGGGAAAGGACGGTAGATTCCCTTCCCGAAAGGACAATGATGAAGCTGATGATTTTTTATTTCTGAATAAATGATGATAGTTTCATACTTCAAATTACTGAGACCACCTTTACATTCCATCACCTTTATTCATTGCCCCCAGATCATTTGTCCGGGCTGCTGCGTTAGGTGTCCAGAGGCATTCCCACTACGCCACTCCCTCCCCAATGGCGCGCTTCAGGAGCGTAACCACACACAGTTCGACACTGAGACACAGAGGAAAATGTCACAACGCCGTGACAGGAAACTTCATCGAGGAACTTCGATCAAAGCGCACCTTAAAGAAAGAATTAATTAAGAGAGCCAAATATGATAGTGTGTGTGTGTGTGTTTGTATGTGGCTGGGTGGGGAGGGGTGTATTTAAGAGTTTAAGGCCGATACCAGTAAAGTTTGACCGCCGAATTTGGGTGATTTAGGAGACCAGAATTGAAGAGAGCAGATCAGCAAGTGCCTGAGCACAGTTGAAGGTCACAGAGATAGGGAGGGGGAAGTAAACAAAAACATGGATTTTGACTCGCATCGAAAATTAAAATCTGAGTCTTGTGATGTATGTCGGTGGCTGAACGGAACTTGGAACTGAGCCTCGGCTGGGCTAAGCCGCAGAGAACCTGGCAAAGAGTGGGTGCGGGGAGGGCACAGGAGCAACGCGGGAACAGGCAAATATTATTTTAAAATATAAATATGCAGGGTAATGATCGAGAAAACAGGAAACAACCTTACTTTGGAAACCGCTTAAACTTAATGACAGGCTGCAAGCTTAGCTAGAGTTTTTCCAGTTATTAACCACCTACATTCGAATCAGGATCTTACACGGGTTAGGAAAATGTCAAGCATTAAGGGAAACTCAGAAAGAACGGCGTAGATTTCAGCGGAGAGCGACATCCAGAGGCCGCGAAAAGATCAGCGGAGACGAAATATATATTCTGCAGAAAACTTGGAATTGAAATATGCCGGAAGCGTGAGCGTTTATGAGAATGTGTTATAACAATGATCAAACGGGTATAACTTCCACTCGTGGGACAGCCTCTATTTTATAGTCGCATAAAGGGATGGTTCTCTCTTCCAGGATTTACGAGTTTTTTGGTTTAAATCCGTCAAATCGACCATGTCATACGTATGTCCGAACTGAAAGAGGGAAAAATAAACAATTATTTCAATTGGCTAATATCATTTAATTGAAATCATCAGACGCTGGTTTTCATTGTGCTTTTTGCTATTCATAAGAACAGAAGAACTAGGAGCAGGAGTGGGCAGTTCAGCCCCCCGAGCCTGCCCCGCCATTTATTACGACCATGGCTGATCTCATTTCGGCCTCAACTCCAATTTCCCGCCCTCTTCCCATAACCTTTCAATCTGTTATTAATTTAAAAACCTGTCTATCTCCTCCTTGAATGTATTCAGCGTCCCGGCATCCACTGCACACTGAGGTAGTGAATTCCACAGATTCGCGACCCTTTGAGAAAAGTAATTGCTCCACATCTCTGATTTAAATCTACCACCACTTAGCCTAAAACTATGGCCTGTCGGTGATGTTAACGTAGTTGACAAGGTGGATATTTACCCTGCCCGCCTAACTGCGCTTGATAAGGCTGGTGAACCACCTTAGACACCGAGAGGGAAAAAATGAATCATGAACCGTTAGAGCGCACGTCAGACAGCCATTCGGCCCATCGAAGCTGACAAAGAGACATCCAGTCTCAGCCCACCTTGCCGCTTGAGTTCGGTCGCGTGGTAGGTTAATGCAATTCAAGTGCATTTCTAAGTCTGTTTTCTTTCGTTGTGTTGATGTCCTGCTTTCAAATGTTCTGAGCTTTCCTGTCACTATCACCAATTCAGGAGGTGAGGTCCAGACAGCTATCACCTATTGGTCGAACGTAAAAATAACATCCCTCCTTATCCTGCCAATTACCTAAAATCTGTGGTCTCTGGTTATTGACCTACCTGCTAACAGAAATAAGCCCAACTCATTCATCTTGGACCCTTCTTGGTTCCATACCTAATTAAGTCTGCCCTCAACCCACCCTATCCCAAACAAAACTAACTCCGCCCACCCAATCTTTATGGACAGGGTGGATATGAGCAGCTGTTCCCGTTAGTTGAAGGGTCAGTCACAAGGGGACATAAGTACAAGGTGAGGGGCAGGAGGTTCAGGGGAGGATATGAGGGAAAACCTTTTAGCCAGGGGGTGGTGAGGGTCTGGAATCCGATGCCTGGGAGGGTAGTGGAGGCGGGTTGCCTCACATCCTTTTACAATTACGTGGAGGAGCACCTGGTACATCATAACATTCAAGTCTATGGTCCAAATACTGTCAAATGGGATTAGGTAGATAGGTCAGTTGCTTCTCACGTGTCAGTGCACAGTCGATGGGCCGAAGGGCCTCTTCTGCACTGTGTGATTCTGTGATTCCTGGCTATGATTCACCATTCCTGGCATTACCATCGTTAATTCCCCTCTGTCTCTACTGTGGCCACTGATGCTGCACAAAGAGTTAAACATTCTTATCCCACCAACTAGCTATGGTTCGTAGATTTTTTTTTCAAAAATCACCGTGATTCGGTGAAGAGTGGAAAATAGTAAATGTAACTCCGTTATTAAAAAACGGACGGAGGAATAAAGCAGAAAAATACAGGCCAGTTAGCTCTGTCAGAGTGAAACGTTAGAGGCTCTAAGTCTTGGCATGGCTCTTACAAAAATCCAAATTAATCAGGTAGAATGAATATGGTGTTGCGAAAGGGAAGTCGTGCTTAACTAATTCATTGCAGTTAATTGAGGGAGTCACAGGTGCTGTGGGTAAGGGAGAACCTGTGGTTGTACTGTACTTAGATTTCTAGACGGCATTTGATAATGAGCCACATCGTAGTGCTATCACAGAAAATAACAGCTCATGGTGTAGGGGGTAACAGTTTGTCATGGATAGAAAACTAGCTAGCCAACAGGAAACAGAGGGTGGGAATAAGTGGATCTATGTTTCTGATTGACAGGTTGGAACGAATGATGTGCCACATGATCAGTGATGGCTCCATTTCCTTTTTACAATTTACATAAGTGGCTTGGATGAATGGACCGCGCATATGGTTTTGAAATCTGTGATCACACAAAGATAGGTAGGAAAGTAAGTTGCGACGAGGACACAAGGAGTCTAACATGGAACATATATGGGTTAAGTTAGTGGGCAAAGATATTCAAATGGAGCATAATGTGGGAAAATGTGAAATTGCTCATTTTGCTAGGAAGAATTAAAAACAGATGCATATTATCTAAACGGTGAGAGATTGCAGAACTCTGAGATGCCGAGGGATCTGGGTGTCTAAGTGCATGAATCACAAAAGGCTAGTTTGCAGGTACTGAAGTAACAAAGAAGCTAATGAAATGTTACAGTATATTGCGAGGGAAATTTAATATAAAAAAGGAAAGTTATGCTTCAGTTGTACATGACACCAGTGAGACAACATGTGAGGTGCTGTGAACAGTATTGGTCTCCTTATTTAAGCAAAGATGAAAATGTGTTAGGAGCAGTTCAGAGAAGGTTTATTTGACCAATACCTGAAATGGGCGGGTTGTCACATGAGGAACGGTTGGATGGGCAAGGCTGGTGTCCACTGGAGATTGGAAGAATAAGAATCGATTTGATTGAAAAATTTAAGCTCGTGAGGTGTCTTGACAGGATTAATATGGAAAGGATTTTTCCTCTTATGCGAGAATCTAGAACTAGGGACCACTGTTTCAAAATAAAGAGTCGCCCATTTACCATATATTCGAGGAGGTTTATTTTCTATCAGATGGACTTGAGTCTTTGTAACTCCCTTCCTCAAAATACAATGGAAGCAGAAACTCTTGATATATATATATATATATGTATATATATAAGGCAAAGATAGTTAGATTACCAATGAAGAAGAGGGTGTAAGGTTAACAGAGGCAAGCGGGATGTTGCAATCAAATCAGCCATGAGCTTATTGAATGGACGACCGGGTCGAGGGGCCAAGTGCCGTATTCATGGCATATCCATGAGTTTTTCAAAATTTAACCTTAATGAGATTTTGTGATTCCACTACACTTTCAGTGAAAGAGTTCCACATATCCATTGCCAGTTGTGTAAAATAAAAACTGATCATTTGCGTTATTTATATAATGTGTATAATTATGTATATCATTGCTCTAATCTGAATGGAATCACAAATAAGGTGTATACATTTGAAGTCCTCTTTCGATAACTGCAGGCTGACAAATATTGCCGATGATAATCATGGCTGGAGTACTGTTTACGAAGTAAATGATATCCTATTCATCATTATTATTTAATTGTGAAAGGTCCCCGTTACGTTAAAGAGATCCTTGCGCCACAATGGAAAGTGCAGAATCCCAACGTCACTGCGGACCTGAATGAGCAATAAAACCCAAAGGGATGGAGGGCAACAGCAGATCCAACTCAAGTCTCTTTAGCCGAGACCCTAAATTAAAACTACGCTCCCGTGCAATTCGCTGCACTGGTTAATGACATTAAATTAACAGGGTGCTTCTTTGGCCCCACACATTTTTTTTCTAATACCTTGAGAGTAATGGAGGTTAATAAAGATGTGTAAAATATTGTAAAGATTAACACTCTTACATTTTCCGGGACTGTGGTATGGTTCCAGTTGATCAGTGTATCTGCAAAATATTCATATGCATGTGAGCTATACATAGGCGTCTATTTACGTGATGATTACAGTTTATAGCCCCTTCAAATCCACTAGAGGCACTCATAATCTGTTGCCCGAAGGTTTCAAAACTAAACTGGGCGTTGTTAATTTACAATTCTTACATACGGTTGGCCTGGATTTCAAGGTGTTTGGCGACTGGAAACCGGGCATTGAGAATTTGGCATTGGTTTTGCCTCTGTCCAGAATGCTTTCCCCATTAGATTCAATCGAGATAAACATCACAATACCTGGGGAACTGCTTGCCAAATGTTTAAGGCGTTTTATGTACTGTATCAAATTAAGCTTGAGGGATAGTGCCAATTTTTCCAATCGCCAGAAATACAGTTCGACGTGTGCAATGATAACATCAAACCAGCAAAATAGTCAGATAATAATAGTTACCAACATGCAGCAACAGATATACGGCATAAGCACCTTTTCGAGAAATATATTTAGGAGAGTAATGACAGTTGGAATTGATGAGAACGAATACTAAGTTATCCCTCCATGCTAAATTAATTGGTACATTTTTATTAGATTGAGACGATCATCTCGAATGTTAAGTATTTTCCCCTATTATTTCCCGTGCACTGATAACATTAGATAGAATAATTGGTCTGTTCTCCTTCATTGATACCACTAGAAAACAGAGGGGGGACCTGTGTTTCCATTCTCTCGAGTGAGCAGTTTACATTTATTAATACTTCAAATACGGTACAATCAATTCAATGATAACTCACACTCAGGTAGAACAGTCGTACTATCTTGGTCCAAAGTTGCAGTCTCTTCCCTGGAACCGAGAACGTGCAATTTTAATTTGTATACCTCATTTTATGCGTCCTAATCTCACAATCAGTATGAAGGTCACTGATTGGTATGTAGATAGATAGTGGCAGGCCCTGTGCCTCAATAGGTGTTAAATAATTCATTTTCTTTTCAGTGAAAATCTAGGAACCAGGAGGACCTGATGAATTGATTTTTCCGTGGAGTGAAAATGCTGATTAAAATGGGCGGCGGAAAACAGTTTCAAATTATAATGATTCTTTATCCAAACAGCGAATGGAATACAACCAACTGGAAGTTGCATTCGTGTTTATGAAGCATATGTTATATTACATTCGATGTTCTGTGTCCATTTCTGGCATTGAATAACAGATATGATTTTAATTTGGATCCCAGAGGATTCACTAAGAAACACGCCATTCAGATCAAACAGCCATTGCAAGGGTGCTTGATCCAAACGAGCTTCTCCAACATTTCATCATTAACACCAGCAGCATAATCATTCCTCCCCTTCTGTCTTAATGATCAGCTTGTCTCCCATTAAATGCATCCATATTGTTCGCTCCAGACATCCACTGTGGTAGCGACTTCCACATTCGCGCCACCCTCCAGCTGAGCGATTTCAATAACTGGTATCATTCTCTGGCGACTATATTGTTCAATTGGCCTCTCGGTTTTGCCCCGAGACAAGTGTAAACACGCAATCTGTATCTTCCTCATCAAAAACTTTCATAATTGCAAACGATCTCTATCAGGGCCATCATTCATGAGAAGAGAAATGAATTGGAATATGCAATTCCCTCTCTGCTCCTTACATTCCCACTAAGTAGTACCTTATCCTTTCGAAGCCAATGGATTCAAATTTCATAATTCCACATTTCAGTCCTTTAGTCATAAGTGTGTGAGAATGCAAATTGTCAACGGACTTAAAACAAGTGTTTCTTTCGTTAACTATTCTCCTGTCAATAGAAACCCTCTCTCCCGATGAACTCTTTCAAAGGCCAAATCGGTTAAAACACCTCATTTCAACTTCCTATCTTTTTGAAACATAACACAGCTGGTTTTCCAGAATTATCACACAACTGAATCTACAAAACACGGATCCCGTTTGTCTAAATATCATCTGCGCCATTTATATCCTTCCTTGATATGACTCCGAAACTCTGCTGCCCAGAATTTACAAGAGGCTTATTGAGGACTGTATAAAACTCACTGCCTTGGGGTTGCTAATAAAATTATTATGCAAATAAATTTTATAATAATGTAAGCAAGTGCTATCAAGTTGTGGATAAACATTAAATTATACTTATTCACACAATGCTAACATAGCGTAACATTGTTATGAAATATTTTGTAATCGTTTATCCCCCCTATTTAAAACAATTAATGGATGAGAATGTTCCTAATTGAAGTTTATGGTAACAAGTGAAAATATTAATAAACGTATCTTACCTTTTTCTCACTGAGTTGTTTCGTTCCACCATAGGATAAACAGGAGATGGAGATTAGATAATTCAAATAAATTATATTTCAGACATACCTATTTACAGATGAATGAAAATTCAACATAGAACGAAAATATAGAATCATCTACAAGATGCACTGCAGCAACTCCCCAAGGCTCCTTCGACAGCACCTTCCAAACGCACAACCAATACCATCCAGAAGACAAGGGCAGCAGACACATGGGAACAACAGCACCTGGGAGATACCCTCCAAGCCACACACCATCCAGATTTGGAAATATATCGGCCGTTCCTTCACTGTCGCTGGGTCGTAATCCTGGGAGTCATACGCTAACAGCACTTTGGGTGTACCTACACCACATGGACAATATCTTGGAACGCCCTCCCGAACAGCAGCATTGGTGTGCCGATACCACATGGAGAAAATGGTGGAGCTCACTCCCTAACAGCACTGTGTGTGTACCTACACCACATGGACAAAATCATGGAGCTCCCTCCTTTACAGCACTGTGGGTGTACCTACACCATATGGACGGCAGCATTTCAAGAAGGCATCTCAGCACGAATCTTCTCAAGGGGCAGTTAGGGATGGACAAAAAATGCTGACTCAGCCAGCGAAGCCCACATCCCGTGAATGCATAAATGAAAAAAAAAAAAATATATATATATATGGAATAACGATATCAGGTTCAGCAGTACATAGGAAAGGAAATCAAACGTGTATTCATTCATTATTGATGGCACATTAAACCCAACTATATAGCTTACCTCATTTAGACGTATATCGGCGGGGAGTTTCTAGTTGCCAACTATTTAGAATTCATTTTCTCATACATGCGAACATACAAACATATGAATTAGCAGCAGGGTGAGACCACTCGACTTCTCGAGCCTGCTTCACTATTCGACAAGATCAACTCTGATCTGCTCATGATCTCAACTCTGTTTTCCCCTCAGGCCTATACCTTTTGTCTCACAATCTATCTAACTCAGTCTTAAAAGCAACTAAAGGTACTACCTCCGCTGCTGTCCGGAGAACAGAATATCACAGATTAATGAGCCTTTGAGAAAATAGAAGTATTTTTTTGCCTCACGTCCGTCTTGAACTGCGTCCGCATAATTTTTGTTACTCAAGTGAGATAAGGAGAAATATCTTCACCCAGAGAGCGGCGAGCCTGTGGAATTCATTACCACAAGAAGTAGTTGAGGCCAAAACATTTTATATTTTCAAGAAGAAGTTAGATACAGCTCTTGGGGCCGAAGGGATCAAAGGGTATGGGGAGAAAGCAGGCTATTGAGTTGGATGACCAGCCATGAACATAATTAATGTGGAACAAACTCCAAGCGCTGAATGGCCTACTCCTGCTCCTAGTTTCTATGTTTCTATGTCAGTGAAGGGGAAATATCCATTCAGAATGCATCCAGTCAAGCCTCCTCAGTATCTCACATGCTGAAGCAGAGATTAACTTTGGGGACAAAGACGGAGTTAACGAGAGGGTGTACTGTCAGAAATTGGAGATTGTTTTTGGAAAATGTGAGATTATTCACTTTGTCTATAACGAAGATGGATAAGCACCATAAACTGGAGAGGGGGAAATTGAATTCGGAGTCCATATGTACGCAACAAGGATAACTTGCAGGCGGGTAGTAAAATCGATGGAGGGTGGAGTGGAATTTTGCCCTTGCATTCAGAGAACTGTAATACAAAGGGGAAAATGTTTCCTGTTTCATGCAGAGATGCATTTTCATCCAGAACCTGTATTAGTAAAGCATTCGGATCTAGGCACCAAATTTCCACAAATATCTCGGCATTGTCGGACTGGTGGCAACCTATAATTTCTGACCAGATTGACCAATGTTATGTCAACCTTCAGAGGATGAATTATAGGGAAAGATTATGTAACTTTACGATCATCCCATTGCGATTGGGATATCAGCCAGTGGACGAATCAGTGGGCTCAAACGTTGAAACGATTTGAAGGGGCAGATGTAGAACAAGGACATGTATTCAAATTCGAGTTCATCTTTCTAGGAGGAAAATTAGGAAGGAAGATTACATTTAAAAAAAAAAGTCAATTTTTGCATCTTCTTTCCCAAAACGTGTGGGTGCGTCAATCATTCAGATTCAGAATTTAGTTCGAAGACAAATGTGTTAACAGATATAGGGCAATGTTGGGAATTGATCTGAGATGTAGATGAGCCAAGGAGCAGTTGAATGGCGCAGCAAATCTGAGGGGCTGGGTGTCCCACTCCTCTGCCTGCTTTTGCTAAATGCTAAGTGCATGTCCATGCATTTTCCAATTACCAAAAAAAAAGACCAAATGAAGAATTATTTTTAAATACATGGACCTACCTCTGTACGCGTTCAGCGAAAGCTAACCAAACACTTTCGAAAAAGATCATTGGTTGTGGACGTCAATGGGAAGGACCAGCATTTATTGCCCACCCCTAATAGCCTTTGTTTAGAGGGCATTTAAGAGTCAAACACATTGCTAGAGTCATATTTAAGATTGGCGGATTTCCTTCGCTAAAGGACATTAGTGAATCAGATGGGTGTTTACAACAATTGACATTGTTAAAACTTTACAACCAGATTTTGAATAAATTCAAATTCTACCATCGTGGTTATGAACCTGGAGTTCTTTGGGTGTAGTTGGATAACTAATCAGACGACAGGACCACTGCACCAACACCTACCTGTAATGCCTGTTCAGCGAAGGTTAATGCTACTGACATTAATTATTATCATTCGGGTTCATATAATCACAGGATAGTTAAATCCGCTGATCGCATTATTATTTGTTAAGAATGAATTGCTTTGCTAGTTCTTGAATTTATCAATTAATTTTCCCTTATTACAAGCATGTTCCTGTTCTTGCTGCAAAGATTGCAAGCAAAAGCTTACTCCTTTCGCTAAATAATAATAGTCAACAAGAGACGAATATATCACTTATTTTCTTAACGCTTGTTGAAACTAACAGCGAGGGGAGATTTTTAAGACACAAGAATATGGGGCATGTCCTGTGTGTTCTAAACGCGATGTAAATCTGCGAGCAGTCACGTTTCATGACAATGGGTTCGACAACAACATAATTAACGGGCATCAGACAATAAACAGACCCACATTTGAATCATGTTACTTATTGACAACAATTGATTGATTACCTGTATTATTGATGCACAGGCTACAAATCGAAGCCGTGACTAACAGAAACAGAAACACCGCGCTCCCCAGGATAAGTGTGAGTTGTATGTTTATTCCACCTGTAACATATCGAGAGGAACATAGTCTAAAATGTTACGCAGGCGGACATAATGATGTTTTTTGCAAATTGGCAACTTATTATTAAGCCCTTAAAATAAATGTAATGCCGCAAACTAAGACTGACACAGGTGCATTCAAGCTACACATTGCAGGCGTCTGTGGGTTATATTCAAATCAAGAGATCAAACTGATGATGATAGACTGCTCATAACAGTTGCTATTTGACAACCTGGTATTGTTAAATTTCTACACTTACTTCAGTTGACTTATAGTTCTATGTAAAAAGGAAACAAGCCTGAAATAGCAATTGATGTCAACACTTCCTTAAATTATTCTTGCTTAATAAACCAAATTGTGGGGTACTAGCAAATCGTTTAAATGAAGTATAATATTTATTAGTAGTGCATTGAACCATATAATAAAGATTTGCATAATATCGGCGACCTCCTACCTGATAGGACCAGCCTCTGAGGATCAGATCTCTCTGACTCTATCCATCTCCCCGCAATCTGTACTTTATATTGACAGGTGTAATATCCAGTCTTGTTTTGTAAACGAGGTACAGAGAGATAGATGACAGAATAATTATGCTTGTTTGTTGCTTGAGGCAAATGAAGCTGATCTTCAGACTTAGCGTAGAAATAAAATGTCACGGGCGGGGGGTAAGTGTTCGGCACAATGCAGCTGACGGTAATATTTTGCCCAGTCTCAGCAGCAGGGCCTTGGAGTTCCAATAGACAAATCGGTTTTAAGGGACGGTCTAATATAAGTGCAAAACGAAATAACAAATAAAATAATAGACAATCAACGTGAATGAAAGCTTGTTGAGATTGTTCAAATCTGTAAAACATGTATTGTCATTTATTTCACATTGTTTTCACTTCGGGTGTTCTAGTCATTTTGTTTGGCTAATCATTTCAGTAAGACAGGGCCTAAATTCTAACTAATCGTTATTCTAAATATTCTAATGAATAGTTATTGCACAGGCACAAGTACAAATTGTACCTTTATTCCATCTCTAACACACCAACAGCAATAATACTAACAAAAACAAGTCTTCAAAGATTTCCCCTGCTCTAAGTTAAACCAAAGGGTTAGGCAAAAAATCCATTTCCTACGAGCTACTTAGAGAACAATGTGCACCTTGCTAAAGTCGATGCAAACATGGTTCTTGTTACCATATTTCAATTTATTCATTGTTTTCTCCACAAAACGACTCATTTATGTTGTTTGTCGACTTGCTTTGTCTTGACCCAGCTTGCATTTTATTACATTTTCCAATTTAAAAAGATAATCATACTAACAAATTCTTAAATATTGCTGAAAATCAATAGATGAAAAGTAGGGTGAAGCTTGAAAAAATATTTGCATCATGAGCTAGATTGGCGGGGAAAATAATTAGACCTAAATCCTGACAATCCCCAGGGTCTGATGACCTGATATGTCAGAGACAAGGAGAGGCACTAGATGGCCTACTTCAGCTCCTATTTAATATGATCTCATGTTCACACAGCATCGACCTAGGCACTGGAGATGACAACAGAAAACTCAGCCCTGTCGTCCCTGTAAAGTCCTCATTACAAACATCTGGGGGCTTGTGCCAAAATTGGGAGGGCTGAATCACAGGCTAGTCAAGCAACAGCCTGACATAGTCACACTCGTGGAATCATACCTTACAGAAAATAGCCCAAACACCAGTATCGCCATCCCTTGGTATTCTCTGTCCCAGCAGCAGGGCAGAAACAGTGGGCTTGGCGGCACAGCGATACTGAGTCTGGAGCGAGATGAACTGGGAGTACTCTGCATTGATTTCAGGCCCAATGAAGTCCCAGGGCACCATGTAAAACATGGACAAGGGAACATCCTGCTGATTAAGATGTACCACCCTCCCTCAGCTGATGAATCAGTGCACCTCCATGTTGAACACCACTTGGAGAAAGCTCTGAGGATGGGCGCAGAATGTACTGTGGGTGAGGGACTTCAATGCCCATCACCAAGAGGGGGTCGGTAGAACCACTACTGCCCAAGCCGGCCGATTCCAAAAGCACATAGCTGTCAGACTGGGTCTGCAACAGGTGTTGGGGGAACCAACAAGGGGGAAAATACACATAGTTGACCTATTCCTCACCAATAGTCGTGGGGCCGATGCATCTGTCCATGGCAATGTCGTTAGGACTGACCACTGCACGGTCCTTGTGGAGACAAAACCCCATCTAAACGTTGAGGTTGCCATTCAGCACGTTGTGTGGTACTACCACCATGCTAAATGGGATAGATTTCGAACAGGCCCAGCAACTAAAATCGGACCAACCATGAGGCGCTGTGGCCCATCATTAGCAACATAATTGTACTCGACCACAATCCACAAACTCTTGATCCGGCATTTCCCCCTCTCTACCATCACGCCCAAGCCAGGGAATCAAACCTGGGTTAATGAACACTGCAGGTGGGCATGCCAAGAGCAGCACAGTGTATAATTAATAACGATGTGCAACCTGGTGAAGCTATAAAACAGGACTACTTGCGTGCTAAACATTGTTAGCAGCAAGCAATAGGCAGAGGGAAGGAATTCCACAACAAACTAATCGGATAAAAGCGTTGCAGCCCTTCTACATCCATCAGTGAATAGTGGTGGACAACTAACCAACTCACTGGAGGAGGAGGCTCCACAAATATCCCATCCTCATGATGGGTGGGGCCACACTGAGGCATTTGCTACAATATGCAGCCAGAAGTGCTGAGTGGTTGATCTACCTCGGCCTCCTCCTGAGGTGCCCAGCCTCACAGGTGCCAGTCTCCAGCCTATCCATTTCACTTCAGGTGATATCAATATAGGGCTGCAAGCACAGGAGACATAGACAAGCCTATGGGCCCAGACAATATTGCAACAATAAATCTGAAATATTGTGCTCCAGAACTTGCTGAGCCCCTACTAAAGCTGTTCCAGTACAGCTACACTTGCATCTACCCGGCAATGTGGAAAATTTGCCCAGGTATGCCATGTAGAGAAAAATCAGAGGCAAATCCAACCCAGCCAATTACTGCCCCTTCAGGCAACTCTCGATCATCAGTAAAGTGATAGAAGGGGGTCCTCAATAGGACAGTCAAGTGGTACTTGCTTAACATTAACGTGCTCACCGATGCTCAGTTTGGGATCCGGCAGTGTCAATGAACTCATCACAGCTTTGCTTCAGACATGGAAAAAGCAGCTGACCTCCAGAGGTGAGGTAAGAGTGACCACCCTTGATATCAAGGCAGCATTTGAACACGCGTGGCATCAAGTAGTCCCAGCAAATTTGGAGCCAATTTGAATCGGGTTTGGGGAAGGATGGTGGGTGGTGGCGGGACTCCCTGCTGCTTGGAGTCATACCAAACACAAAGGAAGATGGTTGTGGTTGTTGGTGGTCAATCATCTCAGTTCCAGGACATCACTGCAGCAGTTCCTCAGGGTTGTGTCCTAGAGTCAAGAATCTTCTGCTGCTTCATCAATGACCTTCCTTCCACCATAAGGTCAGAAGTGGGGATGTTCGTGGATGATTGCAGAATGTTCAGCACCATTCGTGACACCTCAAATACTGAAGCAGTCCATGTCCGAATGCTACGATTCCTGGAGAATATCCAGGCTTGGGCTGATAAGTGGCAAGTAACATTCACGCCACACAAGTGCCAGGCAATGACCATCTCCAACAAGAGAGAAGCTAACCATTGCTCATTGACATTCAATGGCATTACCATCACTAAATCACCCACCATTCAACATCCTTGGGGTTACCATTGAGAAGAAACTGAACTGGGCCAGCCAAATAATTATCATGACAACAAGAGTACGTCAAAGGCTGGGAACCCTCCTGCCAGTAACTAACCTTCTGACTCCCAAAAGCCTGTCCGTTATCTACAAGGAGCAAGTCAGGAGTGTGATGGAATGCTCTCCACTTATCTGGATGAGTGCAACTCCAACAACACTCAAGAATCTTGACTTCATCCAGAACAAAGAGGCCCATTTTTTTGGCAAACAATCCAATAATATTCACTCACTCCACCACTGACACACAGTAGCATCAGTGTGTGTACCATCTACAAGCTGCACTGCAGGAACTCACCAAGGCTCCTTAAACAGCGCCTTTCAAATCCACGACAGCTACCATCTACAAGGTCAAGGGAAGCAAACACATGGGAACATCGACATTGAAAGTTACTAGCCAATCCACTCACCATCCTGACTTGGAAATATATCGGCCGTTCCTTCCCTGTCACTGGTCAAAATCCTGGGACTCCCTGCCTAACAGCACTCTGGGTGCACCTGCACCACATGAGCAGCAGCGTTTCATGATGGTAGCTCACCAACACCTTCTCAAGGGGCAATTGAGGATGAGCAATAACTGCTGGCCAAGCCAGCGGCGCCCACATCCCATGATTGAAGCTGAAAATTAAATGTGTGTTCTAATCCTAGTGCCTGAAATGAAGAGATGATAGAGGCATTGGTCATAATCTTTGAAAAATACAGACAATCGGGAAGGGTTGCAGTGGATTGCAAAATAACTGCTGGAACACCTTTAGTAAATAAAAGAGGGAAACAAAAAGGAGAAAACTACAGGCCAGCCAGCCTAACGTGTGTCATAGAGAGATTGCTAGTTACCATTATTAAGACCCTCGTTGCAGAATATTTAGATACTCATAATTTGATCAGACAGCGCCATCATGGGTTTATGAAAGAGAAATAGTGTTTAAATCATTCATTGAAGCTTCTCAGGAAGGAACAAGTAAGGCAGATAAAGGGGAACCTGTCGATGTGGTGAACTACATTTCCACAAGGCATTTGACAAGATGTCACATGCAAGACTGCTATGCAAGATACGATTGCATGGTATAGGATTAACATATTAGCATGGATGAAAAATCCATTTAGCTAACAGGAAGCAGAGAAGGGATGCATGAGACTTTTTGGAGCTGGAAAGCTTTCACAAGTGGATTGCCACCTGGGTGAGTGCTGTGGTCCCTCCTATTTACAATGTACATCCATGATTTGGGTGGAGGGACTGAATATATGGTATCAAAATTTTCTGATGACCCGAACATTGGTAGGAAAGTAAGTTGACAAGAGCAGGTCTGTAAAGAGGTTAAGTGAGTGGGAATAAAATGGACAGGTGGAGTATAACATTTGAAAATGTGGACTCGTCTACTTTGACAGGATGAATGGAAAAGAAATATACCTCTTTCTGCAAAGTGTCGCCCACAGCGCTGTCCAGCAGCACATACTCAGAAACAAACTGTTTACTGAAGCTCGATTTGGGTTCCAACAGGGAAAGTCAGCTCTTCACCTTATTCCAGCCTTCATCCAAACATTCAGAAAAAAGTTGACCGAAAGAGAGAGACTGCCCTTGACATCATGGCCGCATTTGACTGAGTGTGATATCAAGGGGCCCTAACAACATTGGAGTCAATGGGAATCAGCCACAGAATTCAAAGGGGAGTTGAGGTCACAACCAGTGAATAATGGTCCAATTGAATGGCGGAACAGGTTCGAAGGGCTAAATGGCCTACTCCAATCTCCTATGTTCCTTTGTTCCTAAATATAATCATCTCAAACATGTATGTCCTGCTGATCATGGATATGAACAGTCATTGTTTTCTCCCTTGGCATGGCAATATATTGAGAAGTAACATGAAAAATGACAAAGATGCATCTAAAATTAACTGAATTTGAGAGAATGTTTACTACACAAAAGAGTTAGAACCGGGTTAGTGGTGGAAAATGGGCCAACGATAGAACATGAAGCAGCTGCAAAACAGAAGGAACACGATGTACCCATGCCTAATGAATAACTGTATTCAGAAATGCAAATTAAGGAGAATTCTTAAAATGTGTTGAAAAATATAAGCAACTGATTAAATTAAACAGTATTCATGTTGGAATAAAAATTGAACAGCAAAAATGGTTTTCCAACTACAAAAAAAGATATTTTGAAACGGGTGTTATTTTACAAAAAGCACACAGTAATATTCGCCCACCTTTTATAGTCAATCTCATGAGATCACTTTGTTCAGAAGTGAGCAGTCGACCTGAAACGTTCGTGTTATAGCTGCACCTGTAATGTTCCACCCCAGAAGACACTGCCTCGGTGATGTTAAACGTGGCAGAATATCTTCCCTTAACTTTCACGGGTGGTGCCAATGAAAACGAGTTGTTCACCTTGTAAAGATAAAATGTCCTCTCCGAATCTTGAGGTGGAGCTTTGCAAATCAATAGCAACAATTCACCCCTTACAATTGTAGTGAAATTCTGATTCAGCGAAACCTCTGGGGTTATTGGGAGATCTGGAAAAGAATACAAATTTCAATATTGAACAATAGTGAGATAGTTTATATAAGAATAATTATCATTATATAAGATAATAATCCGCTTTGTTAAATAATGATTCAATTGGTTTCGAGGTAAGAAAATGCACATTGGATATTATTTAATTAATTATTTATTGTACAACTATCCCATTTTATTATTCCAAGTAATTACCAGCAAATGCTTCTGAAAGTGCAGGGAGATGCAGTGTTAATTTCCACTCGCTGAGCTAAGGTGAAATTATCATGCAAATGCACAAATCCTTAAAGGCTGGTGTGGAAAACAGAAAAGCAATTCAGGAAACCATTTAAATGTTAATATTGTTGAGATCCATACAGAATGAAGTTAGGCTCCTGTTGCACAATGACTGTGCCCAGCTCTCAACGGATGATGTTATTGTCAGACAACGGCTCAATGTAATCCACTCGGTGATAGAAGCTATTTTGAACAAAGAACACAACTTTACACTTGACAACGTTAGCCATCGGAAATTCTGTGCAGAAACACAACGCGATGATGTCCGATTGACGTCACAGTGGTTCATCAGGGGAGCCACTACTAGCTAAGTGTGAACTCATGGCTGTGCTCCCAGCCTATAGCTCCTGCTCTAGGCCTGCTTTGTTGTTCCAAAGCAGTTGAATACAAGCTCAGGGAATTGTGCTTGATCATTAAACTGAGCTCTCTGCAGCCTTTAACTGAATAGAAACGATAATCTCTGCCTCCATTTTGTTTCATGTATTTATTTTCTTCTATTTCTTCTCTCTTAATTTATTTTGAATTTGGCTGCTATGTAGGGAAGCAACAGCTCGCTTGGACATTTATTTATTTACCTGCCCCCTTCCAGCTCATTTACTTTTCACAGAATATACAGAACTGTTACAGCAGGGAGTGAGGCTGTTCTATTCTGCGTGTCTGCGCCAACTCCAAAAATAAGCAAGTCGTCTGCTGCCATTCCACCCACCATGTGCTCGTAAACCAACGCATTATTCATTTTCAGATAATACTCCAAGTCCTTCTGAATGCCAGGATTAAACATTACAAAGCCAAGAGCTTTTTAACAGATATCTTGATGGACAACATCTATGTTGAGAGAAACAGAGTCAACGTTTCAAATCTTCACCTCCCTCTCTCCACAGATGCTGCCAGAACTGCTGAATATTTCCAGCTGTTCCCAGCATCCGTAGTATTTTGAATTTATAATTAATTAGACGGATTTGCCTTTGCAATGCTTTGCTTAAACCAGTCGGGCCATGTGTTGCCACTTGCTAACCTCTGAAGCAAAGTTTTTGAGATCGAGAGATATGCAAAAGTCACCTCCAAACATTGCAAACACTTCTGTCTCTGTTGGAAAAGCACCATTTAGAACCAAACAAATCTGGACATAAGATTTTCTTATATTGGATTAAAATTAAGTAAATTTATGTGAGATGTTCTTTCAATTAACAAAAGAGAGAATTACCTGAAATTTAGGGATATAAACACATGATTTAAAAGCCAACATGTAGAGTCCAGGAGGCTTCTGGGAATCAAGGATATTTTGGAATAACAAAAATGAATATTTGAAAAGCCCACCAGTCCATCAATGTTTGCATTTGAATGTGAGATGATTTTGGAGCTCAAAACACAAACATAGCCAACTGGTATTGGTGTGAATTGGATTGAAGGGGAAGGGTGTTTGGTGTGAGTTATCCGTTAGATTTAACTGGAAGCTAGTTGTGACGTTGACGATGTCCTTATGAAGAACACGTGTTTTTATGGTCTGGAAACTACCCAGAATATCGGCATTCGTCAGGGGGAGATAAGCAAAGATCTTGAGACAGGGGCCCCCTTTGATCGCCCGGTAAGGTCACCTGAAGGACGATAATGTCTGGCGTGATATTGGGATACCGGTGTGAGCGTGCCGCTGTGACCAGCTACGTGTGAAACTACTAACATGGAGAAACGCATTGTTCCATACGCCTAGGAACAGGTCTCAGACATGCAGAGCTACTTGAAGAACAGCAGGGTAGGGAGTGCTTAACGGTACCACTAGAATTAAGGCACGGTATCCTTCATGGCACCGACACACTCTACATAGAGAAATCAACTTAAAACAATCAGCAAAGCATTACATGCACCGGTAAAAGTTAAAATGTGTAAAATTAAAGTGAAATGGAATTTAAATTAAGACAACTGAAGAATTGAGCGGAGGAATACTCAGTAAGTATTGTAGGACGGATAAATGTGGACAGAGAACTGTTTGTTTTAAAATCCATACATAATCTGTTGCTTTCATTTTATGTATTTATGTGCACAATATACAGTAGAATGCGCTCCTGAAAAGGGATTAGGGATATAACTGGGTGTGATAATTTATTTTTGAGCGTGCCTATCGATCGGCCCCTAAGCATTGACTCGATTAGCTGGAATCGATTGTGAGGGCTTGGTAATGATATCTTCCCCTCAATCGTGGGAGTTGTTAGACTATGAGGTTACTGACAAGTATAATAATGGTTAAAGTCTAACTTTGTTATGAGATACGAAAACCTGACATTGCAGTATACTAACGCTTGAGATTATTAGATATTATTCGCTATCGAGGATTAAAACGGGATGACTTAAAAGTAGGGCACAGTCTAGGAAAGGTGCCAAATTAGAGGGGATGTAGGAACATTGAGTCAGGTTATAAAGAGATTGGTTTCAGAGAAACGACAAGGCCTTGAATGCTGTCTGTGAAAAACTGTGTCAGAATATGACGTGGATATCACTGTCTACCAGGTAATTAACCGCGGCGTGGAAAGTCATTGAGATACCATCCTTGATCCAAAGGGAATTACATATGTAGATAGAAGGTTAGAAAAAGCAACATGAACTATTCATCGTTAGACAGGAGCAATCATTTTTAGAAGTTGACTCAATTCTCGTGCAGCCTGTCTAATTTAGCACTTTTCTATACTGTGCCCTCCTTCTAATTTATCCCATTTTACTCTTCTCTAACGAATATATTTAATAATCTCAAGTGTTTGTATACTATAATGTTAGATATTAGTTTCTAAGAAAAACTTAGATTTTAACCATTATTATGCTTGTCAGTATTAATCTTACAACTCCCGCGATTGAGAGGAAGATATCTTTACCGAGCCCTCTCATTTGATTCTAGCTAACGTACTCAATGCTCAAGGGGTTATCGATGGGCACGCTCAACAATAAAATACCATACCCAGTTATATCCCTAGTCCCTTTTCAGGAGCGCAGCTAATTATCATGTATTAGCGCAAAAACACATAAAATGAAAGCAACAGATTATGAATGGATTTTTTAAAAATCCGGTTCTCTGTCTACCTTTATCCATCCCATGAATAATTGTTACCGAATGTTACTGCCCCCTAGCTGAAGATGACAGGGGTGAGGGGAGGGGCTAATTGTTTTACAGCCAAATACAGGGTACCTTCAGACTGTCAATCACGTGACAGAGAGACAGACCCAAATTCCACAAGCAGAACAAACAAGACAAGAAACAAGGCAGAGAGAGGGAGTGAGACTTGAAGGATAAAGGTCAAAGCTCCGAGAGAGTTGTGCACTCTGCCGTCTAAAACTTGACACAGGTATGATGATACGAGTTAAAGTGTAAATCCGCCACGGTTAATTGACCTAGTTTACCTGAGAATTTAATAAATTTGCACTTAATTTTTCTCAATAAATTGCAATCATGCCAATTATTTCCTACCCATTCTGTTCCTGCCTTAAAGGGTTGCAGGCCGCCCAAGTCCTGCCAGATGATACTAATTGCGAAACAGCTATAGAGTTCTACATGGTGGCTTTTCCCAATGTGTGCCCTACAGACATAGACATATAAGCTAAGAGCAGCAGGAGGCCCTTCGAGCCTGCTCCACAATTCAATATGGTCAAGGATGATCCTCTATCTTAACGCCATACTCCAGCACTCTATACCACTTGATGCCTTTAGATTTTAGAAAACTATCAATTCCCTTCCGAAGTATATTTAGTGACTTGGCACACATAACCAGCGCCTGAGTTTCTCCTCACCTCATCCAAAATGACCTACCACGTATCCTGGGGCTGTTCAGTCAGGACTGCGTGTCCTGAAGCTGTGACTCCTTTTTACAAAGCCCCAACCAGAGCGAACATCATCCCTACGCCCAGTCTGTCCAGCCCTGCTTTCAAGCAGATCCTTTCACATTCTTCTAAACTCCAGTGAACACAATCCTAGTCGGCCCAATCTCTCCTCATACGACAATCCTGTCATCCCAGGAATCAGTCTGCTGAACCTTCGCTGCACTCCCTCCATGGCAAGTATCTCCTTGTTGATGCAAGGAGACCAAAACACCATGCAATACTTCAGCTGTGGGATCACCACGGCCCTGTACAGCTGCAGTAAGACCACCTTGCTTTTGCACTCTCACAATGTCATTTCACAATGAAGCTTAAACCACCATTTGTCTTTGTAACTGCCTGCTGCAGCTGCATGCTTGCTTTCAGTGATTGGTGTATACGGACACCCAGTTCTCTTTGCACATCAACATAGAACATACAGCCTATGTTCCTTATCTAATGACGGACCAGATTGTATGCTGAGAGATAAGGGGCATTGATTGGAAAATGCAAGCTATGGAACTCCTCACTCTTTCACGAAATGTAATGATCTGCTCCCTCTGTTTACACCGGTTGTTGAGTCTTCAAAAATCGTTAGATATCAGTGCAAGGTCTTCCGTCAAGAGCGGTTATATGGCTTTAAGGCGATTAGGTATTTGTCTACTTTCATGGGAAATGTTAAATTATTTTATTTGTTTGTTCATGGATTGTAGGTGCGGCTGGCTAGGTCAGCACTTATTGCCCACTCCTAATTGCCCTTGTTCGGAGGATAACTAAGATTCAAACAGATTGCTGTGGATCTTGAGTCACAAGTAGGCCAGACCAGGTGAGAATGGCAGGTATCACCCCCTAAAGGAGATCAGTGAACGAGGTGTTTTTTTTTATGATGATGGTTTCATTAGCGAACTTTCAATGGCAAATTTGAAAAAAAAACAATTCTGACGTGATCCTATTCTGCAGTGGGTCGCGAACTCAATCCTCACAGAATCGCTGGGGTCCCTGGAACAGTACTACGCTAATAGGACCACTATGTCGCTGTCTACTCCCTAAACGTCAGTAACCCACATTCAAAATGTTATTCAGCTTACCTATTACCGCGACGTGCACAGTGGTACTCTTTTCGGAGTCTATGAGGCGCCCTCCTATGGTTGTTTGGTAAACACACCAGTAATCTCCCGAAATCTTGGCTACAATTGGGAAATAAGCAACTTCGTATCCAGCGGTCTTGCTCCCCTGAACTGCAGGATGACCATCGCTGCTTTGATAGAGATGGAACTGACTGATTGCACCGTGAGCACCAGCCTGGCAGGTTACGTTGATCCTTTCCCCTCTCAGGTAAACGCTTTCAGCCTCATTTAACCGGATGGACGGCTTTGCTGGACGATCTGGTTTAACGAGACGGGATTAAAATCGATTTTAAATGTCATTGAAAACAAGCATTTGAAAGTGCTAGCAATTGATTCGCGGTTTCGAATTGAATCTTAGGCAGAAAATCTTTCAGTTACCAATTACAGTCACGGAGACCTTGTCACTCTGCACGGAAGATTTCCATTGGTCGTAAACACTTATCCTGCAGACACAGGTGTAATCGGCGGAAATATTTTGCTGTATTTGGAATGTGGCAAAATGGCCCTTCCCTTCCTCGTACTGACTGGACATTTCCGCTCCGTCAAAGTACAAGGAAAATCCACAAAACGGAGAAGGAATATCGACGCTGCAAGTAATGTTAAGGAATTCGCCTTTCACAAATATATTTCCCGGTGGATTGATAGAGATTTTTGGCTTCTGCGGACGGTCTGTCAGGAAGTAAAATAAAAATTGAGTCGCGAACCATAGAACCATAGGAAAATTACACCACAGAAGGAGGCCATTCGGCCCATCTTGTCCATGCCAGCCCGAGGACACCCAGGTGCCCTTTCCAATCCCAAATTCATGCACTCGGCCCATCATAGCCCTGCAGCTAACAGCACTTAGGGTGCAGATGCAGGTACTTTTTAAAATTAAGAGTATCAGTGAACGAGGTGTTTTTTTTTATGATGATCGTTTCATTAGAAGACTTTCACTGCCGGATTGTAAAAAAATACTCAATTGGAATATCACCATATGCCGTGGTGGGACTCGGACCCAAGTCCCCAGAGCATTGCTTGGGTCCCTAAGAACACCGTCACAGTGATAAGACCACTATGCCGCTGCCTCTTCCCTAAACGTCAGTAACATAAACTCAGTATGTTGTTCATCTCACCTATTACAGCGACGTGCACAGTTGTACTCTTTTCGGAGTCTATGAGGCGCCCTCCTATGGTTGTTTGGTAAACACACCAGTAATCTCCCGAACTCTTGGCTACAATTGGGAAATCAGCAAATTTGTATCCAGCGGTCATGCTTCTCTGAGCTACAAGATGACCATCGCTGCCTTGGTACAGACGGAACTGACTGATTGCACCGTGACCTCCAGCCTGGCAGGTTACGCTGATCGTTTCCCCTCTCAGGTAAACGCTTTCAGCCTCATTTAAACGGATGGACGGCTTTGCTGGACGATCTGGTTTAACGAGACGGGAATAAAATCGAGTTTAAATGTAATTGAAAACAAGCAATTGAAAGTGCTAGCAATTGATTCGCAGTTTCGAATTGAATCTTAGGCAGAAATAGCTTTCAGTTACCAATTACAGTCACGGAGACCTTGTCACTCTGCACGGAAGATTTCCATTGCTCGTAAACATTTATCCAGCAGACACAGGTGTAACCGCCGGAAATCTTTTGCTGTATTTGGAATGTGGAAAAATAGCTCTTCCCTTCCTCGTACTGACTGGACATTCCCGCTCCGTCAAAGTACAAAGAAAATCCATAAACGGGAGAGTGAAAATCGACGCTGCAAGTAATGCGAAGGAATTCACCTTTCACAAAAATATTTTCCGACGGATTGATAGAGATTTTCGGCTTCCGCGGATGGTCTGTCAGGAAGTAAAATAAAAGAAATGAATCGCGTCCAATAGAACCACAGAAAAGTTACAGCACAGGAGGAGGTCATTCGGCCCATCTTGTCCATACCAGCCAGAGGACACCCAGGCGCCCTTTCTAATCCCACCTTCCTGCACCCTGCCCATAGCCCTGCAGCTAACAGGTGCAGATCCAGGTACTTTTTAAAAGGGTTTCGTGTTTCTGCCTCTACCATCAACTTGGGCAGCGAATTCCAGACCAATATTGAGAGGAATTTACAATTTTCGACTGAAATCTCAACTTCAATCTATAGAAAACCCATGCAATGTTAATATTGATTAAGAATGAGCACCGCCTCTTACCTATCACAGTAACATCGATCCGTTGACTCTGCTCTGAGTTCAGCCACTTGCCTGATACTCGAATTTCACAGCTGCATGTGTAATATGCAGAAGCTCTTTCTGCGAATTCAAAGTGTGCGGTGTGGTAATTGGCGTCGCTCTGAACTGTTTTAATGCTCATTCCTCCGCCGTTCCTATGCAAGCACAGCCGGGCGCATGAATACTTAGAACTTACAGTACAGGTGAACTTGGCCACTTGTCCGTTAACCAACACCGGGAAACGGTTGTTCAACGCAATTGTCGGAGTTCTCGGGCGATCTGTGAAGAGCGCACGGAAAATAGCGTTGAACAATGGACAGATACTTTAGTCAATGCAAACTAAACAGCATGGTGTTCATGTTGAATCACTTCACTGTGTACTCTTAGTTATTTCATTGGGACAACTGAATCCAGAAGGACAGGCAAAATTGGAAAATAAAGCGGTTATTGTTGTTATAAAAAAAAGAAAAATGCAGATGGAAATATCTGGGAAAATCCCTCAGTTGCTCAGCGTAGACAACAGTCTTTTAAATAAAGGACTGGAGGTATAAACTGTCTGGAATCATTCACGGGAAAAAAATAGAGCAAACGATATTCATTAGCGTGTTCTTTAAATAATACTTTTCAAAATATAATCCTTATATTGTGTTAGTGCCAATCATTTTGACTCCAACATTTACACTGTTAAGATGAACAGTTATTTTTAAATTGCAATCTAAGCAAGAGTGTAGATGCATCAAATAATAGAGAAAAGTTTATATACTGAACTGCAGTAAGTTTTCGCTAATTATGACGTTATAATTAGATTCTCAATAAGATATCGGAAAGACTATTACTGTCACTGATTAATTAGGTTCCTTGTATTTTTCCATTATGTAAATCACCCAAAAGCTTACCGAGTGCTGTAACAGTCACGGGATCACTCCGGAAAGAGTTGATCGGATTGAAGGGATCAGGTAGCGAGTAGACACAGGTGAAACTTGAATTATTAGTTACTTCAATTTCGATGCTGAAAGAACATTGAGCACCTGTCGATCGAGCTTGACTAAGGTATTGATTTTCAGCGTTTCTGTACACGGACACCCATGCTGCTGAACACCCAGAATCAAGGGTACACGTAATCTTGACCCGTTGACCTTTAATTAATCCTTCTAACGGTGGATCCAAGGCGACCCTCGACTTCCTTTGTCCTTCAACAACATATCAAATATGCATACAAAAGTCAAAGTTATATCAAGAATGCATTGCGTTCGTAATACGTAGAACATCTGATTCCCATGAGTAAGCGGATGCCATGTCCCAGTGCATTAATGTAGCTCTCTACAAAGTGTTGCCCAGTTTCAAAATATAGAGAAATGACAAGTACGTTGAGATTTGTATTTATTAAGCAGGCTCTTTCTGGAGAAATGCATTCTAAATTGTTTCACCCTTTTCCCCTAAATAGGGTAAATAATTCATTGTGTCTTTAAAATGAAGGCCTAAGGCGTGTGAACACACTTGCCATTGACCTGGAGCATCCTGCAGTGAATCATGGGGATTTTCTGGCCCGGGAGTGGGGCTGGTAGTGCTTGGGTAGGTGGGAGGGTGGGTAAGTGGTGCTGGATATTACTTATCTACATGCGGGTGCGAAAGGTGCATTCCAGATGAGGTGCAGCAATTTTGAGGAAGGTTTGGAGTAACCATTGGAGCGACTGGAATTTATGTCCCAACTAAACTGCAAGTTTAAAAACAAGGACTAAATAAAGAGAACTTAGAAAAGCAAAGGGAAAAGTAAAGTATTGCGGATAAATTATACATTTCGAATCTTTTCGGATTGCACACATCAGGACATGGCGCCACAACATCACAATGAGGCAGAAACAACAATTTGCATGCTATGTGAAGAGAGTGCTGATTGCTAGGCAGGTTTCGTTGCCATAGAGAATGCACCAGTGATGATGACTGACAATTAACTGCCAACCATTGCTTAAAATTTAAACCAGACAGCTTGACCTTGATTGGTCAATGCGTTGTCCTCATGAATAAGTCGGCGAATGACTGTCACTTGTTTTGTTCAGCTGAAACAGGCACAATGTGTTTACATGCCCTATCTGTCTGCAAGGAATAGTGCCCCGTGTATTAATATATGTAGCTTCCAGTACACACAATCGTGCCACACTGCCAACCAGACTGAAAATCGTGAATTGGCTTTGAACGTAATTCTTAGCAGACAGGGGATAATTTAGCAAGTGTTGTCCAATCGCGGAACCACATCTAATGCTGGACACTGTGCTTTGGGTTTTGCAAGCACGGGCTGGTTGGGTAAGGTCTGTGCCCTGCCCATTGCTAATGGCGTCTGGGCCAATGCCGTTTGATGCTATCTGCCGGTCTTTGGGGCGTACAGCCCACATGCCTATTATCACACCGGTACTGAAATTCATTCACGCGACACTCATTTGAGTGACGGGCAAAACATCATTTATGCGTCAATTGTAGCTTTTGGATTTAATTGTAGCAAAGGTATCATGCGGAAATTGGAAAAATGTGAGGGCCAGGAGATTAGTTGTTATTCCATCAGTGAAAGTTTTCTCATGGAAACTGACAGTGATGTTTGCGAGAGATGGGTTGAGCGCTGATCCCACAACAAATTTGTAAATAGGTCTGAGCCATTTTCTCACCATAAAGTATTGATCCTCAAATAGGGCGAGTCAAATGCTGCAGCAGCTTAATGTCCATCCTAATCACATCATTTCGCACTGTATTTCACGCAAACTCGTGAACGGGGCTAAATTTGTCACTTTTCTCCCGGGGAAGTGCCAACTGTAGCTTAGATTTCCCTGGGAGGGCAATGTATCTCAAAGATGTTTAGTTGTATAGAACCTCGTGGTGAGACCACAGCTGGAGTACTGTGTGCAGTTCTGGCCGCCACATTATAGGAAGGATGTGAATGCACTGGAGGGGGTACAGGGGAGTTTCACCAGGATGTTGTCTGGCATGATACATTTCTGTCATGAGGAGATGTTGGATAGTCCTGGGTTGTTTAGATTGGAGCAGAGAAGACTGAAGGGCGCCCTGATCGAGGTGTACAAAATTATGAGGGGCATAACAATGCTGGATAGGGTACAGCTGTTCCCCTTGTTTGAAGGGTCAGTCAAGAGGGGACATAAGTTCAAGGTGAGGGGCAGGAGGTTTAGGGGGATTGCGAAAAAAATATTTTTTACCCAAAGTGTGGTGACGGTCTGAAATGTGCTGCCTGGGAGGATTGTGGAGGTGGGTTGCCTCACATCATTTATAAAGTACCTGGATGAGCACCAGCACATTATAACGTTCCACGCTATAAGCCAAGTGCTTGCAAATGGGATTAGGTAGTTATGTCAGGTGTTTCTCACCTTCAGTGCAGACTCGATGGGCAGACGGGCCTCTTCTGCACTGTGTGATTCTGTGATTCTGTGTACAGGTGAAGCTTGCCATTTCAGCTGTCACTATGCATTAACAACACAGTGACTTTCATCAATAATGGAATGCTACCATCAGGCCAAAATTACGTTTTGCATATTGCACAAATGTGTGATGTGGAATATGAACTTTAGTGCCAGTGTGGCATGTAGGCATTACGTCCCAAATACTGGCGGATCGTATCAAACAGCATATCCCAGTTGCTGTTCTCAACTGGCAGAGGACACACTGTGTTCAACGAACCCGTGCTTGCAGAGCTTAAAGCACATTGACCAACATTAGATGTTAGTATGCGATTGGACATGTACTATATAACCCCCAGTATTCTTAGAAGTTAGCTGGCAACCAAGTTAAGGCTGTCAGTGGGTTCACAGTGTGGCCCTCATGCATGTAATGGAAGCTATTTATATTAATACACAGAACCATGTTCTTTGCAGACAGATAGGAAATCTACACACATTACACCTGTTTCAGCTATGCAACATAAGTGACAGCCATTCACTGACTCATTCCTCAGGGCAATGCTGTGACAAATCAGCCTAATTTAAATCCCAATCAATGTTTGGCAGTTAACTGTTAGTCATCATCCCTGGTCCCTTCTCTATAGCAGCACCACTTGCCAACCTTTCTTCTCATAGACTATAAATTGCTATATTCCCCTTACATTGGTTATCTTGCATGGCTCCTACTAAGTACAAGACAAACTGCTTTGTGATGCCTCCCTTTGACTAAAGGAGAAGTGTGGAATAACGTATATGAAACAATGAAGAGCTGGTAGGAATAATTTAAAACAGCCAGAGACCAATGCAGTTTGGGTGTTTTTGTTTATGACTGGCCAGTGGAAGTTAGTGCATCTTTCAGAAGAAAGGATATTACAATGATTTAATGGATAGAATGACACATGTTATATTACCATATATGCTTCTGCGTGTAAAACAGCCAGAGTATTAATTAAACTGCGAAAAATCGGGGAATGTGGCTGTACAAAAGGATATGGATGCCCTTGTACACCAGTCGATGACTGTGAATAGCAGGTGCAGCAAGCAATTAGGAAAGCTAATGGTATGTTGGCTTTCATTGCACGAGGATTTGAGTACAGAAGTAAGGATGAGTTACTGCAATTTTACAGGGCCTTGGTGAGACCACCTCTGGAGAATTGTGTGCTGTTTTGCTCTCCCTACCTATGAAAGGATACACTTGCCATAGAGAGAGTGCAGTGAAGGTTCACTGGGCTGATACCTGGGATGGCAGGACTGTGATATGAGGAGAGATTGGTTCGACTCGGCCTGTGTCCACTAGAGTTTAGAAGAATGAGAGGGGATCTGATTGAAATGTACAAAATTCTCACAGGGCCAGACAGACAGGATGCAGGTAGGATTTGAACCCTGGTTTGGGAGTCGAGAACCAGGGGCCACAATCTTAGAATATGGGGCAGGACACTTCGGACTCAGATGAGGAAAACAACTCTTCACCAAGAGAGTGGTCGACCAGACAAGGCTGCGGAGGCCGGTCAATGAGTATTTGCAAGACATAAATTGATATATTTTTTTTGGATATTAGGGGCATCAAGGTGTCTGGAGAGAAAACGGGAATATGGCGTTGAAAGAGAATATCTGTCATGTTCATATTGAATGTTGGAGCAGGCCCAAAGGGCCGATTGACCTACTCATGCTCCTAGTTTCTATGTTTCGATCAGCAACACAATGCTTTGTAAAGATAGTAACTGAATTTCATGCATTTAAACACATTTATTTCTATTTGTGCGCCAATTGAAACAATGTAATGAAAATTTCTATAATTTTCCAAGGTCTGTGACATGCAAACCCTTAACGAAGGTTGTATGCATTCTAGATAAAATGTTAGTCTTAACATATTGCCCTTTCATAGAGCCATAGAACCATAGAAAAGTTACAGCAGAGCAGGAGGCCATTAGGCCCACCTTGTCCATGCCAGCCCGAGGATACCCAGGTGCCTTGTCTAATCCCACCTTCCTGCACCCGGACCATTGCCCCGCAGCTTACAGCACTTAAGGTGCAGATCCTTTGAAAATAATTTAGATATTCTGCCTCTACCACCAACTTGGGCAGCGAATTCCAGACACCCACTACCCTCTGTGTAAAAAAGTTCTTCCTCATGTCCCCCCTACACCTTCTGCCACTTATCTTGAATCTATGTTCCCTGGTTCTAAAATTCTTCACCAAGGGAAACAATTTTATCCTGTCCATTCTATCTCATCCCCTGATAATTTGTGCACCTCAATCAAGACACCTCTCGGCCCTCTTTATTCTAAGGAAAATGACCCCAATCTAAATAATTCCTCCTCGTAGCTATACTTTTCTAACCCTGGCCAGATTCTTTGAAACCTCCTCTGCACTCTCTCCAGATCTATTACGTCCTTTCTGTAATGTGATGACCAGAGCTGCACACAATACTCCAGCTGTGGTCTCACCAGTGTTTTATACAATTGCAACACTATGTATCACTTTTATATTTTATACCCCTGCCCATGAAGGAGTGCATTCCATATGCCTTCTTTACAATCTGGTCTACTTCAACGGCTGCCTCCAGGAACGTGTGTACTTGCATGTCAAGTTATCTCAATTCATCTACCCCTCTTAATATATTCCCATTTCATATAGAGAAATGGCTGCCAAATCTCAGAAAATCCATCGATTACGAGAATCCAGCAATGATGAATCCTATAATTAATGAAATGATTTGGTTCCAATTCTTGAATGCTGACCAGAGGATCACGTTTAATCACGTTGAGCGATATTCCAACGTCCATAAAAAACGTGGATCCCTTAGGTCATTAGAGGTGAGCTATGAAGCAGCCTGGAAATGGTGCTCTTTATCGCCATCACTCCAGGTTGATGGATATGGGAAGGAGGGGAAGTACTACCTTTACGTTTCTATTCTTAGATATAAATCCCAAGTTAAAGCCTTGGGCACTCGTTTTGTCAGAGGGTTTCGCTTAGGGAAAGCTTGAACATTGTCAAGGCGGCCGTATTGAGTTTCCTCCCCAAGTTTATTTTTCTAAACCCTGACGGTCAATTGAACAATCATTCCAAATTCAACCCTTCTAAACAGGCAATGGGCATGCTGTAAGGCAGTACAGGTGTTATTTACATTATCAAGGATCCTGGTAATAATCAGCACCTGCTGAAATTTTGACAGGTAAATATATATTAAGGACAATAGCTCGCTTTGTAAAAAAAAAAGTGTGGTCATAACCTAAATAAGATCCTCAATTGAAACCAATCCCTAACATAATGACTTTGCATTATGGCTACTTCTAGTGCAACGATTACCTGGATCGAGTAGGGAGTTCTGTTTGAACACAAACGTGGGTGACATCACAGCATTGGCTATCTAATCAACAGCCAAGCTGAAGCAGAATTTTGGTTTTCAATTAATTAGTCAGAGTGAATTTAATGCACGCTATACAGGCTGTCCAGTATTCGGAGGCTAAGGCAAGATAGGGAATCAGGATTCACTCCAATATCATTTTGCGCTGGGGACCTGTTCACACTGTAAAGATGGACAGCATAGCGTGGCTGTATAATACGCTTCAATGTATCTCAAAACTCCAGTGATATCGGTGCTTTGTTTGGTTTCCCGATAAGAAGTTGCTTATCACCAAAGTAACATGACGGTTATCATTATTCCAAATATAATTATGAATAATAATGAACAATTCTCCTTTTAGTTGCATTATAACAAATTACTGGGAAAACATTATAAAGAAGCAATATTAATGAAGCAATAACAACAAAACAAATACGACTTCATTGTGCAGATAGCAGCTTTTGTAAATAATCGATCATGCCATTGGCCGGAACAAGCAACTGTGGGTTAAAGTCAATGTCAAGAATGTTGCAACAGGAGATCTGTAAAAAGACATCGGCCTGATGAACAGCACTGCTACTGACCTTTGCAAAGAACAGAACAGCCCGCAACCACCAGCACTAAAATGAATGGAAAAATAAACGTAGCTGTGTTAACGTCAAAAATAACACCGCCGAAAATAGAAGTGACATCAAATCTCATAACATGCAGCGCCCTTGTGTAACTACATTTCACAAAATACTAATGAAATATAGTTGTCATGAAGCCGTTAATGTTTCTAACATTATGGGGACAGATTTTTCTTTTAACATAGATCTTTAGTCTGTGGATGTGTCTGAATTGGGTTAAAGCCAGCTAGTCTGGGTGTTTTGGTGTGTACTAGTTTCGATATGTAAGAGTGATACCGTGCATTTGCATGTTCTGAATAGAGCATTCAAGAAGTGGGGTGACAAATGTTACCGATATAACAGCTACCAAGCCATGTGCCTGTGTTAATAATAAAATCGGTACTATGAAAGAGGCTTTATTGTTAGAGAGGTTTAAATCAGAATTAGCTGGTACAATGAGAATTAACATTCAATGGGCCGTAGTAGGTATAACTTCAGCAGATTTCGGGGTGCAGAGCAAAGGCAATGTAACATCATAAGGCAGCTGCAAGCCGCCGTCAATCTCCACAGGAGCCAAAGTGAAAGGAACCTCATTTAGAATCCGTAAGGTGGAAATGCTTTGCATGGTGCTGGGCTAAGCCTATGGGTGGCTGTTGCCTTAATGGAGATTAGTTTGGAAATGTGTTATACGTTATGACAGTAGTAATTTGAAGACATTTGTATATATATTTTAACCCATGTAAAGTAATAAACATTTTTAATTCAGTTCAATTTAAAACCGAGATAACAAGTGCTCTGAATTTAGATTCACATCTCAAACATAACAGTTAACGTTATTGGTTATGACATTTTTTTAAAGTTTTCCTTTGGTATTTTTAAGTAACTCCTCTTTACCAACTGCATCGGTCATAACATAGTAAGAACTCTATTTCCATTACAAAACAGCAAAATGATCATTAACATTAAGAAACTCGGTTTATGTTTATGAAGGTAAATCACCCAGAAACATCTGAGAAATGGTGAAACATGTCAGCAACACCAGGGATTATCTGTTTGATATCACACTTCCGAATGCCATCAATTCACTGGAAGATAATTTTGAAGTACTTACACAAGAAGATAACATGTTTCCTCCAATCCATTTGGTAGAAGTCTCTGTTGGAAAGATTTTAAGAAATGAAAAATAAACCCAATGATTTGTTTCCAATAAGTGTACAAAAAAACAACATATTTTATTTGTTCTTGGCGGTGCTGAGGCTCGCATTTATTGCTTTCGTTCACAGCGTCCCACAGTGATCCTGGAGTCAGGTAAGTGCAGCCGGTTCCCTTGCCTGAATGGCATTAGTGAACCAGTTGACTTATACAATAATCGCTTGGGAGATATCGTTAGACTTTCAATTTTCATTCGGTTCAAATTCCATGCGATGGTGGGACTCGAACCCGCTTACCCGAGAGCATTACACATGCTCGCCTAGCATACGGCTTTAAAAGAAAACTTCTATGTCAATATACCCGCTACATTAAATGCGGCAGACCAACGGGTAAATGCATTAGTTTTCAATAAGTGCACACACCGAGGGCTGGGCCGCCTGTGGAGGGGCAGTTTGAAGTTGGCCAAACAATCTGATGAGGCTTTGATAAAGGCATACCAGGCTCAAGGCTGTATAAATAAATAGAGAGATGACAAACGACAGCAGACATGATGCTAAACAATAAAAACTTACTGGTCATGCAACAGGTGGGTTATCGCTTCCAGTTCCTTTCATTAGACTTGAGGAAGAATGTCACGGTTTTGTTGCGGTGGGGGAAGGGAAGAACTGTTACCCTGAATGAACGATTTCAGCTTTGTGTGAAGAAATTATTGAGCCGGCTGTTGTAACAAGATTGGAAATTAGAAGGGGAAATTTGATAGATGCATGCGCAGTTAAGGTTAAGTAAGAAAAAACAAGTTGCATTGGCATGAATTTTGATGTCTAGTGAGCAGAGATTTTTTGGAAAACTGGCCAGGGAGATTATGAAACATAACATCAAACGTATACATATTTAGCCACATTGCTTCTAAGTCTGATGCAACTTAAAACAAAAGCTTTGAAAGAACAGATACAAGAAAGGTTGACAGTGAAAAAACAAAGGACGGTTACGGTGTAAGTGCTGGGAAACGGGCCGAATTGGATATGCTTTCAGGAGTACGAGAGCAGGATGACCACCGCTTCTGCGGTTAGATTTTTCGCACATGTGGGAAGTAGCAAATGTAACAATGTCACAGATTCCGCAAATGGTCCGAAGGAGAGGGATAGTGACTCTATACGCTAACTCTATCTTTTCTCTCCGCAGATATTATTAGACCAGTTGGACTTTCCCAGCACTTTCTCTTTTTTGCATCGGATTGATGTTGGGCTTTGAAGTTTAATGAATGTTGCATCGCCAGAAAACTCAACGGCCGGTTAATGAGCTGGAAAATAGCGCCATCATGAAATGGGTTAGTGACCAACTAATCTCTCTCGTTAAGTTAGCATGTGGGATAGAATTTGGCCAGATCTCCACTGGAATTCCACACCCCTTCTTTCAAAACAGACATGGATTTCATCAATGGCGCCTCAACCCACGTAAGTGAAGAGCTGCCAACGTATTAAAAAAATACCTCTTCCTTACTGAAGAGGCTAAATGGTCCAATGTGTTCCGACGGGTTAAGAAAGTGACCCATACTCGCGGGAAAAACTGAGCAGAAAATCTACAGTTTCTTCTCCATAGAATTGTGTTTGTGCTTGTGATTCCATTGCACATCTCTCCTCATGTTGCATTCACTGGTCAATTCACATTAAAGTGATGAGCAACCTGACGCTACCTACCAGCATCGATGCTGATAAGTGCACTTCGCAGTGGCCCCTTGGATCCGATCAGACTGAACAGTCACTGAATTAAATATCTGCTAATGCACCTGCCTTTCTGGAAATTTGTTAAGAGTGAGAGATGACCAGCGTGAATAACTCGCATCTTCTAAAAGAGTCCTTCTCAAAAGATGATGCACACATGAAGTACTATTCCCTCTGTTTGTAAATTCTGAGTTACCTGCAGAAATTGACATAAAGGACAAAGCGCAGGAGAAGAAAATAAATAGGGCACTTGGCACTTTTGGGCTACCCCCGACAGTCAACAACTTAATAGCTTGAGAAGTATATGTAGGGAAATCCAATGGTCTGAAGGGGACACTTGGGGACATAATATTATAATGCAGGTGACAATTCAGAAGGAGGGCCAGAATGACTTTGGTCGACTAGTATGGATAATTATTCACAGTTATTAAGTACTCTAAGCAAGTAGGTTCCTTCTCAACATTATGTTTCACAAGCCCATGCTTTGCAATCAATAAAAAACACGCACACATATATAAATGTTATCCTTATTGTAGTGTAAGCGAAACGCAGCGAAATCCGGTACAGCCAGCTCTGACAAACAACAACATGAAGTTGACAAGCAAACTTATTTCAGTAATGGTGATTGAGGGAAAATGTTCGACCTGAAAATGACAGGTTTTTCTTGCAATGGGATTTTCACATTCAGCAGAGGCGGCACACCAGAAAGGTCCTGGTATGAGATTAATCAGATTAATGACACATTAAAATATCATTAATTATAAAATCAATTAGTTTAAAGTTTTTGACTACATTTCTGCCACGATAAAAATAAAGGAACAAATGAATTATTATTAAAGTGACAATCAAATAATCAAACCTTTTCTACATTTACCTCAGAAAGAAAGAAAGACCGTTTATTGATTTTGGATCACAGTAAATACAAGCTTTACACATGTGAACAATTTACTCACTCGTTATTGCCTGCCTTCAACTCTTGCATTCACCGGATGCTTGGCGCATTGTTTGAACTGCGTATTTTCACACACACAAAAAAACAAGACATCAGTGAACAGGAAGTCAGCACTCAGATGAGGCTAACTAAAATAGTCGCCTACGTGACGACTGAAACGGACATCAACAGATCAGCAAGTGAACTACCACTGCAATGTGCATGAGTAGAGATGGATGTTAATGGTGCAAATAGCACTGAATATTGTTCGTCTCCCTGACGTATTATGTATTCTGTGTGTTTGTGTTTCTTCACGTGCGTGTGAGTACGAGTGACTGTGTGTGTCTGTGAGTGTACGTGTGTGTGTGTGTGTGTGTGTGTGTGTGTGTGTGGATGACTTTATGTAATTCTGTGTGGGCGCGGGTCTGGATTGGATTGAGACACTGCTGCTTGCTAACGACACAACCTATTTTTATAAAGCAGAGCATGAACAGTAGTTTCTTAGCGTATTTTAAACCCAGCTGAAGACGATTTTATTTTTAAACTCTGCACTGCAGTAGAAGTAAATGGTTGGCCGAAGTTTAAAATTGAGTCAGCTCAGTTTTCATTTCTAACACATTCACAGAATCAAGGAATCAGAGAGTTCAGAAGAGGGCCGTCGGCTCATCGAGTCTGGACCGAGACGAGAGAAACACCTATTACCTACCTCCATTTACCGGCATTTGATCGATAGCCTTGAATGTTATGACGTGCCAAGTGCTCATCCAGGTACTTTTTAAAGGATGTGAGGCAACCAGCCTCCACCACCCTCCCAGGCAGCGCATTCCAGACCCTCACCACCCTCTGGGTAATTTTTTTATTTCCTCTGATCCCCACTGAACCTCCTGCCCCTCACATCGTGCCTGACCCTTCAACTAAAGGGAACAGCTGCTCCCTATCCACCCTGTCCATTACCCTCATAATCTTGTCCACCTCGATCAGGTCACCCCTCAGTCTTCTCTGCTCTGCCGAAAACAACCCAACTCAATCCAACCTCTCTTCATATCTCAAATGTTACATCCCAGGCGAAATCCTGGTGAATCTCCTCTGCACCCCCTCCAGTGCAATCACATCCTACATATAATGTGGCGGACAGAACTGCTCGCAGCACTCCAGCTGTGGCCTCACCACGGTTCGGTACAACTGCAATATAACCCCCCCCCCCCCCCCCCTACTTTTGTAATATATACCGTCATTGATAAAGGCAAGTGGCCGATTTGCCTGCGTCAACACCCCTCCAACATGTCCCTCCGCCTTCAGAGATCTATGGACACCGACGCCAAGGTCGCTTTGTCCCTCAGAATTTCCTAATGCCATGCCGTTCATTGAATATTTATTTGTCACATTACTCCTTCCAATGTTTATCACCTCGCACATTTCATGGTTATATTCGATCTGCCACTTGTTCTGCCTAGTTTCTTTCGGTTTTGAAGTTTCATATTAATGGGACACTCTGCTTCTGGGTACAGGTGCCCGTATTCATTCCCAAGCAGTGAACAGCAATGAATACCTTAAATTGTGGCTCAGCAGTGGCACCGAACATAAATGGATATCAGGATTTCCTGATTAGGTGTGCGATTAATTATGTAAGTCTGTAAAAACTGGCGTGATCTTGCTGCTTTGGATGCTGTCGCTGTTTTACGCTGGAAAAGGGAGGTTATTCCGCTCTGTTTAAATAGTTGTGTGGCTCTGAATGTGACAGTGTTAGATTGGCCGAGTCAACCGCACAAGCAACCTGCAGGTAAATTGAAATTATTTTATTTGTGAAGAGATACATTTGTTTTCTTTTCCAGCACATCGCAGTAAAGGCCTCAAGCTGTAAATTGAGCCAAAATACATGCTGGTAAGTTTATACCATCTCTTTAATGAATATCAGCCTTGAAATTACTCTCGACTATATAATCTGATTTAATTAGAAGTTGTTCCTTGGGCAAAATACGCTCCCTCTGTATCGTAACCATTCGAGTGTTATTTTTAATATTTACCGACATGCCTGACATTTTCTCTCATGTATTGTTTATGCTGTGAGCGATCATACTTAAAGGTTCCAATGATCAAAATTGAAAGGTACATTCAGGTGTTTCTTTACAAAATAGAACATAGAGCTGCCAGGCTTCATGAAAAAGGTGCTTAATGAAGTAAATCAATTATGCTAATCCTTTATCCGCCAAGTAATGAGCCAATTGTGGCCGATCCTCGGCATCGCATTTCCCAGCATTTCAATATTTAAGTAGCGGGTAGAGCAGATTACCTGTAAATGTTTGCAGGGTTTCACAATTCAGTTACCCGCATTGATTAGAAATTGGAGATGTTCAGCGCTGGGAGAAAGCTGAATGGGGTGAACTAATTGGCATGTTCAAACTCAGCAGAGTTTTGATGGAGGAAGTGAGCACAATGTGTTCCCAGCATCAGATGGGCCATTAACTAAGTGACACACATTTAACGTAATTTTCAGAAGAACGAGAGGCGGGGTGAGCTTTACATGGCGGCGGAAGCATAATATAATAATGGATAATGCCTCCCAAGAATAATAGAATCAGAGATTAGTTACAGCACTGATAGCCCCTATTCAGCCATCACTTCTGGTTTCACTCCCTCACGTACACTACAGCTCAGCACAACTTCTCGGTTTCAGTCCGCATGCAATACGCTTTTGAAAGCCATAATTTAACATGCCTCATTCATTGCACTTCAAATCCAATTTGTGTGTGTGTGTGTAAGGAAGAGTTTTTCCCCCTTCTGTTTCTGTTGGCTCCTTTGACAATCACTATAAATTGGTGTCCTCCGGATCCCGCCAATTTCAGACAAGAGAGTCGTTTTGTCCCCGTCTACGCTGTCCAGTTCCCTGGTGGCTCTGTGCACTTCTATCAGCTCTCCTCTCAATCTGCACTTCTCGCTGGAGAACTCGTCCAGTTTCTCCAACCTGTCCACGAAGCTGAAGGCACTTCCCCTGGGACTATTATTTTTTTTCACTACCCTCTGTAATTCTTTCTTATACCTTATGAATTCTTGTGACAATAATTAAGCACTGGAATTTAGCCTAGCTAGAGTTAAAGCTTTTAGCACCTCTAGTCCGGCACTCTTTGATCTTGCACCTCCTTTAGAATTGTATTATATCCTGCCTATTGTCGTCCTTCCTTATACATATATACATACATACACATACACCCACATACATGCACATACACGCACACATACACAAAAAACACATACATACACACACATACTTACACACATACACAAAAACGCATACATACACACACATACACAAAAACACAAACATACACACACGTACACACATACACATACACACACATACACATACGCACATGCACACACACATACACATACATACACACATAAACACATACATACACCCTCATACATACACACACACACATGCATGCACACATACATACATACACATACATGCATAAACATACATAAAGACACATACTTGGATTATTATTGCCAAAATCAAAATTGTGAGTAGCAGTCAACAAGCAATTTTCATCTCGACTCGGTTTAATTGCAGCAATACTGGGACATCGTGAACACGCCTCCACACAGGGAGCCAAGATGCCATCACATTACTCCAAATATTTTTTGTTAACAAACGCTTCAAAGAAAAAAAAAACAACTTGTGTTTAAAATGGCCACAAATAGGAATGTTTGAGAATATTTTCCTAAAAGATTTGAAGGGCTGTGTTTCGATTTCTACACATAACATAAACATGGACAAGGTAACAAAAACACTGGAGCTGAAAGAGTTGGACATTCCACTTCTTTCTTCAACTAAGATACACCTCACAAAAATAAATTGTTACAATGACGCTTGGCCGATCCACAATGCCAAATAATACTGTACCTCGATTTGTTAAAGACACCTTATCAATTGACTTTCAGTGTCAAGGGGAATAAGCATCATTTTTTTAAAACCACCCAATACTTCCAGCAACAATGGATATCAGCCCCCTTTAACACCACACTTTAGTATTTCTTATAATCACAGTAGAGAAACGAACTGAGAGGCAATAAAACAGGGATCTGAACAGGAGACACGTAGCCGTCTGATGAGAGAAGGTTTTATTCCAGATGTTTTGTCATATGGCAACTTGCTTACCCTCAGTTAAGGATTTGTTGTGCGGATTTCCAGACCATTAATTGGCTCAACATTTATCCAGGGAGATACCAGTGTTACTGTTACAAGTGACAAGGATTGTTTTCTTTCATCAGGCTGCTCACTTGAATTTGTGTAGTAATTATCTGTGCTATTTCATTATTACTTACCATGCAACAGTTCTGCTGGAGAGCTGCTAACTCCCCTTTGTTGCCCATTAAGCCATTGTCCACCAACTAGAAGACATTTTTTGAAAGATGAACTTCGAAATTAAATCATATTTCTTTCAATATATTTTCAGCGGATGTGGGCGCTACTGGCAAGTGTCTGTTCCCGTTACCAGATTGCCTTTGATAGCAGATAGAAGTCAGCCACATTGCTCTGGCGCTGACGTGACATGAGGCAGATTACATTTCTCAACAAAATGCTGTGAGATATTCATGGTTACCATTACTAAGGTGCCACTCCATATTTATTTTGCATCACTTACTTTTAAAGCATATAATCTGCTATGTGAATCCTTCCCGCCAGAGCATAAACTGCTACTCCAGTGATTTCACCTTCAACCCTAAATGATCGATTGCCATTAAAGTATAATAATTTTCATAATATTTTTTCCGAATTATCATAAAATAACTTTCTACAGGTAAGTATATTTGTATCTCCCTGACAGTGACTTTTAGACAGATGAAGGGAGATTTGGATTTCAAGGGGATTTTAGTCTGTCTACAGAAACGTAGATAAACAACACTAAGGAATGGGTTTATTTTTCCCAAAGGTTAATGGCAAAATTGTCATCATGAAAATGTTTACATTATGAGGAAGATAAAGTTTCAACGAAGTGTGAAAGAATAACATTTACATATCAAAAAAGTGAAACATATATAAAGGAGAATGACAGGCTTTGTGGGAGGTGAAGACGTTGTAAGGTCTAAAAGTAGAGTATGAAATAGACTTAATGAAGCCTTCGCTATTTGTTCAGAATCTGTTATCTACTGGAATTGAAGCTGGAGAATAGCCATTTGGAATTCCACTCTCCAGGGTATTATGTTAATTTGCTAGATCTCAGTAAAATCTAAAATCTTTCTTTGGACCATTGCCTTAAAGGGAGTGTAACTGGGGGTCAGATTAATGAGGAATTTTAAGGGTTATTATAATAGTAAGTAATCTGCAGTCTTATGTATGGGCACAATGTTTTTTTTATTTTATAATAAATATTTTATTTTAATTTTTTTTTAAAGTTCTAAACGCCTCAGTGGACCGATTACTTCTGAATTCAGTGCACGCAAATCGCACTGAATGCAAATTACAAAACCGTTGTGATAGAGAAACCACGTTTCCCTGGGTTTGGTCCGACGAGCACACGTCATCCCTCACGTCATCACACAAGCGTTTCTTTGCTGAATATAACGAAAGTAAGCAAAATAAGTTTTGTCATGAATGGACTTAGCATTTGATTCAAAACTCTCTCCTGTTAGTTATCAAAAACAGTCCGCAACACTTCCAGTGCAGGAATGTTTTATAAACGAATATAGCGTTCTTGTTAGTGGAGGAGGCGACACCAATGATAAAGATTCATCATGTACAGGAAGCGGTTAGTAAACAAATGCTCTCCAGCCAATACTTACTTGTGAGTAGCATTTGCTCACATCTTGGTACAGAATCATAACTGGTTACCTGATATTAAAGGCATTCGACTTTAATTTCGGTCCATTGCATATCCACAACTCGTAACTAATGACCGATTATTGCCTCTATTCTATGTAAGGATAACATTATCAATGTTAGCATTTTAAATGTTAAGATATCCGTAATACTACTTCGGAATGCAAGTGACGCGGATCGAGTTGATTAACCGATGGAAAAACATCCATAGAAATAACACATGCATTCAGTTGGTTGTCCCACATGACTTGTAGCTTTTACTGTGAATCATAGAAAACTTAATCATATCACTCAAGCTTTAATGCCAGGGAAATCCACGAGCAATTGTTTGAATAGTCTTGAAAATGCAAGCATGATCATTTTCATTAAATATTGAAATCAATAACCATACTAGCATTAACATCTACTATTCTATCTACTAATGTTTGCAGTCCCTGAGATCGGAGATATCTGATGGAAATATTTGTATCTGTAAATATTTTTTGGCTCGATTTACAAGCTGATGCCCAATTATTATTATTATCATCACTATTATTATCATTACCATATTTATTAGCAAAACTATCACTATTGATGTTATTAAAACTATTATCAATATCATTATTAATATAGTTATTATTACCATTGTTATTAATACTATCAATAAAATTAATAATATCATTTTTATCATTACCTTTATTTTTCTTATTATTCAACACTAAAAGGATGCTGCTGTCAAGCCAAAAAGTACGTTCTGCCTATCACATGAGTAATGTGGCATATGAATGACTGTACCCTTGTGATGCTTGGTATGTTGGCCATACCTCCCAAAAACTGGCTGATTCTATCAAGCACATGTCTTTTCAGCTGCTTGTAACAGGCAAATTACTGACCGTACCCACTCAGTCCCCTTTTCTCCCCACAAAACTCAAACCACAGTGTTCAACATTAGAAGTGATTGCATGATTGTACAACATTTTCCAAACAAAGCTGCTCAGAATTGCAATACCAACCAATTTTAGGTTATCACTCAGGCTTGCAGCCTGGCTCACTTATAGGTGCTTGAAGCTGCATGTGATAATACACTGGGCCCTGCCATTTGCAGGCAGAAAGAACATGTACTGGGGCCATCTGTCACTTGCTCATCCTGCTTTCGACCCTTAATGTTACCATTAGCACATTCCTTAGTTAATATCACCGACACCCCTCTGTTCTTTTGTCTATGACAACTTTGGCAATCTCTTCTTTACCTCCATCTATCACTGGCCCTCTATGCAGCTCTACCTGTCCCACCCCCCTCATCCAGATTATATTTCACAAACAAAAATACCTGGAAAAACTCAGCAGGTCTGACAGCATCTGCAGAGAGAGATCGAGTTGACATTTTGACTCTGTATGACACTTCATCAGAACTAGAAAATATGGGAATGAGATGAAATATAAGCTGGTAGAGAGGGTGGGACAAGATGAGCTCGATAGGGCGCCAGGTATAGGTGGAGCCCAGGAAGGGACTGCCAAAGATGTCATAGACAAAAGGACAGAGGGGTGTTGTAGGTGGGGATATTATCTAAAGGATGTGCTAATGGGGTCATTAAGGGTAGCAAGTAGGACAAGCTAGTGGCAGATGGCCCTAGTGGGGGTGGGGTGAGGTGCGGGGAAGGAATAAAAATGGGCTAAAAGGTGGAGATGAAGCAATAGATCAAAATATATTTAAAAGTAGGTGGGGAAGAAAAATATATTTCTAAGAAAAATAATAAATTATAGGGAAATGGGGATCAGAAAGGGGTTGGTGATGGAGAAGTGTATTCATGATCTGAAATTGTTGAGATCATGAACTCTCTCCTCCATCCCCAGCCCGTTTTCAAATAATTCATATTTTTTTAAAAATATATTTTTCTTTTCCCATTTATTTTTAAATTTAGTTTGATCTATTTTTTTAACTCCACCTTTTAGCCCATTTCGATCCCTTCCCCCCACCCCACACCACCCCACCCCAACTAGGGCCATCTGCCACTAGCTTGTCCTGCTTGTACCCTCAATGTCCCCATTAGCACATTCTTTAGATAATATCAACAACGTCAACACCCCTCTGTCCTTTTGTCTATGACATCTTTGACCTCCACCTATCACTGGCACCCTATCGATCTCCTCCGGTCCCACCACCCCCCCCCCCCCCCCCCACAACCCCCACCCCCCCACCCCTCTCCCAGCTTATATTTCATCTCATTTCTGTATTTTTTTGTTCAGATGGACGGTCATATGGACTCGAAATGTCAGCTGTATCCCTCTCCACAGATGCTATCTGACCTGCTGCGTTTTTCCAGTTATTTGCATTTTTGTTTAAGAAAAACATTGAGTTTGAAGTAGGCGCTGATAATCGTGTGGTCAACGAGAGGGGCATATGCAGCTGGTAGATGCAATCAATTGTTGATCTGCAAAATGCAATGATAAATATAAGCAATAAATGGAAATATTTCACAGTTTAGGAGATAACAATATGCAATGCAGTACCGTGCATCCATAGTTAGATTAAACATGTATTGATTCTTGAACAGGTGCCCTTAAAGTACAGTTAAAGTATGCACACACAGGCACATGCACCTATTACTTTTAAGGTCACCGGGTCACTTTGTTCAGAGTCTATCAGTCGCCCTGAGATCACCGTGTTGTACATGCATCTGCACTGATTTATCCCGGAGTTCAATATCTCTGTGAGTTTAAACATTGCTGAATATATTCCCTTCAGGATGATGGGTGTGGTGACAGGACAAGTGCTGGTCACAGTGCACAGATTAAATGTGGTACTCAAAACTTAGTGCACGTCAGCAAAAGCAGTTCTCCCCTTGCAATGGTTATGAAGCGTGGATTCAGCGCAATCTCTGGTTCTGTTCGGCGGCCTGAAACATAGTTCAATTCATGTTAATAGACAGGAATTGAATAGCATATCTTGACACATAAATGGTACATCAACCTCTGAATGTAGTTTTCAGGGAGAAATAAAAGCATCATTCATTAAATTCAAAATAAAAAAAAACTGTTGTGTGTCAGAAAATTGTGCTTAAGAATCAGTAAATCATAAAAAAAACTTTCAACTGTTGATGGGTATTTTGTTAAAATAACGTTGGTTTTGTAATTATACATGATTAAAAATGATATATTTAATCTGCCGTGCACACTTCAATTTTCTTACTTCAAAAAACTGAATGGAGGAGCACAGTATTCTGAGTTCACAGAAGTGTGATCTCTGTTAGGGTTTTGACGCCTAAGGGTTAGTGGGATTTGCGGCTTCAGTGAAAGTATGGTTTGGGAGTTCATTGTTAGTGGGAGTTGGGGGATCAGTGTCAGGGTTTGAATTTTAATTGTTAGTGGGATTTGTGGGCTCAGTGAAAGTGCCGTTTGGAGCTGAGGTATTAATGTGATTTGGGATTCAGTGTTAGCGTGCTTTGTGGGTTCAGTGTTGTGGGATTTGTGGGTGCAGTGTTAGTGGTATTTGGGGTTCAGTGTTGGTGGTTTTAGGCCTAAGTGCTAGTGGGATTTGTGGGTTCAATGTTAGTTGGAGTTGGGAGTTCAGTGTTAGGATTTTGAGGCCAAAGTGTGAGAAGGATATGTGGGTTCAGTGTTAGAGGGAGTTGGGGGTTCTGTGTTAATTGTTTTCGAGAGTTCAGTGTTGTGACTTTGAGGCCTATGTGTTAGGAGGATTCGTGGGTACAATGTAAGTGTGGTTTGGGGCCTAAGTGCTAATGGGATTTGTGGGTTCTGTGTTAGTCTAATTTGAAGGTTCAGTGTTAGTGGAATTTGTGGGTTCAGTGTTAGTGGGACTAGGGTTTCAGTGTTATGTGGTATGAGTTCCTTATGTTAGTGGTATTTGTGGGTTGAATGATACTGTAATTTGAGGGTTCAGTCAATGTGGGATTTGCAGTACTGTATTTATGGGTCTTGGGGGTTCAGTATTACTGGGATATGGGGGGTTCAGTGTTAGTGGGATTTGGGGTTTCAGTGTTAGTGGGATGTGGGTTCAGTGTTAGTGGGATTTGGGGTTTCAGTGTTAGTGGGATATGTGGGTTCAGTTTTAGTGGGATTTCGGTGTTCAGTGAAAGTGCAGTTTGGGGCCTAAGAGTTATTGGGATTTGTGGGATCTGTTATAATGCAATGTGAGTCCTATGTGTTGGTTGGATTTTTGGGTTCAGTGTTAGTGGAATTTGTGGGTTCAGTGATAGTGAGTTTTGGGGCCCATGTTATATTGGGTTTTGTGTATCGAATGATTGTGGATTTTGGAGCCTATGTCTTAGTGGGATTTGGGGCTTCAGTGAGAATGCAATTTGGAGTTGAAGTTTTAGTGGGATGTGTGGGTTCAGTGATAGTGGGATTAGCGGTTTCACTGAAAGTTGTGTTTTCGGATCTACATGTTATTGCGAGTTGTGGGTTCAGTGATAGTGGAATTATTGGCCTAATTATTAGGGGATTTATGGGTTCAATGTTATTGGGATTTGGGGGTTCAGAGATAGTGTGCTTTCAGGTCTAATTTTTCATGGGATTTTGTGCCTCCATGTTCATTTAGGGATTTCAGTGACGGTTGGATCTAATGCCTCAGTGTTACAGGGATTCAGTAATTTTGATATTTCAGGCCTAAATATTTCTGCGATTTTGGGGTTCAGTGTCAGTCGAATTTGTGGTTCAGTGATGATGTGATTTGGCACCTAAGTATTAGTGGGATTTGTGGGTTTAGTGTTAGTGTTATTTGATGGTTCAGTGTTAGTTTCATTTGTGGGTTCTGCAATATTGCGATTTCAGACCGTAATGTCGGTTGGATTTGGGGGTTCAGTGTTAATGAGAGTCACAGGTTCATTATTAGAATGATTTGTTGATTCTGTGATAGTGCGATTTCTGGACTAAGTGGACTAAGTTGGATTAGGAGTTTCTTTGTTATTGGGATTTCTGGGTCTGTGTTAGTGGAACATGGGGGTTCAGTGTTAATGTGATTTGTGTTTTCAGTGACAGTTCAATTTGTGGGCTCAGTATTAATGGGGCTTTGGGAATCAGTGCTAGGTGATTTGAGCTCCACATGTTAGTGGGATATGTGGGTTCAGTCAACATGGGATTTGTGGGCGCAGTGTTAGTTGGGCTTGTGGGATCAGTGTCGGGTGGTTTGAGGTCCACGTGATAGTGGGATTTGTGAGTTCTTTGATATTGGGATTTGAGGTTCAGGCAATGTGGAATTTAGGGGTCCTGCATTTGTGGGACTTTGGTTTCAGTTTTGGCACCTAAGTGTTACTGCCATCTGGGGTTCAGTGATAGTGGGATTTGGGGGTTCAGTGATGGTGTACTTCCAGGCCTAAGTATTCATGGGATTTTGGGCTTCTGTGTTAGTGATGTTTGGGGTTTCACTAATAGTTGTATTACATGCCTCAGTGTCAGTGCGATTTGGGGGATCAGTAATAGTGATGTTCAGGCCTAAATGTTACTGGCATTTTGGGATTCAGTGTTAGTAGAATTTATGGGTTCATCAGTTGTACCATCTTAATCACATTAAAACGCGGTGTGAGAGGGTGAGGACAGGGTAATAATGTTTATTGTAAGCGACTGATATGCAAAATTATCTCAGTCGAGAGGCACATTCTCTTCCAGTCTCAGCTCTTTTGGGTGAAGATGGAGTGGCTCTGAAAAGAGCCTATGGGTCTAGATGTGTGTCTTTTTGATGTTATATACATTTGATCATTGAATCATAAAGTAATGCAGCACAAACAATCCTTTCAAGTGAAGCAGCATTTCACTTGCACCACCCTCACTTTGGTCTACTCATTCACTACTCACAATGCAGCCTCCTCTACATTGGAGAGGACAAATGCAGACTGGGTGTCCGCTTTGTGGAACACCTTCGGTCTGTCCCCAAGCATGATCCAGACCTCTCTGTCATTGGCCATTTCAAAACTCCACCCTGCTCTCATGCCCACATGTCCGTCCATTGCTTGATGCATTGTTCAAGTGAAGTTCACTGCAAACTGGAGGAACTGCACCTCATCCTTGGATTAGTCACTTTACAGCCTTCTGGACTTCAAATTGATTTCAGCAACTTCCATTCATGAAATCTGTCCTCCATCCTCACCCACTTTTTGATCTCCTTATTTCTAATATTTATTTTTTAAATTTTAGTATATTTCTCCTCTATTAATTTTATTTTTTTTTTCTAAGTTTATTTCCATTCATTGTTTTATCCCCACCTTTTAGATTTTTTCCATCTTTTCTTCCACACCGTCCATTTCCCCCATCCCAAACCCACTAGGGTCATCTGTCACTTGCTCATCCTGCTTTCCACTCTTAATGTCACCATTAGCCATTCTTTCAGCCAGCTTCACCACCATCAACACCCCTTTGACATTTTGTTTATGGCATCTTTCGCAATCTCTCCTTTACCTCCACCTATCACTGGCCTTCTATCCAGCTTCAACTGTCCCCACCCCTCCCCCTTCTCCTCACTTAAACAGTATATATTTCAACACATTTTTATGTCTCTTCAGTTCTGAAAGAGAGTCATCTGGACTTGGAATGCTAACTCTGTCTTTCTCTGCACAGATGCTGTCAGACCTTTTGAGTTTTTCCAACCATTTCTGCTCTTGTTTCAGATTTCCAGCATCTGCAGTACTTTGATTTTATTTCGTTAATTAAAAAAAATAATGTTTGCCCATTCATTTCACAATTCGTTCACATGTTGTCATAAACACAAAGTGGCATCGCTATAGCATAGATTTGATGTAAGAGGCAGGAGGTTTAGAGGGAATGTGAGGAAGAATTATTTTCACCCAGAGGGTGATACGAATCTGGAACCCACTGCCTGAAAGGATGGTAAAGGCACAAACCCTCATAACATTTAAGAAGTATTAGGATGTGCACTTGCCATGCCTTGGCATACAAGGCTATGGGCTCAGTGCTGGAAAATGTGATTAGAAGAGTTAGGTACTTGTTTTTCCGGCGCAGACTGGATGGGCCGAAGTGCATTTCGCTGTGCTGTTGACCTGTATGACTCTATGAAGTTAAAGTTTCACATTGGAAACATGTGGATGAAAAAAGAGTCCTGTCATATTTACTTCTGTGCTGGAATTTGTTCTATGAATTCCATGGAGAGGATGGAAAATAAGTGAGAGGCGCAGACTCGATGGGCAGAAGGGCTTTTTTCAGTGCTGCATATCTCAGTGACTCTATGAATGTGATTAAGCAGTTTCCAAAGGGCGTGTCCTGTTTCCTGGACTATTGTTACGTGTGGATTACGCAGGGAAACTGACCTAAGGAAAACTGAGCATGCGTCAAAGACAAGCTGTTACCATCCACCACCCAACACACGTATCCTGGAAACTGACAAGAGAGGCGCATGCGTGTACCTTTTCCCTTGCACTGCCAGTTAGACAGCCTGGTTCAAATGCAGCCGACTTCAGAGTGCGAGCAGGAAGTGCTACCGGAACATGGAGTGAGCTGGGAAGCGAGGGGCCCCCCTCTGATGGTGAGTCAGTATTATTGCTCTGAAAAACATTGCTCGAGAGGACAGTCCCGGTCGCGTTATGTGGCAGCGATTCGTGAGAATTGAACTGAGTGTCGGGTTTCACAAAGTGCACCTAGAAGTGTGTAAAAAAAAAAAACTCGTTGTATGAAAAAATTCCGTTTCAGAGAATTGGATCCCCCAGTAGCGGGATGTTGGTAATTGGGAGCTATTTTATCATACATCAGGGGCTATGTCATTCTGTTCATAACAAAGGCCTTGAACTCAATTTCAACAGAAAACAGTAGATGTTTAACACCTCCTTATGTCCGTGGAAGTCAATACGCATTTGTCAAATGTCCCTTAGGTGTTGGAGATGTGAACCTTGTCTGATTCGTAGCTATTGTCCTGTCCGATAAAGACCCAGCCTTGGATCAGTGCACGGTTTTAGGCTGTACATAAATATTGAAAACTCAATATGTATCACTTTCCTTTAAAATAACACTGGTGCTCTGAAGCTGAGTTCTCCAGCATTGCAGTGCTGACAGACATTGCAAAGTCTTCATCTCTGCTTCCCCTCTCCAAGTAGTGTAATGTATGAGCAACAGGCATTTTAGTTTACAACTCAATTGATATTCCAGCCTGCAACTTGCTCTGTTGAGTAACATATGTTATTTTCATTGCCAATCTATTCACAGCAACCTTCGCTGGGCACAGACTAGTTAGGATTGTTACTACATTCAGGGTGCAGGAAGACCCCAGTCAACTCCTCCTGAGAAACGGTAGGTTCACCTTCTCCCAAATCGCACTAGCACTGAACTGGCATCACTTCTACTGTTATGGGCAGGTGAAGCATTGAGCCTCACAGAGATACAAAGTTCTTGAGCCATACTGTAAATCCTGCGGTGACCCAGAGCAGCAGATTCAGAGAGAATTTAACCGCACAAGCAGTCATGCACACAGGTTCCCTTTTGACTCTCTCAGTCAGACACAAGAACAGATGCACAACAATGTGGTACTAGTTCACATTTTTCGACTGCACATGTATTCTTAAAATGCACTTCCCCTACACCCCAGAGTAATTGAGGACCTTGCACGAACCAACACAACTCCAGAGACAGAAACAAATAATCTCAAACAATCACTGATATACTGAAGGGCGGGGGGGGGGGGGGGGGGGGGGGGGAGGGGGGGGGAAGGGGTGGGGGGTGGGGTGGATAAGGATGGAGAGAGTTGAGAACTGCATCTATCAGTTATGTTGAGCAAGAAAAGTGGTGCTTCTACAGTGCATCTGATTATTATTGTCATCAACTATCCAAATTTGTATTCGAGTTCCAAATTACCAACGTATCAGAGATTTAAACGATGAGAAAGCAGAAATTGAGACCCTCTTTCCCATCTGTTCTGCCAATTACACATCATAGTTTTGCAACCCAACTCCATTTATCTGCTTTCCATCCATAAGTGTGGATAAATATTCCCAGAAACATTTCTATGTTGGACAGTACCCATTCCACACTGATTTACAGTGATAGGATCAATTTCTAAGACTTAAGTGAAGGTTTAAAGCTGTATCATTGAGCAGTGTAATCTAACTGTTAGCATTACCATCTCCTGGGTAGTCTTTGTTATGCAAGACTTGAGTTACGAGCTGTGCTCATTATTCTGGTATACACTTCATGTTATTTTATCTGTGTTGCTATATTTGTTGTGAGAGCTTGTGATTTACACTGCATCTGTGATATGTGAATTTGCTTTTCTTTTGTCTCCCTGTTTACAGCTTTACTTGCAGCCAATTTTTTTTTTTTGAATGGGAGATTCATGCTGTATCTATTATTGCCTGTGAGTGTATCTGGGAGTTCTTTTTCTTTTATAATGTGCAAGTCTTTGTTGGAGCTGTGGGTATATGTGTCCCATAAATTACATGTCTGATGCTATCTGGTTCTGCATCTGTGTGAGATGTGTTCTATATCTGTCAGTCTCCAGGACTGTGGTTCAATTTGGATTGCATATTATATCCATCAAGCAATGATAACTGCTCAATGGATCGTTTCAGTACTTCAGAACTGTTCATCAGATTTGGATTTGATTTGTATCAGTTTGTCTTCTTATTTTCTACGTATTTCATTCTAAAAAAAAAGATTAACAGTCTATGGTACAGAATACATGAGAAATTAATTGTTTAGTACTACATCCATCGACTCCTATCTGATTGTTGCCAGACAATTGTGGGAGTCAGTGTGTTGCGATCGTATTTTGTTTTTTTTAGTGTGCTTTTTTTTTTCTGAATGTACCTTACTTCGATGCATCAAGGTCCCAATTAGTTCTGTATTCTGATCATGGTAGTATAATTCTAGATTCCAGATGAACATAGCATATTATTGACCAGCAATCATACAGATGATTCTGCATTACCTCCGATCAAATCAGTATTGAGCAACTGGATCATTTCTAGACTAACATGGAGTACCACAGACACTAGTAATTCTATACTCTTTTGACAACAAAAACCATTCAAAACTATGAGAGTATCATACGGCAGGAATCTCACGCTCATGTGCAGTAGCAGTCCGCAGAAAGTGTCACAGTTATCATGGGATTATAGAGGCACTGCATATCTTGCTTTCCCATGTATTAACATGATGACACTTACACTGCTATGGATTATTATAGACACCGTCAATCCATATACATGTGTAGGAAAGACCAGCTACATATCCACATGAGAATTTTAGGGAAAGACCAAGAGACAGACCCTCCATATGTCCTACACATATGTTTTGTTGAACTCGAATATAATTGCAATCCAGAAATCAGGTCAAGGGGATCAGGCTTCATATAGAATGTTAGTTCACGGAGTCATATTAGAATACATAGACAGATATAACTCATTTTTTAAAAGTATGAGGTTTACAAACAGAATTGACCTCAAGCTTTTTCAGTAGAAGAGAGTTGCTGAAAGAGCCAAAATGCATAAATTGGCAGTGAATTGTATCTGTTGCATGAAGCCATAATCTCGGACAAGGTCAGAGACTAAACATTATTTTCAGCATACACTCAAAGGACAGAGGTTGTTAGGTGCCAAACCAATGCACTATTTGTAGAAATTATAAGCAAGTGACATATACAGAAATAATACCTAACTAAAATAAACAAAATATGATAGCAGCATACTGAATCCCACACTTATATAGCAACAATCAGACAAGAATCGATGGATGTAATACTACAGAATAAATTTCTCATACATTATGTACCAAATATTGTGAATCATAATTTTCTCAATGAAATACATAGAAAATAACAAGACAAACCAATAACAATCAGATCCAAATCTGATGAATGGTTCTGAATTACGGACATGAACCATCGTGCAGTTATCATTGGCTGAGAGATAACATATGCAATCCAAATTGAACCACTCTACTGGGTGCTGACAGATATGGAATACATCTCACCCAGATGCAGGACCAGACAGCATCAGACACATAATTAATGGCACACACACCTAGAGCACCAAAAAAAAGACTTACACAGACTAAAAATGAAACAAATTCCTATATACACTCACAGGCACTAAGAGGGAGTTATAGATATAGCATCAATCCCCCAGTCAAAAAAAAAATAGGCTGGAATGCAAGCTGTAAACAGGGAGACGAATGAAAACCAAATTCATGTATGACAGATACAGTGCAAATCACAAGTTCTCAACAAAATAGCAGTGCATAGAAAATAACATTGAGTATATGTACCAAAAAAATGAGTACAGCTCATAACTCGAGTCTTGCATAGCAAAGACTACCCGGGAGATGCCAATGGTAACATTTTGATGACAATGTTGAATTTTAGTTTTAATCCCTCACTTAAGCCTCAGGAATTGCTACTTCAGTCACAGATTCCAGAAACCATCAGGAAGAGCATAAGGTATACATTGCTCCTCCAGAGATGAAGAGGACGTCACAAACATATATATACCAGTGCTTGACAGGTACAGAATATAATATGCATTCACACACACAGAACTAAGTGTATCAAGAATAATCTACTTTCATATCACAGAATCTTACAGGCACGGAATGGGATGAGCTTGAGAGTGACAGGTGTAAATGAAAACCCAAATTCAAATCACATAGACACACTCGAGAAGTCACAATCACATTCCAGAATGTGACTTATAATGAAAACAATTCATATTCACAAACAGGAAACTGGCAGTATCATGTTACAGACGACACTGCTAAATTGCAGACTGGTAGGAACAAAGAAAATAAAATAATGTAGCCAAGTCTGCAGGATGCAAAGTAACACTCTCATACCAAGAACTGGCAGCTCCAGATTACAACGCTCATTCACATACTAGAGCATGAAAGACACACAGGAAAGACACACAGAAATTGACAGGGATAGATTAGCTTCCAAATATAAAACAACAGACACTGTCAGATACTAAATAAGTCCTACACCCATAGATTAAAACGTAAAGGTAAAGTGTCTAATAAAAAAAATCATACACAAAAATAAACAAGTACTAATTAAATTACCATTCACATACTGGAGACTGAGTGGAAGAGTTTCCAGTACATAATGATGTAGCAGACCATTACACGGATTTAAATATACAATTGTATAGCACGGTTTGGCAGGTAGAGGTGAAACATATACTATCATGCCAGGGATAATTCAAAGTCCAAATACATGACAACAGCCACCAACAGGTACTGATTAAAACCCCAAATCCACATACATGAACTTTAGAGGGACAGAGTAAAATCTCCAATCACTTTGTATTGATTGACGGGTGCAAAGTGAAAACTATTGTCTCTTACAGAAATGAAAATGTACATACACACACACAAGGAACTGAGAGACAAACAGAACAAACATCAAAAAAATGGCAGTTATAATGTTAAATTCATTATTAGACACCAGGGACTGAGCAGTAAATGATGTAAGGTACACTCTCATACCAGAGACTGATGGGGAGACATTAAAATACACACATACATACCAGAAACCAGCAAATATAGGGTAAACATACATTAGTTTCTGCCATGTGATGGTTAAGTACATTAAACTAATCACCAACATACAGAAACTGTGCAATACAGGGAATGTCTGTCAAGGCAGTGTTGGGATCTATCAGGGCAGTCAAATGTGCACATTTTCATATGAACAGCTGAAGGGTACAGAATGATGCACAGTCTCTCATACAAAAGGCTGAAACGTACAGTAAGAAATTCACACCGATATTTCAGAAACTGGTACAGTGTAAGATGCACAATCGAATGCCAGAGATTGACATATATTTGTCTAAAATCTGCTTTTAGAAACCAGGAAATGGCAGGTGCAAAGTGAAACATGCAGTTAGACACTAGAGACTGACAGAGACGTGATACCTTGGGTATAATATCAGGTCAGAGTCTAGGTATAATTCACCTCCCCAGTCCCTAAGACTGTCTACCATCTACAAGGCACATTAGGGGTGTGATGCAATACTCTCCACTTGCCTTGATGAGTGTTGCTGCAAAAACATAGGAAGCTTGATACAATCCAGGACAAAGCAATCACACCTCATTGGCACTCCCTCCACCGCCAACACACAGTGGCAGCAGTGTGTACCATTTACAAGATATAGGGAAACAAATCACCAAGGATCCTTAGACAACACCTTCCAAGCCCATGAACGCTGCCATCTAGAAGGACAAGAGCAGCAAACTTACGGGGACACCAGCACAATTCCCCTATAAACCACTCATCATCTTGACTTGGAAATATATCGCTATTCCTTCAATGTCGCTGGGTCAAAATCCTGGAACTCCATACTTAACAAAACTTTGCATAGGTATACCGCATGGACTGCAGCTGTTCAAGATGACAGCTCACCATCAACTTTTCAAGTGCAATTCATGATGGACAATTAATGCTGGCCTAACCAGACACTCCCACATCCTATGAATGATTAATTATACACATTTTTAAAAACGTGCATACCAGGTAGTGACAGAAACGGAATAAATTCCACAATCCAGAAAGAGACAATTACAATTAGGTAACGCTCCCACATGACAGGAACAGACAGGTGCAAAAAAAAAGATACCCAGTCTCACCGTTCACTGACAAGTACAGTATGAAACTCAGAGTCCCACACCAGAGATTGGGAGTTGCTTCATAAAACATATATTCACATAGTGGAGATGCACAGAGAGGGTAAAAATAGCACTCTTGTGCCAGAGCTGGCCAGTATGGAAGAAATGCCACATCCCAATACAAAACACTGGCAGGGATGGCATTAAACTGGAACTCTTATACCTGAAACTGGAAAATGCATTATTGCAACAACACTCCTACACTAGTGAGCTGAGAAGTACATATGGAGCCCACCCTCACGCTCAAAAGACTGACAGAGAGAAAGAAGAAATTTGTTGACAAACCACGGAGTAAACAGGTGCAGAGCACACAGCACACCCACAAAGCAGAGACAAACAGATATCCAATAAAAGCCCATGGGTCTATGTTAGAAGAGGACAGGGAATGATTTCACACTCACACATACCAGAAACTGAAAGGGGCCAAGCTACTCCACTCACATACACCAAAACTGACAGATATAAAGGAAAATCAACACTGCCTTAGTCAGAAATGACAGAGGCATAATGAGACCAAGGTCACGTACCAGAAACCGACAGAAATAGTGTTAAATCCACATTCACTACCAGGGACAGATGCTACAAAATAAAATGCTGATTCACACAGCAGAGACTGCCAAGTAGAGAGAAATGTAAATGCCAATAGATATCGGAAAAAAAGCTAAAAATCACAAACCAGAAACTGCCAGCATTAGAATAAACAGAGATTCATAAAGCACAAATCCACTGTCAATAGAAAGGCGAAGAATAGTTGTCCATCACTAATTGCCCTTTAATTGAGTGGTTTGCTAGGCCACTTCAGAGGTAAAACAAATATGCTCTGGAGTCACGTGTAGGCCAGACCAGGTAAGGACAGCATATTTCCCTCTCTAAAGGACATTAGTGAACCAGATGGGTTTTTATGGCAATTTACGATAAACACATGGTTCACTTGTAACTCTTTCGAGTACAAACCCATTTCCATCTGTTTCAGATGATGTTACATTGTTTCATGGTTTTGCCATTGTGAGATTTGAATTCTTGATCTTGGGGTTATAAACCCAGTACCATAACCACTTGGCTATTTAGGCCAAGCTTATGGTCCACTTGTAACTCTTTCGAGTACAAACCCATTTCCATCTGTTTCAGATGAAGTTACAATGTCTCATCGTTTGCCACTGTGAGATTTGAACTCTTGATCTTGGGGTTACAAACCCAGTACTTGTAGTGAGACTAGTTTTCAACTCCAGATTGTAAAAATTAATTAAGTCAATTGAAATCATTTGTGAAACCATGTAACTGGATCATTAATAAAAACAAAGAGAACTGCGGATGCTGGAAATCCAAAACAAAAACAGAATTACCTGGAAAAACTCAGCAGGTCTGGCAGCATCGGCGGAGAAGAAAAGAGTTGACGTTTCGAGTCTTCATGACCCTTCGACAGAACTGTTCTGTCGAAGGGTCATGAAGACTCGAAACGTCAACTCTTTTCTTCTCCGCCGATGCTGCCAGACCTGCTGAGTTTTTCCAGGTAATTCTGTTTTTGTAACTGGATCATTAGCCTGGAATTCCAGTCCACTTTACATTACCACTAGATGTCATCGTTCCACCACCAATACACCCTTCCCAAACCCACTAACACAGGTAATTTTTCCACAACTGCCAAATGATGAAACATTTTCATCCCAACACAGGGTAGTCCTCCAGAGGCCTGAGCAGCAAGCACTCATTCGTGAATAATCCCCCTTCCCCACCCACTCTGACTTATTGAAAGATCAGCCGCACCATCAGCTCTCCAAAGGTCCAGAGCTTTGTGCCGCCGCTGCTAACTGGGAAGTTGGCCAAAGAAGGTTGAAGAGAGGGACAAAGGCCAGGACCAATGGCGCCAGCTCCAATTAAAACTCCACTGTGAACTGTGGAAACAAGAACAGTAAGGCTCTTTGAAGAGCCATATTCAACTCGTTTGGTGGAAAGCTTTATCCATTTCAGCAGCCCTTCGTCTTGGAGTCTAGCGCCCCCCTCTGGATTGGGAGTTTCGCAGAAGTCAGACAAATTTGTACAACCCAACGATTAAACATACCGGAGTGAGGAGGAGTTTGACCTGGGGGACGGAAATAACATACAAAAACAAAAATAGCTGGAAAAACTCACCAGATCTGGCAGCATCTACAGAGAGGGATACAGTTAACGTTTCACGTCCGTGTGACTGTTCATGAGAACTATGGAAATATATAAAGGTGAAATATACGATGGTTGAGGGGCGTGAGACAGGTAAAGCTGGATGGAATACCAGTGATAGGTGGAGGCAAAGAAGAGATTGCCAAATATGTCATAGTCAAAAGGACAAAGGGATGTTGACGATGGTGATATTAGCTAAGGAAAATGCTAATGGTGCTATTAAGGGTAGAAAGCAGGAGGAGCAAGGGGCAGATAGCGTTAGATGTCTCCAATGTAGAGGAGACCGCATTGGGAGCAGTGAATGCAGTTGACTAAAATAAAAGATGTGCAAGTGAAGCGCTGCTTCACTCGAACAGGCTCTTTGGGTCCTTGGATGGTGAGGAGAGGGGAAGTAAAGAGGCAGGTATTGCACTGCCTGCGGTTGCATGGGAAGGTGCCCTGGGACGGGGTTGAGGTCTAGCAGATGATGGTGTAGTGGACCAGGATGTTCCGGAGAGAACGATCCCTGCGGAATGCCACTGGGTGGGGGTGAAGGGAAGATGTGTTTGCTGGTGGCATCATGCTGGAGTTGCCGAAAATGGTCGAGGGTGATCATTTGAATGTGGAGGCTGATGCGGTGATAAGTGAGGACAATGTGGACCCTATCATGGTTCTTCGAGGGAGAGGAAGGTTTGAGTGCAGATGCATGGGAGATGAGCCGGACACGGTTGAGGGCCCTGTCAACCACCTTGGGTCGAGGATGCAGAGTTAGAGAGGGATCTCTTCACCGACGTTTGGGAAAGACTGAGATACCAAGAGAGGGTGCAGACATGTTTGTGTCTCGAAAAATATACACCCATAAAATCTGTAACATTACATTACAAAACATTGACTTGGAATTTCCAGAATGTGCAATAAAATTGAACTGGTCTCCGTACCATACATTCCAATCTCGATTCTCTCAGTGCAATTGAAATACTCTTCAGATTTACAATACTCATTTCACATCAGACGTACAGGCTGAGGGCAAAATATTCAAATTGAAAAAGCGAGGAGGTGCAATAGAATTCAAATTTTGGTGTTCGCAATATTCTGCTGTTTTTGGAAAATATACTTTATTCATAAAATTTCTGGAAGAACATTACAAAATCTTAAAATGGCCATCACAAAAAAGTGTAATCATATTGAAGTTTTCCACACAGATCATGAGGTGATTCAATACAATCAATGAACATTACAGACATTTCAACATAGTCATTACAGACAGTCAGACAGTGCAAGGGTACTCAGGTTATCGAGATAAATCATGTTGCACTCGGAGGTGCTTCAATAAGATTGTGATACATGTAGTATTCACTCATACATTCACTGTGAGTCATACAGCCCTAGGGGTCTACAACATTCCCATCCCCTCGGTGCACTGTGAGGGAGAGGGCTTAGACAGTGACCTTTCCCCATTGGGCCTTCGCAGCAGCTGCCCCAAGCTTTGGTGTGTCCCTCAGTATGTAGTCCTGGACCTTGCAATGTGCCAGTCTGCAACACTCGGTCGGGGAGAACTCTTTGCACTGAAAGACCAACAAGTTTCAGGCAGACCAAAGAGCGTCTTCATGATCCTGCAGCTGCAGTTGATGTTTCTATTGGAGTGTGTCCCTGGGAACAGCCCGTAGAGCACAGAGTCCTGTCTCAGAATTACTCGGGATGAACCTCGACAGAAACCATTGCATTTCTCTCCAGACAATCTTTGCAAAGGCACAATCCTCAAGGAGGTGAAAAACCGTCTCGTCCCCACCACAGCCACCTCGAGGGCAGCGTGCAGAGGGGGTGATACTCCTGGCGTGTTGGAAGGATCTGATGGAGAGGGCCTTTCTCACCACCAGCCAAGCTACATCTTGGTGCTTCTTGGAAAGTTCTGGTAATGAGGCATTCTGCCAAATGACTTTGACAGTCTCCTCGGGGAACCATCAGACAGGAACCACCATCTCCTTTTCCCTCAGGGCCTCTAAGACATTACGTGCCAATTACTGCCTGATGGGATTGTGGTCAAAGGTGTTTCTCTGCATACATTTTTCCACGAGGGACAGGTGGTACTGCACGGTCCAACAACTTGGAGCATTCTGCAGCAGCATGGCCAGAGCAATATTTCACTACACTGGGGACAGGTACAGGTAGAACCAGAGCACGTAGTGACACTTGGTGTTTGTGTACTGAGGGCCTACACACAGCTTGATGCAGCCGCACACAAAGGTGGCCATCAGGGTGAGGGCGGTGTTGGGCACATTTTTACCCCCTTTATCAAGAGGCTTGTACATCCTGTCCCTGTGAACATGATCCATGTTTGATAGAGCAGAAGATAGCTTGGGTGATCACCATGGCGCAGGAATGAGGAATGGACCAGACCTGTGGATGTACAGCAACACTGAGAGTACCTCACACCTGATGACCAGGTTCTTACCCACAATGGAGAGGGAGTGTCACTCCCACATGCCCAGTTTTCTTTCCAACATCACCACTCACTCCTTCCAGTTTCTAGCGGTTGTCCTGCTCCCTCCGTGCCACATCCCCAGCATCTTTAGGTGTATATATTCCGCGTTAGTAACACAGCCTGACGCGTTCTCTTCTACTCCCATTCCCCGCTGCCCTATGGCTGAACGGCCTTAGACACCTACGTTTAGCTGAAAGTGGGTGCAGAGTGAATAAGAGGCAGGTTGGGGTCGGCTGACTGAAATGCATTAGAGGAGCGGGCGGCTGGATGAGGAGCCCCAGTTATTGGGTAGATGGCCCGTTGCTTGAGATTGTGACGACAGTGACATTTGATTGGCCCCCCATTCAACAGATAGAGATGGAATTTAACCAATCAGCTTTCCCGTCTTCATCAATCCTTCATTAGCATAAAAGGGTCTGAAAGCAGAGGGCGGAGCCCATTCAACTTGGCCTCAGTGTGAGTAAATACAAGTCACTCCCAAGTGAATGGTCCACAAACGGGGCGGGGAGAGCCGGAGGGAGACGTGTTCCATTCCTCCCGTGCTCTCTCTCCTCCTCCTCATTATGCCCTTCCCTCAACTCATTCTTCAGTTCCCACCAACTCTCTCTACCCTTCCCCCCAAACTCTCTTTCCCCCTTCCCACCCAACTTTGTCTACCGCTTCCCACCCATAACTCTCTCTCCACTTCCCCCCTAACTCTCCCTTCCCCCCAGCGCTCCCCAACTTTCTCCAACTCTCTCTCCCCCTCCCCCCAACTCTCTCACTCCCTCTCCCCAACTCTCTCTCCTTCTTCCCCCCAACTCCCTCTGCCCCATCCCCCCCTCAACACTCTATCTCCCTTCTCCCATTCCTCTCTCTCTCTCTCTCTTCACCACCTCCCTCCACCCCCACCCCGGGTGTGTGTGTGTTGTAATTGGATTAAAGCCAACTATTCTTGGATGCTTCTATGTGCACTAGTTTTGAGAAGAAGGAGATGTAGTGTGCATTTGCAGTTTTGTTTGGAGCCTTTAAGAAGTGGGGTGAAAGTTACCACCTAGTTAGCGCAGACCAAGCAGTACGTTTCTATTATTTATAGATTTGAAATTATGAAAGAGGTTTTATTGTTAGAAGCGTTGGAGTTCAAAGAGGCTGGTGATCCAGTGAGAATTTACATTCAATGAGCTGTGCTGGACATAACAGAAAGCAGCTTTGTGTGAGGGGGCAGACGCAATGTAAGATCAAAGTAGCTGTAAGCCTAAACTGGCTCCACAGAATCCAAAGTGAGAGGAACCTCATTTTGAATTCATAAGGAAAAAAAACACAAATGTTCCCTTTACACCGATGTTTACTTATTTAACATTTCAAACCCAGCTTATCTTCCTGAACATCAAAGACTTCAGACCTGCTGCGTTTAATTTAATGAAGTCCCTGTTAAGACCCAGGAGACGCTAAAACCGAATTATTTAAAAATCTCAGACTTTAAACAACTGACATAACCTATATTTTAAGTGGTATGTTTGGAATGCAGCTCTAAATTCAGGAATCAGACAGCCAGCTCTCGAAAGGTCTCATACTAAACTAATTGGAATAATTTATTAAGTTACAACACACTAAAGACATATATATGACTTAAAATTTACTACATTCATAACTTTTAACAAATTCCCAAATTAAGCTTCAATAAGGCAACAGCAACCCAATAGACTTAACCAGACCCCAGGCAAAGTGAGAGGGACCTCAGTTTTGAATTCGGAAGGTGCATATACTGTGGCAACTGCTTTAAGTTTCTGGGATATGGGTAGTTTGGCATTTATCACCTACCAGCCACAACAGGGAATACACTTGATGGCTTTTCGTTGATGCAACCAGGCAAGATAGGCCAAATAACCTCCTTGTGTGCAGCACACACTCCTCCTGTCGGTCACATAGCAACATAACAACTGAACACTGTCCATCCACCCAACATATCAGTCTTTGAGCTCGGGTATGATTTAGAACATGTTTCACCTTATTGAAGATATTTCAAGAGTGCTGAACTAACATTTATGAACTTATTTCATAGGCTGTGGGTGCCCAGTTTTTATTGTCCATCCCTGATTTCCCTAGTCAGAGGGTATTTGAGCGTCAACTACATTGCTGTGTGTCTGGAGTCAGTGTAACCCAGGACACGTGAGGACGGCAGATTTCCTTCCCTAAACGGTGTTAGTTTTCAATCATCAGATTTTTCATTCCAGTTTTTTTTTAATACAGAATTCAAATTCCTCCATCTGTTGCGGTGAGATTCGAACCCAGGTCCCCATAACATTACCCTGGGACAATGACACCATGCCACCACCTCCAGCTATTCGCTGCGTGGTGCCTAATGCCCGAGGAGGTCGTAAAATCCGTTTTACGAATGTATGTCTGTTTTCTAACGGTGTGAGACGCCGAGTAATATATAGTAAACATGATCCTCTTTGAGCGATCCGCCGCTTTTGGTGTGATATCAGCCCACCTCCATATAAGTTGCATAGGAGTAGATAATGGCTTAGTGGGTATTGTCAGTGACTAGTAATGCACAGGCCCCAGCTAATATTGTCTGGCACGGGATCAGAACACGTGCTGGTAGAATTTATGTTGAATGATTGAATCTGCAGTACATAGCTAGTCTCAGTAATGATGCCCCTGACAATTATCATCGATTGTTCTAAAAGCCCAGCTGGTTCGCCTATGCCCCTTTAGGGGAGGGACATCTGCGGTCCTTGTCTGTGCTACGTGTGACTCCAGACCCGCAGCTGCGTGATTAACAATTAACCGCCCTCTGAAGTGACATAGCAAGCCAGGCAGTTCAGGGAGAATGAGGGATGGGCAGCAAATGCTCTCCTCGCCAGAAGGTGTCCAGATTCCATCCAGGAAACAGAAAGTGCAGTCGAGGCTTTACCTGACATATTGATGTTTAACCCCGTTCGACAACGGGCGTCAGGAAAGATGTTTTCGTATTAGTGGGGATATAGTCTATAATCAGCAGATCAACAACGGGGCGCCAATGTATTAAGTCCGCAGCGTTGGGGGAAATGAAACTATTACTTTTTTTTAACAATCGATTAACTGAACATTTCAGAGCTGTGATTGATATATTTTCGTAAGGCAGCGCAGTAAGGAACATGGAACACAGGCGTACGATCGAACTAAAGGCCGGAATGGTGTAAAGGACTGGTGTCCCCCTTTTCGTGATCTGGTTTTAATCATTCGTTCATGTGATGTGGGTGTCGCTGGCTTGGCCAGCATTTATTGCCCATCCGTAATTACCCATGTTCAAAGGGCATTTTAGGAGCCAAACACATCTTGCTGTGTGTCAGGAGTCACATGTAGGCCCGGCCAGTAAAGGACGGAAGATTTCCTTCCCTAAAGGACATTAGTAAACGAGATGGGTTTTTATAACAATCGACAATGGTTTCATGATCATCATTAGACTTTCAATTCGAGATTTGTGTTGGAATCAAAATTCACCATCTGCCGTGGTGGGGTTCGAACGCGGGTCCCCAGAGCGTTACACTGGGTCTCTGGAATACCAGTCCAGTGACTGTAAAAACATTTTTAAAAAGCTTTATGTGAATTCTGATGAAGTCTTTGAAATTATATTCGGGATTTATTTCGTTCATTTTGATTGGCTCTGATCGAGACCAACATGGCAGCACATTTGCACCAATCTCTGCAGTTAGACAACTGTTAACAACCGGCCACACAATAGAACACTGACTGTTTTCTGTGGCCTTTCGTGTTCTCTGTAATTTCCCCAAATTCCTGAGATCCAATGAAACGCAGCTCAAAACATCTCCTCTGTTATCCGTTTGACATGGGGTTTTTTTTTGGTGCATTCTGCCACAATTATAAGAGGCACAAACAGATGAATTCCACCAAGGGAACAGAACTTGGAGGCGTTTCACACTCAGGGCAGGTTGGAAAACCGAATCAGAATACATGAGCTCCGGTCTGCACACAAAAATGAACGCGAACAACAACGACAGGCTGGAGCTGTGCAATACATTGAATGTAGAAACTCGGCTCCAGGCGCTGAACAGGAATGTAATCTCACAAAGCGTAACATCGACTCACAGAAGTAGCTGCTTTCTCTCTCTCTCTCTTTATTGGGATGTGAGCGTCGCTGGCAAGGCCAGCACATGTTGTTTGTTGCTGGTCCGTAATTGCCCCTGAACTGAGTGGCTTGCTCGGTAACTTCATAGGGGAGTTAGGAGTCTCAGTCACATGTAGACAAGGCCGGGAAAGGACGGTAGATTCGCTTCCCGAAAGGACAATGATGAAGCTGATGATTTTTTATTTCTGAATAAATGATGATAGTTTCATACTTAAAATTACTGAGACCACGTTTACATTCCATCACCTTTATTCATTGTCCCCAGATCATTAGTCCAGTCTTCTGCGTTAGGTGCCCAGAGGCATTCCCACTACGCCACTCCCTCCCCAGTGGCGCGCTTCAGGAGCGTAACCACACAAAATTTGACACTGAGACACAGAGGAAGATGTCACAACGCCGTGACAGGAAACTTAATCGAGGAACTTCGATCAAAGCGCACCTTAAAGAAAGAATTCATTAAGAGAGCCAAATATGATAGTGTGTGTGTGTGTGTTTGTATGTGGCTGGGTGGGGAGGGGTGTATTTAAGAGTTTAAGGCCGATTCTAGTAAAGTTTGACCGCCGAATTTGGGTGATTTAGGAGACCAGAATTGAAGAGAGCAGATCAGCAAGTGCCTGAGCACAGTTGAAGGTCACAGAGATAGGGAGGGGGAAGTAAACAAAAACATAGATTTTGACTCGCATCGAAAATTAAAATCTGAGTCTTGTGATGTATGTCGGTGGCTGAACGGAACTTGGAACTGAGCCTCGGCTGGGCTAAGCCGCAGAGAACCTGGCAAAGAGTGGGTGCGGGGAGGGCACAGGAGCAACGCGGGAACAGGCAAATATTATTTTAAAATATAAATATGCAAGGTAATGATCGAGAAAACAGGAAACAACCTTACTTTGGAAACCGCTTAAACTTAATGACAGGCTGCAAGCTTAGCTAGATTTCTTCCAGTTATTAACCACATACATTCGAATCAGGATCTTACACGGGTTAGGGAAATGTCAAGCATTAAGGGAAACTCAGAAAGAACGGCGTAGATTTCAGCGGAGAGTGACATCCAGAGGCCGCGAAAAGAACAGCGGAGACGAAATATATATTCTGCAGAAAACTTGGAATTAAAATATGCCGGAAGCGTGAGCGTTTATGAGAATGTGTTATAACAATGATCAAACGGGCATAACTTCCACTCTTCGGACAGCCTCTATTTTATAGTCGCATAAAGGGATGGTTCTCTCTTCCAGGATTTACGAGTTTTTTGGTTTAAATCCGTCAAATCGACCATGTCATACGTATGTCCGAACTGAAAGAGGGAAAAATAAACAATTATTTCAATTGGCTAATATCATTTAATTGAAATCATCAGACGCTGGTTTTTATTGTGCTTTTTGCTATTCATAAGAAGATAAGAACTAGGAGCAGGAGTGGGCAGTTCAGCCCCTCTATCCTGCCCCGCCATTGATTACGACCATGGCTGATCTCAATTCGGCCTCAACTCCAATTTCCCGCCCTCTCCCCATAACCTTTCACCCCGTTAGTCATTTAAAAATCTGTCTATCTCCTCCATAAATTTATTCAGCGTCCCGGGATCCACTGCACACTGAGGTAGTGAATTCCACAGATTCGCGACCCTTTGAGAAAAGTAATTGCACCTCATCTCTGGTTTAAATCTACCACCCCTTAGCCTAAATCTATGGTCTGTCGGTGATGTTAACGTAGTTGACAAGGTGGACATTTACCCTGCCCGCCTAACTGCGCTTGATAAGGCTGCGGTGAACTGCCTTAGAGAGAGAGAGAGGGAAAAAAATGAATCATGAACTGTTAGAGCGCAATTCAGACAGCCATTCGGCCCATCGGAGCTGACAAAGAGACATCCAGTCTCAGCCCACCTTGCAGCTTGTTGTCGGTCACGTGGTAGGATAATGCAGTTCAAGTGCATTTCTAAGACTGTTTTCTTTCGTTGTGTTGATTTCCTGCTTTCAAATGTTCTGAGCTTTCCTGTCGCTATCACCAATTCAGGAAATGAGGTCCAGACAGCTATCACCTATTGGTCGAACGTAAAAATAACATCCCTCCCTATCCTGCCAATTACCTTAAATCGGTGGTCTCTGCTTATTGACCTACCTGCTAACTGAAATAAGCCCAGCTCATTCATCTTGGACCCTTCTTGGTTCCATACCTCATTAAGTCTGCCCTCAGCCCACTCTATCCCAAACAAAACTAACTCCGCCCAACCAATCTTTATGGACAGGGTGGATATAAGCAGCTGTTCCCTTTAGTTGAAGGGTCAGTCAAAAGGGGACATAAGTACAAGGTGAGGGGCAGGAGGTTTAGGGGAGAACGTGAAGGGAAAACGTTTTACCCAGAGGGTGGTGAGGGTCTGGAATCCGCTGCCTGGCAGGTTGATGGAGGTGGGTTGCCTCACAACCTTTTACAGGTACCTGGATGAGCACCTGGTACATCATAACATTCAAGTCTATGGTCCAAATGCTGTTAAATGGGATTAGGTATACAGGTCAGTTGTTTCTCACGTGTCAGTGCACAGTCGATAGGCCGAAGGGCCTCTTCTGCACTGTGTGATTCTGTGATTCCTGGCTATGATTCACCATTCCTGGCATTACCATCGTTAATTCCCCTCTGTCTCTACTGTGGCCACTGATGCTGCACAAAGAGTTAAACATTCTTATCCCACCATCTAGCTATGGTTCGTAGATTTTTTTTTTCTAAAATCACCGTGATTTGGTGAAGGTTCCACTAGAGTGGAAAATAGTAAATGTAACTCCGTTATTAAAAAAACGGACGGAGGAATAAAGCAGGAAAATACAGGCCAGTTAGCTCTGTCAGAGTGAAATGTTAGAGGCTCTAAGTCTTGGCATGGCTCTTACAAAAATCCAAATTAATCAGGTAGAATATATATGGTGTTGCGAAAGGGAAGTCGTGCTTAACTAATTTATTGCAGTTATTTGAGGGAGTCACAGGTGCTGTGGGTAAGGGAGAACCTGTGGTTGTACTGTACTTAGATTTCTAGACGGCATTTGATAATGAGCCTCATCATAGTGCTATCACAGGAGGTAAAAGCTCATGGTGTAGGGGGTAACAGATTGTCATCGATAGAAAACTAGCTAGCCAACAGGAAACAGAGGGTGGGTATAAATGGATCTATGTTTCTGATTGACAGGTTGGAACGAATGATGTGCCACATTATCAGTGATGGCTCCATTTCCTTTTTACAATTTACATAAGTGGCTTGGATGAATGGACCGCGCATATGATTGTGAAATCTGTGATCACACAAAGATAGGTAGGAAAGTAAGTTGCAACGAGGACACAAAGAGTCTAACTTGGGACATATATGGGTTAAGTTAGTGGGCAAAGATATTCAAATGGAGTATAATGTGGGAAAATGTGAAATTGGTCATTTTGCTAGGAAGAATAAAAAACAGATGCATATTATCTAAATGGTGAGAGATTGCAGAACTCTGAGTTGCCGAGGGATCTGGGTGCCTTAGTGCATGAATCGCAAAAGGTACTGAAGTAACAAAGAAGTTGATGAAATGTTACAGTATATTGTGAGGGAAATTGAATATAAAAGTAGGAAAGTTACGCTTCAGTTGTACATGACACCAGTGAGACAACATGTGAGGTGCTGTGAACAGTATTGGTCTCCTTATTTAAGCAAAGGTGAAAATGCGCTAGGAGCAGTTCAGAGAAGGTTTACTTGACCAATACCTGAAATGGGCGGGTTGTCACATGAGGAAAGGTTGGACGGGCAACGCTTGTGTCCACTGGAGATTGAAAGAATAAGTGTCGACATGATTGAAACCTTTAAGTTCGTGAGGTGTCTTGACAGGATTAATATGGAAAGGATTTTTCCTCTTAGGCGAGAATCTAGAACTAGGGACCACTGTTCCAAAATAAAGAGTCGCCCATTTACGAGGAGGTTTACTTTCTATCAGATGGACTTGAGTCTTTGTAACTCCCTTCCTCAAAATACAATGGAAGCAGAAACTCTTGATATATATATAAGGCAAAGATAGTTAGATTACCAGTGAAGAAGAGGGTGTAAGGTTAACAGAGGCAAGTGAGATGTTGCAATCGAATCAGCCATGAACTTATTGAATGGATGGACAACCGGGTCGAGGGGCCGAGTGCCGTATTCATGGCATATCCATGAGTTTTTGAAAATTTAACCTTAATGAGATTTTGTGATTCCACTACGCTTTCAGTGAAAGCGTTCCACATATCCATCGCCAGTTGTGTAAAGTAAAAACTGATCATTTGCGTTATTTATATAATGTGTATAATTATCTATATCATTGCTCTAATCTGAATGGAATCACAAATAAGGTGATACATTTGAAGTCCTCTTTCGATAACTGCAGGCTGACAAATATTGCCGATGATAATCATGGCTGGAGTACTGTTTACGAAGTAAATGATATCCTATACATCATTATTATTTAATTGTGAAAGGTCCCCATTGCGTTAACGAGATCCTTGCGCCACAATGGAAAGTGCAGAATCCCAACGTCACTGCGGACTTGAATGAGCAATAAAACCCAAAGGGATGGAGGGCAACTGCAGATCCAACTCAAGTCTCTTTAGCTTAGACCCTAAATTAAAACTACCCTCCGTGCAATTCGCTGCACTGGTTAATGACATTAAATTAACAGGGTGCTTCTTTGGCCCCACACATTTTTTTCTAATACCTTGAGAATAATGGAGATTAATAAAGATGTTTAAAATATTGTAAAGATTAAGACTCTTACATTTTCCGGGACTGGGGTGTGGTTCCAGTTGATCAGTGTATCTGCAAAATATTCATATGCATGTGAGCTATACATAGACGTGTATTTACGTGATGATTACAGTTCATAGCCCCTTCAAATCCTTTAGAGGCACTCGTGATCTGTTGCCCGAGGGTTTCAAAACTAAACTGGCCGTTGTTAACTTACAATTCTTACAATCGGTTGGCTTGGATTTCAAGGTGTTGGGCGACTGGAAACCGGGTGTTAAGAATTTGGCATTGGTTTTGCCTCTGTCCAGAATGCTATCCCCATTAGATTCAATCGAGATAAACATCACAATATCTGGGGAACTGCTTGCCAACTGATTAAGGCGTTTTATGTACTGTATCATATTAAGCTTGAGGGATAGTGCAAACTTTTCCAATCGCCAGAAATACAGTTCGACGTGTGCAATGATAATATCAACCCAGCAAAATAATCAAATAATAATATTTACCAACATGCAGCAACATATGTCATAAGCAGCTTTTCGAGAAATATATTTAGGAGAGTAATGGCAGTTGGAATTGATGAGAACGAATACAAAGCTATCCCTCCATGCTGAATTAATTGGTACATTTTGATCAGATTGAGACGATCATCTCGAATGTTAAGTATTTTCCCCTATTATTTCCCGCGCACTGTTAACATTAGATAGAATAATTGGTCTGTTCTCCTTCATTGATAGCACTAGAAAACAGAGGGGAGACCTGTGTTTCCATTCTCTCGAGTGAGCAGTTTACATTTATTATTACTTCAAATATGGTACAATCAATTCAATGGCAACTCACACTCAGGTAGAACAGTCGTACCGTCTTGGTCCAAAGTTGCAGTCTCTTCCCTGGAACCGAGAACATGAAATTTTAATTTGTGTACCTCATTGTATACGTCCTAATCTCACAATCAGTATGAAGGTCACTGACTGGTATGTAGATAGATAGCGGCAGGCCCTGTGCCTCAATAGGTGTTAAATAATTAGTTTTCTTTTCAGTGATAATCTAGGAACCAGGAGGACCTGATGAGTTGATCTTTCCGTGGAGTGAAAATGCTAATTTAAATGGGCGGCGGAAAACAGTTTGAAATTATAATGAGTCTTTTTCCCAACAGCGAATGGAATACAACCAACTGGAAGTTGCACTCGTGTTTATGAAGCATATGTTATATTATATTTGATGTTCTGTGTCCATTTCTAGCATTGAATAACTGATATGATTTTAATTTGGATCCCAGAGGATTCACTAAGAAACACAAAGTTCAGATCAAACAGCCATTGCAAGGATGCTTGATCCAAACGAGCTTCTCCAACATTTCATCATTAACACCAGCAGCATAATCATTCCGCCCCTTCTGTCTTAATGATCAGCTTGTCTCCCATTAAATGCATCCATATTGTTCGCTCCAGACATCCACTGTGGTAGCGACTTCCACATTCGCGCCACCCTCCAGCTGAGCGATTTCAATAACTGGTATCATTCTCTGGCGACTATATTGTTCAATTGGCCTCTCGGTTCTGCCCCCAGACCAGTGTAAACACGCAATCTGTATCTTCCTCATCAAAAACTTTCATAATTACAAATGATCTCTATCAGGGCCTTCATTCATGAGAAGAGAAATGAATTGGAATATGCAATTCCCTCTCTGCTCCTTACATTCCCACTAAGTAGTACCTTATCCTTTCAAAGCCAATGGATTCAAGTTTCATAATTCCACATTTCAGTCCTTTAGTCGTAAGTGTGTGAGAATGCAAATTGTCGACGGACTTAAAACAAGTGTTTCTTTCGTTAACTATTCTCCTGTCAGTAGAAACCCTCTCTCCCGATGAACTCTTTCAAAGGCCAAATCGGTTAAAACACCTCATTTCAACTTCCTATCTTTTTGAAACATAACACAGCTGGTTTTCCAGAATTATCACACAACTGAATCTACAAAACACGGGTCCCGTTTGTCTAAATATCATCTGCGCCATTTATATCCTTCCTTGATATGACTCCGAAACTCTGCTGCCCAGAATTTACAAGAGGCTTATTGAGGACTGTATAAAACTCACTGCCTTGGGGTTGCTAATAAAATTATTATGCAAATAAATTTTATAATAATGTAAGCAAGTGCTATCAAGTTGTGGATAAACATTAAATTATACTTATTCACATAATGCTAACATAGCATAACATTGTTATGAAATATTTTGTAATCGTTTGTCCCCCTATTTAAAACAATTAATGGATGAGAATGTTCCTAATTGAAGTTTATGGTAACAAGTGAAAATATTAATAAACGTATCTTACCTTTTTCTCACTGAGTTGTTTCGTTCCACCATAGGATAAACAGGAGATGGAGATTAGATAATTCAAATAAATTATATTTCAGACATATCTATTTATAGATGAATGAAAATTCAATATAGAATGAAAATTTAGAATCATCTACAAGATGCACTGCAGCAACTCAGCAAGGCTCCTTCGACAGCACCTTCCAAACGCACAACCAATACCATCCAGAAGGACAAGGGCAGCAGACACATGGGAACACGGCCACCTGGGAGATCCCCTCCAAGCCACTCACTATCCAGATTTGGAAATATATCGGCCGTTCCTTCACTGTCGCTGGGTCGTAATCCTGGGAGTCATACGCTAACAGCACTGTGGGTGTACCTACACCACATGGACAATATTTTGGAACGCCCTCCCGAACAGCAGCATTGGTGTGCCGATACCACATGGAGAAAATGCTGGAGCTCACTCCCTAACAGCACTGTGTGTGTACCTACACCACATGGACAAAATCATGGAGCTCCCTCCTTTACAGCACTGTGGGTATACCTACACCATATGGACGGCAGCATTTCAAGAAGGCATCTCAGCACGAATCTTCTCAAGGGGCAGTTAGGGATGGACAAAAAATGCTGACTCAGCCAGCGAAGCCCACATCCCGTGAATGCATAAATGAAAAAAAAATATATATATATATATATATATATATGGAATAACGATATCAGGTTCAGCTGTACATAGGAAAGGAAATCAAACGTGTATTCATTCATTATTGATGGCACATTAAACCCAACTATATAGCTTACCTCATTTAGACGTATATCGGCGGGGAGTTTCTAGTTGCCAACTATTTAGAATTCATTTTCTCACACATGCGAACATACAAACATATGAATTAGCAGCAGGGTGAGACCACTCGACTTCTCGAGCCTGCTTCACTATTCGACAAGATCAAATCTGATCTGCTCATGATCTCAACTCTGTTTTCCCCTCAGGCCTATACCTTTTGTCTCACAATCTATCTAACTCAGTCTTAAAAGCAACCAAAGGTACTGCCTCCGCTGCTGTTCGGAGAACAGAATATCACAGATTAATGAGCCTTTGAGAAAATAGAAGTATTTTTTTTGCCTCACGTCCGTCTTGAACTGCGTCCGCATAATTTTTGTTACTCAAGTGAGAAGGAGAAATATCTTCAGCCAGAGAGCGGTGAGCCTGTGGAATTCGTTACCTCAAGAAGTAGTTGAGGCCAAAACATTTTATATTTTCAAGAAGAAGTTAGATACAGCTCTTGGGGCTGAAGGGATCAAAGGGTATGGGGAGAAAGCAGGCTATTGAGTTGGATGACCAGCCATGAACATAATTAATGTGGAACAAACTCGAAGCGCTGAATGGCCTACTCCTGCTCCTAGTTTCTATGTTTCTATGTAAGTGAAGGGGAAATATCCACTCAGAATGCATCCTGTCAAGCCTCCTCAGTATCTCACATGCTGAAGCAGAGATTAACTTTGGGGACAAAGACGGAGTTAATGAGAGGGTGTACTGTCAGAAATTGGAGATTGTTTTTGGAAAATGTGAGATTTTTTACTTTGTCTATAACGAAGATGGATAAGCACCATAAACTGGAGAGGGGGAAATTGAATTCGGAGTCCATATGTATGCAACAAGGATAACTTGCATAAACACAAAGAAAACTGCGGATGCTGGAAATCCAAAACAAAAACAGAATTACCTGGAAAAACTCAGCAGGTCTGGCAGCATCGGCGGAGAAGAAAAGAGTTGACGTTTCGAGTCCTCATGACCCTTCGACAGAACTTGCAGGCGGGTAGTAAAACCGATGGAGGGTGGCATGGAATTTTGCCCTTGCATTCAGAGAACTGTAATACAAGGGGGAAAATGTTTCCTGTTTCATGCAGAGATGCAGTTTCGTCCAGAACCTGTATTAGTAAAGCATTCAGATGTAGGCACCAAATTTCCGCAAATATCTCGGCATTGTCGGACTGGTGGCAACCTATAATTTCTGACCAGATTGACCAATGTTATGTTGACCTTCAGAGGATGAATTATAGGGAAAGATTATGTAACTTTACGATTATCCCATTGCGATTGGGATATCAGCTAGTGGACGAATCACGGAGGCTCAAACGTTGAAACGATTTGAAGGGGCAGATGTAGAACAAGGACATGTATTCAAATTCGAGTTCATCTTTCTAGGAGGAAAATTAGGAAGGAAGATTACATTTTAAAAAAAAGTCAATTTTTGCATCTTCTTTCCCAAAACGTGTGGGTGCGTCAATCATTCAGATTCAGAATTTAGTTCGAAGACAAATGTGTTAACAGATATAGGACAATGTAGGGAATTGATCTGAGATGTAGATGAGCCAAGGAGCAGTTGAATGGCGCAGCAAATCTGAGGGGCTGGGTGTCCCACTCCTCTGCCTGCTTTTGCTAAATGCTAACTGCATGTCCATGCATTTTCCAATTACCAAAAAAAAAAATGATGAAATGAAGAATTATTTTTAAATACATGGACCTACCTCTGTACACGTTCAGCGAAAGCTAACCAAACACTTTTGAAAAAGATCATTGGTTGTGGACGTCAATGGGAAGGACCAGCATTTATTGCCCACCCCTAATAGCCTTTGTTTAGAGGGCATTTAAGAGTCAAACACATTGCTAGAGTCATATTTAAGACCGGCGGATTTCCTTCGCTAAAGGACATTAGTGAATCAGATGGGTGTTTACAACAATTGACATTGTTAAAACTTTACAACCAGATTTTGAATAAATTCAAATTCTACCATCGTGGTGTATGAACCTCGAGTTCTTTGGGTGTAGTTGGATAACTAATCAGATGACAGGACCACTGCACCAACACCTACCTGTAATGCCTGTTCAGCGAAGGTTAATGCTACTGACATTAATTATTATCATTCGGGTTCATATAATCACAGGATAGTTAAATCCGCTGATCGCATTATTATTTGTTAAGAATGAATTGCTTTGCTAGTTCTTGAATTTATCAATTAATTTTCCCTTATTACAAGCATGTTCCTGTTCTTGCTGCAAAGATTGCAAGCAAAAGCTTACTCCTTTCGCTAAATAATAATAGTCAACAAGAGACGAGTATATCACTTATTTTCTTAACGCTTGTTGAAACTAACAGCGAGGGGAGATTTTTAAGACACAAGAATATGGGGCATGTGCTGTGTGTTCTAAACGCGATGTAAATCTGCGAGCAGTCACGTTTCCTGACAATGGGTTCGACAACAACATAATTAACGGGCATCAGACAATAAACAGACCCACATTTGAATCATGTTACTTATTGACAACAATTGATTGATTACCTGTATTATTGATGCACAGGCTACAAATCGAAACCGTGACTAACAGAAAGAGAAGCACCGCTGACCCCAGGATAAGTGTGAGTTGTATATTTATTCCACCTGTAACATATCGAGAGGAACATAGTCTAAAATGTTACGCAGGCGGACATAATGATGTTTTTTGCAAATTGGCAACTTATTATTAAGCCCTTAAAATAAATGTAATGCCGCAAACTAAGACTGACACAGGTGCATTCAAGCTACACATTGCAGGCGTCTGTGGGTTATATTCAAATCAAGAGATCAAACTGATGATGATAGACTGCTCATAACAGTTGCTATTTGACAACCTGATATTGTTAAATTTCTACACTTACTTCAGTTGACTTATAGTTCTATGTAAAAAGGAAACAAGGCTGAAATATCAATTGATGTCAACACTTCCTTAAATTATTCTTGCTTAATAAACCAAATTGTGGGGTACTAGCAAATCGTTTAAATGAAGTATAACATTTATTAGTAGTGCATTGAACCATATAATAAAGATTTGCATAATATCGGCGACCTCCTACCTGATAGGACCAGCCTCTGAGGATCAGATCTCTCTGACTCTATCAATCTCCCCGCAATCTGTACTTTATATTGACAGGTGTAATATCCAGTCTTGTTTTGTAAACGAGGTACAGTGAGATAGACGACAGAATAATTATGCTTGTTTGTTACTTGAGGCAAATGAAGCTGATCTTCAGAATTAGCGTAGAAATAAAATGTCACGGGCGGGGGATAAGTGTTTGGCACAATGCAGCTGACGGTAACATTTTGCCCAGTCTCAGTAGCAGGGCCCTGGATTTCCAATAGACAGATCGGTTTTAAGGGACGGTCTAAAATAAGTGCAAAACAAAATATCAAATAAAATAATAGACAATCACGGTGAATGAGCTCTTGTTGAGATTGTGTACATCTGTAAAATATGCATTATAATTAATTTCATCTTTTGTCACTTCGGGTGTTCCAGTCATTTTATTTGCCAATTATTTCATTAAGACAGGGCCTAAATTCTAACTAATAGTTATTCTAACTATTCTAATGAACTGTTATTGCAGAGGGTCAAGTACAAATTGTACCTTTATTCCATCTCTAACCCACCAACAGTACTAACACTATCAAAAGCAAGCCTTCAAAGATTTCCTCTGCTCTCAGTTAAATCAAATGGTTAGGCAAAAAAGCCATTTCCTACGATCTTCTGAGAGAACAACGTGCACCTTGCTAAATCGATGCGAACATGGTTCTTGTTACCATATATCAATTTATTCGTTGTTTTCTCAACAAAATGTCTCATTTATGTTGTTTGTCGACTTGCTCTGTCAAGACTCTGCTTGCATTTTTATTACATTTTCCAATTTAAAAAGATAATCATACTTACAAATCTTTAAATATCACTGAAAATCAATAGATGAAAAGTAGGGTGAAGCTGAAAAAATTCTGCATCACTAGCTAGATTGGCTGGGAAATAATTAGAACTAAATCCTGACAATCCCCAGGGTCTGATGACCTGATATGTCAGAGAGAAGGAGAGGCACCACATTGCCTATTTCAGCTCCTATTTAATACGATCTCATGTTCAGACTTTTTCGACAAAGGCACTAGAGATGATAACAGAAACCTCAGCCCTGTCATCGCTCTAAAGTCCTCATTACAAACATCCGGGGGCTTGTGCCAAAATTGGGAGGGATGAATCACCGGCTAGTCAAGCAAAAGCCTGACATGGTCACACTCATGGAATGGTACCTTAGAGTAAATAGCCCAAACACCAGTATCACCATCCCTTGGTATACTCTGTCCCAGCAGCAGGGCGCACACAGCAGGCTTGGTAGCACAGCGATACCAAGTCTGGTGGGAGACCCACTGGGAGTACTCTGCATCAATTCCAGATCCCATGAAGTCTCAGGGCACCAGGTAAAACATGGGCAAGGGAACCTCCTGCTGATTAAGATGTACCGCCCTCCCTCAGCTTATGAATCAGTGCTCCTCCATGTCGAACACCACTTGGAGAAAGCTCTGAGGATGGGCGCAGAATGTAGTCTGGGTGAGGGACTTCAATGCCCATCACCAAGAGTGGGTCTGTAGAACCACTACTGACCAAGCCGGCCAATTCCAAAAGCACATAGCTGCCAAACTGGGTCTGCAGCAGGTGTTCGGGGAACCAACAAGGGGGAAAATACACATAGTTGACCTATTCCTCACCAATAGTCGTGGGGTCGATGTATCTGTCCATGGAAATATCATTAGGACTGAGGACCGCACGGTCCTTGTGGAGACAAAACCCCATCTAAACGTTGAAGGTGCCATTCAGCACGTTGTGTGGCACTACCACCATGCTAAATGGGATAGATTTCAAAAAGGCCCAGCAACTAAATCCTTAGCAACCATGAGGCGCTGTGCGCCATCATTAGTCACATAATTGAACTCGACCACAATCCACAAACTCTTGATCCGAAATTTTCCCCTCTCTACCGTCACCTCCGAGCCAGGGAGTCAAACCTGGGTTAATGAACACTGCAGGTGGGCATGCCAAGAGCAGCACCGTGTATAATTAATAACGATGTGCAACGTGGTGAAGCTATAAAACAGGACTACTTGCGTGTTAAACATCGTTAGCAGCAAGCAATAGGCAGAGGGAAGGAATTCCACAACAATGTGTTCGGATATAAGCGTTGCAGCCCTTCTACAACCATCAGTGAATAGCGGTGGAAAACTAACCAACTCACCGGAGGAGGAGGCTCCACAAATATCCCATCCTCATGATGGGGGAGGCCACACTGAGGCATTTGCTACAATATGCAGCCAGAAGTGCTGAGTGGTTGATCCATCTCGGCCTCCTCCTGAGGTGTCCAGCCACACAGGTGCCAGTCTCCAGCCAATCCGTTTCACTCCACGTGATATCAATGTACGGGTGCAGGCACAGGAGACATACAAAAGGCTACAGGCCCAGACAATATTGCGACCATAATGCTGAAATATTGTGCGCCAGAACTTGCTGCACCCCTACTAAAGCTGTTCCAGTACAGCTACACTTGCATCTACCCGGCAATGTGAAAATTTGCCCAGGAATGCCATGTAGAGAAAAATCAGAGGCAAATCCAACCCAGCCGATTACTACCCCTTCAGGCCACTCTCGATCCTCAGTAAAGTGATGGAAGGGGGTCCTCAATAGAACAGTGAAGTGGTACTTTCTTAGCATTAACCTGCTCACCGACGCTCAGTTTGGGATCCGGCAGTGTCAATGAACTCATCACAGCTTTGCTTCAGACATGGACAAAGCTGCTAACCTCCAGAGGTGAGGTGAGAGTGACCACCCTTGACATCAATGCAGCATCTGAACACGCATGGTATCAAGTAGTCCCAGCAAATTTGGAGCCAATTTGAATCGGGTTTGGGGAAGGATGGTGGGTGGTGGCGGGACTCCCTGCCGCTTGGAGTCATACCGAACACAAAGGAAGATGTTTGTGGTTGTTGGTGGTCAATCATCTCAGTTCCAGGACATCACTGCAGGAGTTCCTCAGGGTTGTGTCCTAGGGTCAAGAATCTTCAGCTGCTTCATCAATGACCTTCCTACCACCATAAGGTCAGAAGTGAGGATGTTCGTGGATGATTGCAGAATGTTCAGCACCATTCGTGACACCTCAGATACTGAAGCAGTCCCTTTCCAAATGCAACGATTCCTGGAGAATGTCCAGGCTTGGGCTCATAAGTGGCCAGTAACATTCACGCCACACAAGTGCCAGGCAATGACCATCTCCAACAAGAGAGAAGCTAATCATTGCCCATTGACATTCAATGGCATTACCGTCACTAAATCCCCCATCATTCAGGATTCTTGGGGTTACCATTGACAAGAAACTGAACTGGGCCAGCCAAATCATTATGGTGACTACAAGAGTAGGTCAGAGGCTGGGAACCCTGCTGCCAGTAACTAACCTCCTGACTCCCAAAAGCCTGTCCATTATCTACAAGGCGCAAGTCAGGAGTGTGATGGAATACTCTCCACTTATCTGGATGAGTGAACTCTAACAACACTCAAGAAACTTGACATCATCCAGAACAAAGAGGCCCATTTGTTTGGCACCTCATCCACTAACATTCACTCCCTCCACCACTGACGCACAGTAGCATCAGTGTTTACCACCTACAAGCTGCACTGCAGGAACTCACCAAGGCTCCTTAAACAGCGCCTTTCAAACCCACGACAGCTACCATCTACAAGGTCAAGAGCAGCAAACACATGGGAACATCGACATTGAAAGCTACTAGCCAATCCACTCACCATCCTGACTTGGAAATATACCGGCCCTTCCTGCCCTGTCACTGGGTCAAAATCCTGGAATCCCTGACTAACAGCACTGTGGGTCTACCTACACCACATGAGCGGCTGTTTCATGATGGCAGCTCACCTCCACCTTCTCAAGGGGCAATTGAGGATGAGCAATAACTGCTGGCCAAGCCAGCGGCGCCCACATCCCATGATTGAAGCTGAAAATTAAATGTGTGTTCTAATCCTAGTGCCTGAAATGAAGAGATGATAGAGGCAATGGTTATAATCTTTGAAAAATACAGACAATCGGGAAGGGTTGCAGTGGATTGCAAAATAACTGCTGGAACACCTTTAGTAAATAAAAGAGGGAAACAGAAAGGAGAAAACTACAGGCCAGCCAGCCTAACGTGTGTCATAGAGAGATTGCTAGTTACCATTATTAAGGCAATTGTAGCAGAATATTTAGATACTAATAATTTGATCAGACAGCGTCATCATGGGTTTATGAAAGAGAAATAGTGTTTAAATCATTCATTGGAGCTTGTCAGGAAGGAACAAGCGAGGCAGATTAAGGGGATTTGTTTATGTGGTGAATTATACTTGCACAAGGCATTTGACAGGGTGCCAGATGCAAAACTGCTATGCAAGATACGATTGCATGGAATAGGATTAACATATTAGCATGGATGAAAAGAACATTTAGCTAAGAGGAAGCAGAGAAGGGATGCAGAGAATTTTTGGGGGGCTGGAAAACTCTAACAAGTGGATTGCCACCTGTGTCAGTGCTGTGGTCCCTCCTATTTACAATGTACATCAATGATTTGGGTGGAGGGACTGAAGATATGGTGACAAAATTTTCTGATGACCCACAGATTTGTTGGGAAGTAATTTGTCAAGAGCAGGTCTGTAAAGATGAATAGCAGTTTAAGTGAGTGGGAATAAAATGGACAGATGGAGTATAACATCGGAAAATGTGAACTTGTCTTATTTGACAGGATGAATGGAAAAGAAATTTACCATTTGAACCTCTTCCATCTGCAAAGTCTTGCCCACAGTACTGTCCAGCAGCACATACTCTGAAACAACCTGCTTACTGACAAGCGGTTTGGTTACCACAAGGGACAGACAGCTCCTCACCTTATTCCAGCCTTTGTCGAAATATTCAGAAAAGATTTGAACGCAAGAGAGAGACTGCCCTAGACATCATGACTGCATCTGACCGAGTGTGATATCAAGGGGCCCTAAAAACATTGGAGTCAATGGGAATCAGCCGCAGAAGTCTGAGTGGAGTTGAGATCAGAACCTGGTGAATCAAGGCCCAATTGAATGGCGGAGCAGTTTCGTTGGGCTGAAAGGCCTACTCCAATCTCCTATGTTCCTTTGTTCCGAAATATAATCATGTCAAACATGTAGGTCATGCTGATCATGGGCATGAATAGTCATTGTTTCCCCCCTTGGCGTTACTGTATATTGATAAGTAATATGAAAATTGACAAAGGGGCATCTAAAATTAATTGAATTTGAGAGAATGTTTAGTGCACGAAAGAGTTAGAACCAGGTTAGTGGTGGAACATGGGCCAACGATAGAAGATGAAGCAGTTGCAAAACAGAAGGAACGCGGTGCACCCATGCCTAATGAATACCTGTATTCAGAAAAGTAAATTAAGGGGAATTCTTAAAAAGAGTTGAAGAAAATAAACAACTGATTAAATTAAAGAGTATTCATGTTGGAACAAAAACTTAAAATCAAAATTGGCTTTTCAACAACAAAAGAAGATATTTTACATTTCAAAGGGGTGTTATTTTACAAAAAGCACTGAGTACTATTCGCCCACCTGTTATAGTCAATGTCATGCATTTACTTTGTTCAGAAGCGAGCAATCGACCTGAAACGGTCGTGTTATAGCTGCACCTGTAATGTTCCACCCCAGGAGACACTGCCTCGGTAATGTTAAACGTGGCCGAATATCTCCCCTTCATGTTTATGGGTGGTGCCGATGAAAATGAGTTGTTCGAATTGTACAGATAAAATGTCCTCTCCGAATCTTGAGGTGGAGCTTTGCAAATCAATAGCAACAATTCACCCCTTACAATTGTAGTGAAAATCTGATTCAACGAAATCTCTGGTGTTATTGGGGAAGCTGGAAAAGAATGTAAATTTCAATATTGAACAATAGTGAAATAGTTTATATAATAATAATTAACATTATATAATATAATAACCCGCATTTGTTAAATAACGATGCAATTGGGTTTGAAGTAAGAAAATGCACATTGGATATTATTTAATTAATTATTTATTGTCCAACTATCCTATTTTATTATTCCAAGTAATTACCAGGGAAGCAAATGCTTCACAAAGTGCAGGGAGATGCAGTGTTAATTTCCACTCGCTGGGGTAAAGTGATATTATCATGCAAATGCACAAATCCTTAAAGGCTGGTGTGGTCGTCAGAAAAACAATTCAGGAAACGATTTAAATGTTAGTATAGTTGAGATCCATACAGAATGAAGTTATGCTCCTGTTGCACAATGACTGTGCCCAGCTCTCAACGGATGATGTTATTGTCAGACAACGGCTCAATGTAATCCACTCGGTGATAGCAGCTATTTTGAACAAAGAACACTTAACTTTACACGTGACAACGTTAGCCATCGGAAATTCTGTGCAGAAACACAACGCGATGATGTCGGATTGACGTCACAGTGGTTCATCAGGGGAGCCACTACTAGCTAAGTGTGAACTCATGGCTGTGCTCCCAGCCTATAACTCCTGTTCTAGACTTGCTATAGTGTTCCAAAGCAGTTGAATACAAGCTCAGGGAATAGTGCTTTATCATTAAACTGAGCTCTCTGCAGCCTTTAACTGAATTGAAACGATAATCTCTGCCTCCATTTTGTTTCATGTATTTATTTTCTGCTATTTCTTCTCTCTTAATTTATTTTGAATTTGGCTGCTATGTAGGGAAGCAACACCTCGCTTGGACATTTATTTATTTACCTGCCCCCTTCCCGCTCATTTACTTTTCACAGAATAGACAGAACTGTTACAGCAGGGAGTGAGGATGTTCTATTCTCCGTGTCTGCGACGACTCCAAAAATAAGCAAGTCGTCTGCTGCCATGCCACCCACCATGTGCTCGTAAACCAACGCATTATTCATTTTCAGATAATACTCCAAGTCCTTCTGAATGCCAGTATTAAACATTACAAAGCCAAGAGCTTTTTAACAGATATCTTGATGGACAACATTTATGTTGAGAGAAACAGAGTCAACGTTTCAAATCTTCACCTCCCTCTCTCCACAGATGCTGCCAGAACTGCTGAATATTTCCAGCTGTTCCCAGCATCCTAGTATTTTGAATTTATAATTAATTAGACGGATTTGCCTTTGCAATGCTTTGCTTAAACCAGTCGGGCCCTGTGTTACCACTTGCTAACCTCCGAAGCAAAGTGTTTGAGATCGAGAGATATGCAAAAGTCACCTCCAAACATTGCAAACACTTCTGTCTCTGTTGGAAAAGCACCATTTAGAACCAAACAAATCTGGACATAAGATTTTCTTATATTGGATTAAAATTAAGTAAATTTATGTGAGATGTTCTTTCAATTAACAAAAGAGAGAATTATCTGAAATTTAGGGATATAAACACATGATTTAAAAGCCAACATGTAGAGTCCAGGAGGCATCTGGGAATCAAGGATATTTTGGAATAACAAAAATGAATATTTGAATAGCCCACCAGTCCATCAATGTTTGCATTTGAATGTGAGATGATTTCGGAGCTCACAACACAAACATAGCCAACTGGTATTGGTGTGCATTGAATTAAAGGGGAAGGGTGTTTGGGGTGAGTTATCCGTTAGATTTTTCTGGAAGCTAATTGTGTCATTGGCGATGTCCTTATGAAGAACACGTGTTTTTATGGTCTGGAAACTACCCAGAATATCGGCATTCGTCAGGGGGAGATAAGCAAAGATCTTGAGACAGGGGCCCCCTTTGATCGCCCGGTATGGTCACCTGAAGGACGATAATGTCTGGCGTGATGTTGGGATACCGGTGTGAGCGTGCCGCTGTGACCAGCTACGTGTGAAACTACTAACATGGAGAAACGCATTGTTCCATACGCCTAGGAACAGGTCTCAGACATGCAGAGCTACTTGAAGAACAGCAGGATAGGGAGTGCTTAACGGTACCACTAGAATTAAGGCACGGTATCCTTCATGGCACCGACACATTCTACATAGAGAAATCAACTTAAAACAATCAGCAAAGCATTACATGCACCGGTAAAAGTTACAATGAGTAAAATTAAAGTGAAATGGAATTTAGATTAAGACAACTGAAGAATTGAGCGGAGGAATACTCAGTAAGGATTGTAGGACGGATAAATGTGGACAGAGAACTGTTTGTTTTAAAATCCATACATAATCTGTTGCTTTCATTTTATGTATTTATGTGCACAATATACTGTAGAATGCGCTCCTGAAAAGGGATTAGGGATTGATAATTTATTTTTGAACGTGCCTATCGATAGGCCCCTAAGCATTGACTCGATTAGCTGGAATCAATTGTGAGGGCTTGGTAATGATATCTTCCCCTCAATCGTGGGAGTTGTTAGATTATGAGGTTACTGACAAGCATAATAATGGTTAAAGTCTAACTTTGTTATGAGATACTAAAACCTGACATTGCAGTATACTAACGCTTGAGATTATTAGATATTCTTCGCTATCGAGGATTAAAACGGGATGACTTAAAAGTAGGGCACAGTCTAGGAAAGCTGCCAAATTAGAGGGGATGTAGAAACATTGAGTCAGGTTATAAAGAGATTGGTTTCAGAGAAACGATAAGGCCTTGAACGCTGTCTGTGAAAAACTGTGTCAGAATATAACGTGGATGTCACTGTCTACCAGGTAATTAACCGCGGCGCGGAAAGTCATTGAGATACCATCCTTGATCCAAAGGGAATTACATATGTAGATATAAGGTTAGAAACAGCAACATAAACTATTCATCGTTAGACAGGAGCAATCATTTTTATAACTGGACTCAATTTTCGTGCAGCCTAATTTAGCACTTTTCTATACTGTGCCCTCCTTCTAATTTATCCCATTTTACTCTTCTCTAACGAATATATTTAATAATCTCAAGTGTTTGTATACTATAATGTTAGATATTAGTTTCTAAGAATAAACTTAGATTTTAACCATTATTATGCTTGTCAGTATTAATCTTACAACTCCCGCGATTGAGAGGAAGATATCTTTACCGAGCCCTCTCATTTGATTCTAGCTAACGTACTCAATGCTCAAGGGGGTTATCGATGGGCACGCTCAACAATAAAATACCATACCCAGTTATATCCCTAGTCCCTTTTCAGGAGCGCAGCTAATTATAATGTATTAGCGCATAAATACATAAAATGAAAGCAACAGGTTATGAATGGATTTTTTAAAACTCCGGTTCTCTGTCCACCTTTATCCATCACATGAATAATTGTTACCGAATGTTACTGCCCCCTAGCTGAAGATGACAGGGGTGAGGGGAGGGGCTAATTATTTTACAGCCAAATACAGGGTACCTGCAGACTGTCAATCACGTGACAGAGAGACAGACCCAAACTCCACAAGCAGAACAAACAAGACAAGAAACAAGGCAGAGAGAGGGAGAGAGACTTGAAGGATAAAGGTCAAAGCTCCGAGAGAGTCGTGCACTCTGCCGTCTAAAACTTGACACAGGTATGATGATACGAGTTAAAGCGTAAATCCGGCACGGTTTATTGACCTAGTTTACATGAGAATTTAATAAATTTGCACATAATTTTTCTCAATAAATTGCAATCACGCCAATTATTTCCTACCCATTCTGTTCCTGCCTTAAAGAGTTGCAGGCCGCCCAAGACCTTGCAGATGATGCTAATTGAGAAACAGCTGCAGAGTTCCACATGGTGGCTTTTCCCAATGTGTGCCCTACAGACATAGGCATAGAAACTAAGAGCAGCAGGAGGCCCTTCGAGCCTGCTCCACATTCAATATGAACAAGGATGATCCTCTATTAGAACCCCATACTCCAGCACTCTCTTTATACCACTTGATGCCTTTAGATTTTAGAAAACTATCAATTGCCTTCCGAAGTATATTCAGTGACTTTGGCACCCATAACCAGCGCCTGAGTTTCTCCTCACCTCATCCTAAATGACCTACCACGTATCCTGGGGCTGTTCAGTCAGGACTGCGTGTTCTGAAGTTGTGACTCCTTTTCACAAAGCCCCAACCAGAGCGAACTTCATCCCTACGCCCAGTCTGTCCAGCCCTGCTTTCAAGCAGATCCTTTCACATTCTTCTAAACTCCAGTGAACACAATCCTAGTCGGCCCAATCTCTCCTCATACGACAATCCTGCCATCCCAGGAATCAGTCTGCTGAACCTTCGCTGCACTCCCTCCATGGCAAGTATCTCCTTGCTTATGCAAGGAGACCAAAACTGCACGCAATACTTCAGTTGTGGTCTCACCACGGCCCTGTACAGCTGCAGTAAGACCTCCTTGCTTTTGCACTCTCACAATGTCGTTTCACAATGAAGCTTAAACCACTATTTGTCTTTGTAACTGCCTGCTGCAGCTTCATGCTTGCTTTCAGTGATTTGTGTATACGGACACCCAGGTCTCATTGCACATCAACATAGAACATACAGCCTATGTTCCTTATCTAATAACGTACCAGATTGTATGCTGAGAGATAAGGGGCATTGATTGGGAAATACAAGCTATGGAACTCCTCAGCTATTTCACAAAATGTAATGATCTGCTCCCTCTGTTTACACCGGTTGTTGAGTCTTCAAAAATCGTTAGATATCAGTGCAAGGTCTTCCGTCAAGAGCGGTTATATGGCTTTAAGGAGATTAGGTATTTGTCTACTTTCATGGGAAATGTTAATTATTTTATTTGTTTGTTCATGGATTGTAGGTGCGGCTGGCTAGGTCAGCACTTATTGCCCACTCCTAATTGCCCTTGTTCGGAGGGCAACAAAGATTCAAACACGTTGCTGTAGATCTTGAGTCACAAGTAGGCCAGACCAGGTGAGAATGGCAGGTATCACCCCCTAAAGGAGAATAGTGAACGAGGTGTCTTTTTTTATAATGATGGTTTCATTAGCGAACTTTCAATGGCACATTTGAAAAAAAAAAATCAATTTGACGTCATCCTATTCTGCAGTGGGTCGCGAACTCAATCCCCAGAGAATCGCTGGGGTCCCTGGAACAGTATTACGCTGATAGGACCACTATGTCGCTGTCTACTCCTTAAACGTCAGTAACCCACATTCAAAATGTTACTCAGCTTACCTATTACAGCGACGTGCACAGTTGTACTCTTTTCGGAGTCTATGAGGCGCCCTCCTATGGTTGTTTGGTAAACACACCAGTAATCTCCCGAACTCTTGGCTACAATTGGGAAATAAGCAACTTGGTATCCAGCGGTCTTGCTCCCCTGAACTGCAAGATGACCATCGCTGCTTTGATAGAGATGGAACTGACTGATTGCACCGTGAGCACCAGCCTGGCAGGTTAGGTTGATCCTTTCCCCTCTCAGGTAAACGCTTTCAGCCTCATTTAACCGGATGGACGGCTTTGCTGGACGATCTGGTTTAACGAGACGGGAATAAAAACGAGTTTAAATGTCATTGAAAACAAGCAATTGAAAGTGCTAGCAATTGATTCGCGGTTTCGAATTGAATCTTAGGCAGAAAATCTTTCAGTTACCAATTACAGTCACGGAGACCTTGTCACTCTGCACGGAAGATTTCCATTGGCCGGAAACCCTTTTCCTACAGACACAGGTGTAATCGGCGGAAATATTTTGCTGTATTTGGAATGTGGCAAAATGGCTCTTCCCTTCCTCGTACTGACTGGACATTTCCGCTCCGTCAAAGTATAAAGAAAATCCACAAAACGGCGAAGGAATATCGACGCTGCAAGTAATGTTAAGGAATTCTCCTTTCACAAATATATTTCCCGATGGATTGATAGAGATTTTTGGCTTCTGCGGATGGTCTGTCAGGAAGTAAAATAAAAATTGAGTCGCGAACCATAGAACCACAGGAAAATTACACCACAGAAGGAGGCCATTCGGCCCACCTTGTCCATGCCAGCCCGAGGACACCCAGGTGCCCTTTCCAATCCCAAATTCATGCACTCGGCCCATCATAGCCCTGCAGCTAACAGCACTTAGGGTGCAGATGCAGGTACTTTTTAAAATTAAGAGTATCAGTGAACGAGGTGTTTTTTTTTATGATGATCGTTTCATTAGAAGACTTTCACTGCCAGATTGTAAAAAAATACTCAACTGGAATATCACCATATGCCGTGGTGGGACTCGGACCCAAGTCCCCAGAGCATTGCTTGGGTCCCTAAGAACACCGTCACAGTGATAAGACCACTATGCCGCTGCCTCTTCCCTAAACGTCAGTAACATAAACTCAGTATGTTGATCATCTCACCTATTACAGCGACGTGCACAGTTGTACTCTTTTCGGAGTCTATGAGGCGCCCTCCTATGGTTGTTTGGTAAACACACCAGTAAACTCCCGAACTCTTGGCTACAATTGGGAAATCAGCAAATTTGTATCCAGCGGTCATGCTTCTCTGAGCTACAAGATGACCATCGCTGCCTTGGTACAGACGGAACTCACTGATTGTACCGTGACCTCCAGCCTGACAGGTTACGCTGATCGTTTCCCCTCTCAGGTAAACGCTTTCAGCCTCATTTAAACGGATGGACGGCTTTGCTGGACGATCTGGTTTAACGAGACGGGAATAAAATCGAGTTTAAATGTAATTGAAAACAAGCAATTGAAAGTGCTAGCAATTGATTCGCAGTTTCGAATTGAATCTTAGGCAGAAATAGCTTTCAGTTACCAACTACAGTCACGGAGACCTTGTCACTCTGCACGGAAGATTTCCATTGGTCGTAAACACTTATCCAGCAGACACAGGTGTAACCGCCGGAGATCTTTTGCTGTATTTGGAATGTGGAAAAATAGCTCTTCCCTTCCTCGTACTGACTGGACATTCCCGCTCCGTCAAAGTACAAAGAAAATCCATAAACGGGAGAGTGAAAATCGACGCTGCAAGTAATGCTAAGGAATTCACCTTTCACAAAAATATTTTCCGACGGATTGATAGAGATTTTCGGCTTCCGCGGATGGTCTGTCAGGAAGTAAAATAAAAGAAATGAATCGCGTGCAATAGAACCACAGAAAACTTACAGCACAGGAGGAGGTCATTCGGCCCATCTTGTCCATACCAGCCAGAGGACACCCAGGCGCCATTTCTCATCGCACCTTCCTGCACCCTGCCCATAGCCCTGCAGCTAACAGGTGCAGATCCAGGTACTTTTTAAAAGGGTTTCGTGTTTCTGCCTCTACCATCAACTTGGGCAGCGAATTCCAGACCAATATTGAGAGGAATTTACAATTCTCGACTGAAACTTCAACTTCAATCTATAGAAAACCCATGCAATGTTAATATTGATTAAGAATGAGCACCGCCTCTTACCTATCACAGTAACATCGATCCGTTGACTCTGCTCTGAGTTCAGCCACTTTCCTGATACTCGAATTTCACAGCTGCATGTGTAATATGCAGAAGCTCTTTGTGCTAATTCAAAGTTTGCGGTGTGGTAATGGGCGTCACTCTGAACTGTTTTAATGATCATTCCTCCGCCGTTCCTTTGCAAGCACAGCCGGGCGCATGAATACTTAGAACTTACAGCACAGGTGAACTTGGCCACTTGTCCGGTAACCAACACCGGGAAACGGTTGTTCAACGCAATTGTCGGAGTTCTCGGGCGATCTGTGAAAAGCGCACGGAAAATAGCGTTGAACAATGGACAGATACTTTAGTCAATGCAAACTAAACAGCATGGTGTTCATGTTGAATCACTTCACTTTGTACTCTTAGTTATTTCATTGGGACAACTGAATCCAGATGGACAGGCAACATTGGAAAATAAAGCGGTTATTGTTGTTATAAAAAAAAAAGAAAAATGCAGATGGAAATATCTGGGAAAATCCCTCAGTTGCTCAGTGTAGACAACAGTCTTTTAAATAAAGGACTGGAGGTATAAACTGTCTGGAATCATTCACGGGAAAAAAATAGAGCAAACGATATTCATTAGCGTGTTCTTTAAATAATACTTTTCAAAATATAATCCTTATATTGTGTTAGTGCCAATCATTTTGACTCCAATATTTACACTGTTAAGATGAAGTTATTTTTAAATTGCAATCTAAGCAAGAGTGTAGATGCATCAAATAATAGAGAAAAGTTTATATACTGAACTGCAGTAAGTTTTCGCTAATTATGACGTTATAATTAGATTCTCAATAAGATATCGGAAAGACTATTATTGTCACTGATTAATTAGGTTCCTTGTATTTTTCCATTATGTAAATCACCCAAAAGCTTACCGAGTGCTGTAACAGTCACGGGATCACTCCGGAAAGAGTTGATCGGGTTGAAGGGATCAGGTAGCGAGTAGACACAGGTGAAACTTGAATTATTAGTTACTTCAATTTCGATGCTGAAAGAACATTGAGCACCTGTCGATCGAGCTTGACTAAGGTATTGATTTTCAGCGTTTCTGTACACGGACACCCATGCTGTTGAACACCCAGAATCAAGGGTACACGTAATCCTGACCCGTTGCCCTTTAATAAATCCTTCCAACGGTGGATCCAAGGCGACCCTCGACCCCTTTTGTCCTTCAACAACATATCAAATATGCATACAAAAGTCAAAGTTATATCAAGACTGCATTGCGTTCGTAATACGTAGAACATGCTGATTCCCATGAGTAAGCGGATGCCATGTCCCAGTGCATTAATGTAGCTCACTACAAAGTGTTGCCCAGTTTCAAAATATAGAGAAATGACAAGTACGTTGAGATTTGTATTTATTAAGCACGCTTTTTCTGGAGAAATGCATTCTAAATTGTTTCACCCTTTTCCCCTAAATAGGGTAAATAATTCATTGTGTCTTTAAAATGAAGGCCTAAGGCGTGTGAACACACTTGCCATTGACCTGGAGCATCCTGCAGTGAATCATGGGGATTTTCTGGCCCGGGAGTGGGGCTGGCAGTGCTTGGGTAGGTGGGAGGGTGGGTAAGTGGTGCTGGATATTACTTATCTACATGCGGGTGCGAAAGGTGCATTCCAGATGAGGTGCAGCAATTTTGAGGAAGGTCTGGAGTAACCATTGGAGCGACTGGAATTTATGTCCCAACTAAACTGCAAGTTTAAAAACAAGGACTAAATAAAGAGAACTTAGAAAAGCAAAGGGAAAAGTAAAGTATTGCGGATAAATTATACATTTCGAATCTTTTCGGATTGCACACATCAGGACATGGCGCCACAACATCACAATGAGGCAGAAACAACAATTTGCATGCTATGTGAAGAGAGTGCTGATTGCTAGGCAGGTTTCGTTGCCATAGAGAATGCACCAGTGATGATGACTGACAATTAACTGCCAACCATTGCTTAAAATTTAAACCAGACAGCTTGACCTTGATTGGTCAATGCGTTGTCCTCATGAATAAGTCGGCGAATGACTGTCACTTGTTTTGTTCAGCTGAAACAGGCACAATGTGTTTACATGCCCTATCTGTCTGCAAGGAATAGTGCCCCGTGTATTAATATATGTAGCTTCCAGTACACACAATCGTGCCACACTGCCAACCAGACTGAAAATCGTGAATTGGCTTTGAACGTAATTCTTAGCAGACAGGGGATAATTTAGCAAGTGTTGTCCAATCGCGGAACCACATCTAATGCTGGACACTGTGCTTTGGGTTTTGCAAGCACGGGCTGGTTGGGTAAGGTCTGTGCCCTGCCCATTGCTAATGGCGTCTGGGCCAATGCCGTTTGATGCTATCTGCCGGTCTTTGGGGCGTACAGCCCACATGCCTATTATCACACCGGTACTGAAATTCATTCACGCGACACTCATTTGAGTGACGGGCAAAACATCATTTATGCGTCAATTGTAGCTTTTGGATTTAATTGTAGCAAAGGTATCATGCGGAAATTGGAAAAATGTGAGGGCCAGGAGATTAGTTGTTATTCCATCAGTGAAAGTTTTCTCATGGAAACCGACAGTGATGTTTGCGAGAGATGGGTTGAGCGCTGATCCCACAACAAATTTGTAAATAGGTCTGAGCCATTTTCTCACCATAGAGTATTGATCCTCAAATAGGGCGAGTCAAATGCTGCAGCAGCTTAATGTCCGTCTTAATCACATCATTTCGCACTGTATTTCACGCAAACTCGTGAACGGGGCTAAATTTGTCACTTTTCTCCCGGGGAAGTGCCAACTGTAGCTTAGATTTCCCTGGGAGGGCAATGTATCTCAAAGATGTTTAGTTGTATAGAACCTCGGTGAGACCACAGCTGGAGTACTGTGTGCAGTTCTGGCCGCCACATTATAGGAAGGATGTGAATGCACTGGAGGGGGTACAGGGGAGTTTCACCAGGATGTTGTCTGGCATGATACATTTCTGTCATGAGGAGATGTTGGATAGTCCTGGGTTGTTTAGATTGGAGCAGAGAAGACTGAAGGGCGCCCTGATCGAGGTGTACAAAATTATGAGGGGCATAACAATGCTGGATAGGGTACAGCTGTTCCCCTTGTTTGAAGGGTCAGTCAAGAGGGGACATAAGTTCAAGGTGAGGGGCAGGAGGTTTAGGGGGATTGCGAAAAAAAGATTTTTTACTCAAAGTGTGGTGACGGTCTGAAATGTGCTGCCTGGGAGGATTGTGGAGGTGGGTTGCCTCACATCATTTATAAAGTACCTGGATGAGCACCAGCACGTTATAACGTTCCACGCTATAAGCCAAGTGCTTGCAAATGGGATTAGGTAGTTATGTCAGGTGTTTCTCACCTTCAGTGCAGACTCGATGGGCAGACGGGCCTCTTCTGCACTGTGTGATTCTGTGATTCTGTGTACAGGTGAAGCTTGCCATTTCAGCTGTCACTATGCATTAACAACACAGTGACTTTCATCAATAATGGAATGCTACCATCAGGCCAAAATTACGTTTTGCATATTGCACAAATGTGTGATGTGGAATATGAACTTTAGTGCCAGTGTGGCATGTAGGCATTACGTCCCAAATACTGGCGGATCGTATCAAACAGCATATCCCAGTTGCTGTTCTCAACTGGCAGAGGACACACTGTGTTCAACGAACCCGTGCTTGCAGAGCTTAAAGCACATTGACCAACATTAGATGTTAGTATGCGATTGGACATGTACTATATAACCCCCAGTATTCTTAGAAGTTAGCTGGCAACCAAGTTAAGGCTGTCAGTGGGTTCACAGTGTGGCCCTCATGCATGTAATGGAAGCTATATATATTAATACACAGAACCATGTTCTTTGCAGACAGATAGGACATCTACACACATTACACCTGTTTCAGCTATGCAACATAAGTGACAGCCATTCACTGACTCATTCCTCAGGGCAATGCTGTGACAAATCAGCCTAATTTAAATCCCAATCAATGTTTGGCAGTTAACTGTTAGTCATCATCCCTGGTCCCTTCTCTATAGCAGCACCACTTGCCAACCTTTCTTCTCATAGACTATAAATTGCTATATTCCCCTTACATTGGTAATCTTGCATGGCTCCTACTGAGTACAAGACAAACTGCTTTGTGATGCCTCCCTTTGACTAAAGGAGAAGTGTGGAATAACGTATATGAAACAATGAAGAGCTGGTAGGAATAATTTAAAACAGCCAGAGACCAATGCAGTTTGGGTGTTTTTGTTTATGACTGGCCAGTGGAAGTTAGTGCATCTTTCAGAAGAAAGGATATTACAATGATTTAATGGATAGAATGACACATGTTATATTACCATATATGCTTCTGCGTGTAAAACAGCCAGAGTATTAATTAAACTGTGAAAAATCAGGGAATGTGGCTGTACAAAAGGATATGGATGCCCTTGTACACCAGTCGATGACTGTAAATAGCAGGTGCAGCAAGCAATTAGGAAAGCTAATGGTATGTTGGCTTTCATTGCACGAGGATTTGAGTACAGAAGTAAGGATGAGTTACTGCAATTTTGCAGGGCCTTGGTGAGACCACATCTGGAGAATTGTGTGCTGTTTTGCTCTCCCTACCTATGAAAGGATACACTTGCCATAGAGAGAGTGCAGTGAAGGTTCACTGGGCTGATACCTGGGATGGCAGGACTGTGATATGAGGAGAGATTGGTTCGACTCGGCCTGTGTCCACTAGAGTTTAGAAGAATGAGAGGGGATCTGATTGAAACGTACAAAATTCTCACAGGGCCAGACAGACAGGATGCAGGTAGGATTTGAACCCTGGTTTGGGAGTCGAGAACCAGGGGCCACAATCTTAGAATATGGGGCAGGACACTTCGGACTCAGATGAGGAAAACAACTCTTCACCAAGAGAGTGGTCGACCAGACAAGGCTGCGGAGGCCGGTCAATGAGTATTTGCAAGACATAAATTGATAATTTTTTTTGGATATTAGGGGCATCAAGGTGTCTGGAGAGAAAACGGGAATATGGCGTTGAAATAGAATATCTGTCATGTTCATATTGAATGTTGGAGCAGGCCCAAAGGGCCGAATGACCTACTCATGCTCCTAGTTTCCATGTTTCGATCAGCAACACAATGCTTTATAAAGATAGTAACTGAATTTCATGCATTTAAACACATTTATTTCTATTTGTGCGCCAATTGAAACAATGTAATGAAAATTTCTAAAATTTTCCAAGGTCTGTGACATGCAAACCCTTAACGAAGGTTGTATGCATTCTAGATAAAATGTTAGTCTTAACATATTGCCCTTTCATAGATCCATAGAACCATAGAAAAGTTACAGCAGAGCAGGAGGCCATTAGGCCCACCTTGTCCATGCCAGCCCGAGGATACCCAGGTGCCTTGTCTAATCCCACCTTCCTGCACCCGGACCATTGCCCCGCAGCTTACAGCACTTAAGGTGCTGTAAAATTATTTTAAAATAATTTAGAGATTCTGCCTCTACCACCAACTTGGGCAGCGAATTCCAGACCCCCACTACCCTCTGTGTAAAAAAGTTCTTCCTCATGTCCCCCCTACACCTTCTGCCACTTATCTTGAATCAATGTCCCCTGGTTCTAAAATTCTTCACCAAGGGAAACAATTTTATCCTGTCCATTCTATCTCATCCCCTGATAATTTGTGCACCTCAATCAAGACACCTCTCGGCCCTCTTTATTCTAAGGAAAATGACCCCAATCTAAATAATTCCTCCTCGTAGCTATACTTTTCTAACCCTGGCAAGATTCTTTGAAACCTCCTCTGCACTCTCTCCAGATCTATTACGTCCTTTCTGTAATGTGGTGACCAGAGCTGCACACAATACTCCAGCTGTGGTCTCACCAGTGTTTTATACAATTGCAACACTATGTATCACTTTTATATTTTATACCCCTGCCCATGAAGGAGTGCATTCCATATGCCTTCTTTACAATCTGGTCTACTTCAACGGCTGCCTCCAGGAACGTGTGTACTTGCATGTCAAGTTCTCTCAATTCATCTACCCCTCTTAATATATTCCCATTTCATATAGAGAAATGGCTGCCAAATCTCAGAAAATCCATCGATTACGAGAATCCAGCAATGATGAATCCTATAATTAATGAAATGATTTGGTTCCAATTCTTGAATGCTGACCAGAGGATCACGTTTAATCACGTTGAGCGATATTCCAACGTCCATAAAAAACGTGGATCCCTTAGGTCATTAGAGGTGAGCTATGAAGCAGCCTGGAAATGGTGCACTTTATCGCCATCACTCCAGGTTGATGGATATGGGAAGGAGGGGAAGTACTTCCTTTACGTTTCTATTCTTAGATATAAATCCCAAGTTAAAGCCTTGGGCACTCGTTTTGTCAGAGGGTTTCGCTTAGGGAAAGCTTGAACATTGTCAAGGCGGCCGTATTGAGCTTCCTCCCCAAGTTTATTTTTCTAAACCCTGACGGTCAATTGAACAATCATTCCAAATTCAACCCTTCTAAACAGGCAATGGGCATGCTGTAAGGCAGTACAAGTGTTATTTACATTATCAAGGATCCTGGTAATAATCAGCACCTGCTGAAATTTTGACAGGTAAATATATATTAAGGACAATAGCTCGCTTTGTAAAAAAAAAAGTGTGGTCATAACCTAAATAAGATCCTCAATTGAAACCAATCCCTAACATAATGACTTTGCATTATGGCTACTTCTAGTGCAACGATTACCTGGATCGAGTAGGGAGTTCTGTTTGAACACAAACGTGGGTGACATCACAGCATTGGCTATCTAATCAACAGCCAAGCTGAAGCAGAATTTTGGTTTTCAATTAATTAGTCAGAGTGAATTTAATGCACGCTATACAGGCTGTCCAGTATTCGGAGGCTAAGGCAAGGTAGGGAATCAGGATTCACTCCAATATCATTTTGCGCTGGGGACCTGTTCACACTGTAAAGATGGACAGCATAGCGTGGCTGTATAATACGCTTCAATGTATCTCAAAACTCCAGTGATATCGGTGCTTTGTTTGGTTTCCCGATAAGAAGTTGCTTATCACCAAAGTAACATGACGGTTATCATTATTCCAAATATAATTATGAATAATAATGAACAATTCTCCTTTTAGTTGCATTATAACAAATTACTGGGAAAACATTATAAAGAAGCAATATTAATGAAGCAATAACAACAAAACAAATACGACTTCATTGTGCAGATAGCAGCTTTTGTAAATAATCGATCATGCCATTGGCCGGAACAAGCAACTGTGGGTTAAAGTCAATGTCAAGAATGTTGCAACAGGAGATCTGTAAAAAGACATCGGCCTGATGAACAGCACTGCTACTGACCTTTGCAAAGAACAGAACAGCCCGCAACCACCAGCACTAAAATGAATGGAAAAATAAACGTAGCTGTGTTAACGTCAAAAATAACACCGCCGAAAATAGAAGTGACATCAATTCTCATAACATGCAGCGCCCTTGTGTAACTACATTTCACAAAATACTAATGAAATATAGTTGTCATGAAGCCGTTAATGTTTCTAACATTATGGGGACAGATTTTTCTTTTAACATAGAGCTTTAGTCTGTGGATGTGTCTGAATTGGGTTAAAGCCAGCTAGTCTGGGTGTTTTGGTGTGTACTAGTTTCGATATGCAAGAGTGATACCGTGCATTTGCATGTTCTGAATAGAGCATTCAAGAAGTGGGGTGACAAATGTTGCCGATATAACAGGTGCCAAGCCATGTGCCTCTGTTAATAATAAAATCGGTACTATGAAAGGGGCTTTATTGTTAGAGAGGTTTAAATCAGAATTAGCTGGTACAATGAGAATTAACATTCAATGGGCCGTAGTAGGCATAACTTCAGCAGTTTTCGGGGTGCAGAGCAGAGGCAATGTGAGATCATAAGGCAGCTGCAAGTCTCCATCTATCTCGACAGGAGCCAAAGTGAAGGGAACCTCATTTAGAATCCGTAAGGTGGACATGCTTTGCATGGTGTTGGGCTATGCCTATGGGTGGCTGTTGCCTTAATGGAGAATAGTTTGGGAATGTGTTATACGTTATGACAGTAGTAATTTGAAGACATTTGTATATATATTTTAACCCATGTAAATAATACAAATTTTTAATTCAGTTCAATTTAAAACCGCGATAACAAGTGCTCCGAATTTAGAGTCGCATCTCAAACATAACATTTAACATTATTGGTTATGACAATTGTTTAAAGTTTTCTTTTGGTATTTTTAAGTAACTCCTCTTTACCAACTGCGTCGGTCATAACATAGTAAGAACTCTATTTCCATTACAAAACAGCAAAATGATCATTAACATTAAGAAACTCGGTTTATGTTTATGAAGGTAAATCACCCAGAAACATCTGAGAAATGGTGAAACATGTCAGCAACACCAGGGATTATCTGTTTGATATCACACTCCCGAATGCCATCAATTCACTGGAAGATAATTTTGAAGTACTTACACAAGAAGATAACATGTTTCCTCCAATCCATTTGGTAGAAGTCTCTGTTGGAAAGATTTTAAGAAATGAAAAATAAACCCAATGATTTGCTTCCAATAAGTGTACAAAAAAACAACATATTTTATTTGTTCTTGGCGGTGCTGAGGCTCGCATTTATTGCTTTCGTTCACAGCGTCCCACAGTGATCCTGGAGTCAGGTAAGTGCAGCCGGTTCCCTTGCCTGAATGGCATTAGTGAACCAGTTGACTTTTACAGTAATCGCTTGGGAGATATCGTTAGACTTTCAATTTTCATTCGGTTCAAATTCCATGCGATGGTGGGACTCGAACCCGGTTACCCGAGAGCATTACACATGCTCGCCTAGCATACGGCTTTAAAAGAAAACTTCTATGTCAATATACCCGCTACATTAAATGCGGCAGACCAACGGGTAAATGCATTAGTTTTCAATAAGTGCACGCACCGAGGGCTGGGCCGCCTGTGGAGGGGCAGTTTGAAGTTGGCCAAACAATCTGATGAGGCTCTGATAAAGGCATACCAGGCTCAAGGCTGTATAAATAAATAGAGAGATGACAAACGACAGCAGACATGATGCTAAACAATAAAAACTTACTGGTCATGCAACAGGTGGGTTATCGCTTCCAGTTCCTTTCATTAGACTTGAGGAAGAATGTCACGGTTTTGTTGCGGTGGGGGAAGGGAAGAACTGTTACCCTGAATGAACGATTTCAGCTTTGTGTGAAGAAATTATTGAGCCGGCTGTTGTAACAAGATTGGAAATTAGAAGGGGAAATTTGATAGATGCATGCGCAGTTAAGGTTAAGTAAGAAAAAACAAGTTGCATTGGCATGAATTTTGATGTCTAGTGAGCAGAGATTTTTTGGAAAACTGGCCAGGGAGATTATGAAACATAACATCAAACGTATACATATTTAGCCACATTGCTTCTAAGTCTGATGCAACTTAAAACAAAAGCTTTGAAAGAACAGATACAAGAAAGGTTGACAGTGAAAAAATAAAGTACGGTTACGGTGTAAGTGCTGGGAAACGGGCCGAATTGGATATGCTTTCAGGAGTACGAGAGCAGGATGACCACCACTTCTGCGGTTAGATTTTTCGCACATGTGGGAAGTAGCCAATGTAACAATGTCACAGAGTCCGCAAATGGTCCGAAGAAGAGGGATAGTGACTCTATACGCTAACTCTATCTTTTCTCTCCGCAGAAGCTGTTAGACCTGCTGGATTTTCCCAGCATTTTCTCTTTTTTGCATTGGATTGATGTTGGGCTTTGAAGTTTAATTCATGTTGCATCGCCAGACAACTCAACGGCCGGTTAATGAGCAGGTAAATAGTGCCTTCGTGAATTGGGTGAGTGACCAACTAATCTCTCTCGTTAAGTTAGCATGTGGGATAGAATTTGGCCAGATCGCCACTGGAATTCCACACCCCTTCTTTCAAAACAGACATGGATTTCATCAATGGCACCTCAGCCCACGTAAGTGAAGAGCTGCCAACGTATTAAAACATTACCTCTTCCTTACTGAAGAGGCTAAATGGTCCAATGTGTTCCGACGGGTTAAGAAAGTGACCCATACTCGTGGGAAAAACTGAGCAGAAAATCTACAGTTTCTTCTCCATAGAATTGTGTTTGTGCTTGTGATGCCATTGCTCATCTCTCCTCATGTTGCATTCACTGGTCAATTCACATTAAAGCGACGAGCAACCTGACGCTACCTACCAGCATCGATACTGATAAGTGCACTTAGCAGTGGCCCCTTGGATCCGATCAGACTGAACAGTCGCTGAATTAAATATCTGCTAACGTACCTGCCTTTCTGGAAATTTGTTAAGAGTGAGAGATGATCAGCGTAAATAACTCGCATCTTCCAAAAGAGTCCTTCTCAAAACATGATGGACACATGAAGTACTATTCCCTCTGTTTGTAAATTTTGAGTTACCTGCAGACATTGACATAAAGGACAAAGCGCAGGAGAAGAAAACAAATAGGGCACTTGGCACTTTTGGGCTACCCCCGACAGTCAACAACTTAATAGCTTGAGAAGTATATGTAGGGAAATCCAATGGTCTGAAGGGGACACTTGGGGATATAATATTATAATGCAGGTGACAATTCAGAAGGAGGGCCAGAATGACTTTGGTCGACTAGTATGGATAATTATTCACAGTTATTAAGTACTCTAAGCAAGTAGGTTCCTTCTCAACAGTATGTTTCACAAGCCCATGCTTTGCAAACAATAAAAAACACGCACACATATATAAATGTTATCCTTATTGTAGTGTAAGCGAAACGCAGCGAAATCCTGTACAGCCAGCTCTGACAAACAACAACATGAAGCTGACAAGCAAACTTATTTCAGTAATGGTAATTGAGGGAAAATGTTCGATCTGAACGTGACAGGTTTTTCGTGCAATGGGATTTTCACGTTCAGCTAAGGCGGCAGACCAGGAAGGTCCTGGTATGAGATTCATCAGATTAATGACACATTAAAATATAATTAATTATAAAATCAATGAGTTTAAAATTTTTGACTACATTTCTGCCACGATAAAAATAAAGGAACAAATGAATTATTATTAAAGTGACAATCAAATAATCAAACCTTTTCCACATTTACCTCAGAAAGAAAGAAAGACCGTTTATTGATTTTGGATCGCAGTAAATACAAGCTTCACACATGTGAACAATTTACTCACTCGATATTGCCTGCCTTCAACTCTTGCATTCATCAGATGCTTGGCGCATTGTTCGAACTGCGTATTTTCACACACACAAAAAAACAAGACATCAGTGAACAGGAAGTCAGCACTCAGATGAGGCTAACTAAAATAGTCGCCTACGTGACGACAGAAAGGGACATCAACAGATCAGCAAGTGAACTACCACTGCAATGTGCATGAGTAGAGATGGATGTTAATGGTGCAAATAGCACTGAATATTGTTCGTCTCTCTGACGTATTATGTATTCTGTGTGTTTGTGTTTCTTTACGTGCGGGTGAGTACGAGTGACTGTGTGTGTCTGTGAGTGTACGTGTGTGTGTGTGTGTGTGGATGACTTTATGTAATTCTGTGTGGGCGCGGGTCTGGATTGGATTGAGACACTGCTGCTTGCTAACGACACAACCTATTTTTATAAAGCAGAGCATGAAGAGTTTTTTCTTAGCGTATTTTAAACCCAGCAGAAGACGATTTTATTTTTAAACTCTGCACTGCAGAAGAGGTAAATGGTTGGCCGAAATTTAAAATTGAGTCAGCTCAGTTTTCATTTCTAACACATTCACAGAATCACAGAGTGCAGAAGAGGGCCGTCGGCTCATCGAGTCCGGACCGAGACGAGAGAAACACCTATTACCTATCTCCATTTACCGGCATTTGATCGATAGCCTTGAATGTTATGAGGTGCCAAATGCTCATCCAGGTACTTTTTAAAGGATGTGAGGCAACCCGCCTCCACCACCCTCCTAGGCAGCGCATTCCAGACCCTCACCACCCTCTGGGTATTTTTTTTTCCTCTGATCCCCACTGAACCTCCTGCCCCTCACATCGTGCCTGACCCTTCAAGTAAAGGGAACAGCTGCTCCCTATCCACCCTGTCCATTACCCTCATAATCTTGTCCACCTCGATCAGGTCACCCCTCAGTCTTCTCTGCTCTGCCGAAAACAACCCAACTCAATCCAACCTCTCTTCATATCTCAAATGTTTCATCCCAGGTGATATCCTGGTGAATCTCCTCTGCACCCCCTCCAGTGCAATCACCTCCTTTCTATAATGTAGCGGACAGAACTGCACGCAGCACTCCAGCTGTGACCTCACCACGGTTCTATACAACTCCAGGAAAACCCCCCTACCTTTGTAATATAAGCCTTCATTGATAAAGGCAAGTGTCCCTTATGCCTTCTTCGCCACCCGATGAACATGCCCCGCCGCCTTTAGAGATCTTTGGGCACAGACGCCAAGGTCCCTTTTTCCCTCAGTATTTCCTTGTGCCATGCCGTTCACTGAATACTTCCTTGTCACATTACTCCTTCCAATGTTTATCACCTCACACTTTTCATGGTTAAATTCAATCTGCTACTTGTTCTGCCTAGTTTTGGTTTCAGTTTTGGAGTTTCATATTAATACAACACTCTGCTTCTGGGTACAGGTGCCAGTATTCAATCCCAAGCAGTGAACAACAATGAATACTATACATTGAGGCTCAGCAGCGGCACCCAACATAAATGGGTAGCAAGATTTCCTCATTAAGTGTGTGGTTAATCATGTAAATCGGTAAAAACTGGCGTAACCTTGCTGCTTTGGATGCTGTCGCTATTTTACGCTGGGATAGGGGGGTTATTCCGCTCTGTTTAGAGTGATGTGTGGCTCTGAATGTGAAAGTGTTAGATTGGCCGAGTCGACCGTGCAGTCAACCTGCAAATAAATAGAAAACATTTTATTTGTGAAGAGATATATTTGTTTTCTTATCCAACCCAACTTATTAAAGGCTTCGAGCTGTAAATTGAGCCACAATACATGTTGGTAAGTTTCTACCATGTCTTTCAAGAGTATCAGCCTTGAAATTACTCTGGACTATATAAGCTTGATTTAATTAGAAGCTGTTCTTTGGGTAAAATACGCTCCCTCTGTATGGTAGCCATTCAAGTATTATTTTAATATTTACCGACATGCCTGACATTTTCTCTTCGGTTTTGCTAATGCTGTGAGCGATCACATTTAAATGTTCAAATGATCAAAATGAAAAGGCACATTCAGGAGTTTCTTAAAAAAAATAGAACATAGAGCTGCCTAGCTTTTGGAAAAGGTGTTTAATGAAGTAAATCAATTACGCTAATCCTTTATCTGCAAATTAATGAGCGCCTGATGAATCATTGTGGCCAATCCTGGGCATCGCACTTTCCCAGCATTTCAATATTTTAGAAACCGGTAGAGCAGATTACCTGTAAAAGAATGGGGGATTTCAAAATTCAGTTGCCCGGATTGATTGGACATGTTTAACGCTGGGAGAAAGCTGAATGTGGTGAACCAATAGGCATGTTCAAACTCAGCAGAGTTTTGATGGAGGAAGGGAGTGCAACCTGTTCCCAGCATCAGATGTGACATGAACCAAGTGACACATATTTAATGTAATTTGCCGAAGAATGAGAGGCGGGATGAGCTTTACATGGCTGCGGAAGCATAACACAATAATGGATAATGCCTCCCAAAAATAACAGGATCAGAGATTAGTTACAGCACTGATAGCACCCATTCAACCATCACTTCTGGTTTCACTCCCTCATGGTACACCACAGCTCAGCACATCTCCTCGGTTTCAGTCCGCATGCAATACTCTTTTGAAAGCCATAATTTAACATCCCTCATTCAGTGCACTTCCGATTTTGTTTGTGTGTGTAAAGAAGTTTTTCTTTCCCCTTCTGTTTCTGTTGGCCGCTTTGGCCATCGCTATAAATTGGTGTCCTCTGGATCTCGCCAACATCAGTCAGGGGCAGCGTTTTGTCCCCGTCTACGCTGTCCAGTTCCCTGGTGGCTCTCTGCACTTCTATCAGCTCTCCTCTCAATCTGCACTTCTCCCTGGAGAACTCGCCCAGTTTCTCCAACCTGTCCACGAAAGTGAAGGCGCTGTCCCTGCACATATTTTTTTCTCAACCCTGATTAAATCTTTCATATCCTTTCTGAAGTATTGTGACAATAATTAAGCACTCGAATCTAGCCTAGCAACTGTTAAAGATTTTTGCACTTCTGACCCTTCACTCTTTGATCTTGCACCACCTTTAGACTTGCATTTTATACTACAATTTGTCGTTTTTGCTAAGAAAATATATATTGATAAATATATGCATGTATGTGTGTGTGTGTGTGTGTGTGCGCATATGTAAATGTGTGTTTATATGTATGCATGTGTGTGTATATATATATATATATATATATATACATATAGGCATATATATATGTATAGATATATATGTGGATATATATGTATATCAACAATACGTGGTATTATTTATAATTGTATCATTTATAATTAATTATATTATGTAAACGTACACAAACGCACACAGACACACTTATGTATATATCACTTCACATTTACAACAGATGTTATGTTCCCAATGATCTTCCGCTCTGCCGTTCTATTCTATACGAATATAAAATATATGAGCAGAGGTAAGTTAGGGTTTTCCGTCCCTCGCGCCTGTTCCGCCGGTCAGTAAGACCATGGTGAATCTGATGTGGCCTTAACGCCACTTTCATTCCTGTCCCCAGAACGCTTAGCGGCGGCCTCAATCAAAACTCTGTCCAAAACAGCCTTGAATACATTCAATGGCCGAGCCTCCACCGCTTGGCAGGGGCTGAGAACTCAAAATCTTTCATCACCCGCAGAGAGAATAAACCACTGCTGATCTCCGTCTGAAATGCAAACCCCTTTCGGAAGTGCACTCCCTAGGTTTGGATTCCAAAGCGAGAGCTCCCACTTATTGAATGAATTGTTTATTCCTCCCGTAAAATAATTCCAAAGGAACTTGTTAAAAACAAGACATGGACAAAATTGTGAATAACAGCCAACGAGTAATTATCACCTCGACTCGGTTTAATTGCAGCAATTCTGGGACGACGTGAACACTCCTCCACACAAGGAGCCAAAATGCCATCACTTCGCTTCAAATATTGTTCATTAACACACGCTGGGAAGAAAAATAAATGCTTGTGTTTAATTTGGCCACAATTAAGAACGTTTGACGTTATTTTCACGAAAGATTTGAAAGGCTGTGTTTCGATTTCTACACATAACATAAACATGGACAAGGTAAGGAAAGTACCGGAGCTCAAAGAGTTGGACATTCCCCTTCTTTCTTTAAACAAAGATACATCTCACAGAAATAATGAGTTACAATGACGCGTGGCCGATGCACAATGCTACTTAATATTGCACCTCGACTTTTTAAAGACATTTTATCAATTGGCTTTCAGTGTTAAGAGGAATAAACACCATTTTTAAAAAAATCAAACCAATACTGTCAGCAACAGTGGATATCATGTCCCCTTTAACACCATCCTTTAGTATTTCTTATAGTCTCAATGGAGAAACGAACTGAGGGGCACTAAAACATCGATTTGAACAGGAGTCACGTGGCCGCCTTATGAGAGAAGGTTTTATTCCAGATGATGTGTCATCTGGCAACTTGCTTACCCTCAGTTAAGGATTTGTTGTGCGGATTTCCAGACTGTTGATTGGCTCAACATTTAGTCAGGGAGATACCAGTGTTACTGTTACAAGTGACGAGGATTGTTCTCTTTAATCAGGCTTTGCATTGAATTTGTGTAGTAATTGTCATCATTACTTAACGTGTAACCGTTCTGCTGGAGAGCTGCTGAGCTGCTTTTACTGCATTGCCTCTACTGACCAGAATAGGGTTTTTGAAAGACAAGCTACAAAATCAAATCATATTTCTTTCTATACCTTTTCATCGGATAAGGGCGCTACTGGCAAGTGTCTGTCCCTATACCTCAATTGCCTTTGGTAGCAGGTACCAGTCAGCCACATTGCTCTGGCGCTGATGTGACATGAGGCAGATTACTTTTCTCACCAAAATGCTATGAGAAATTCATGGTTACTATTACTAACGTGCCAATTCATGTTGATTTTGCATCACTTATCTTTAACGCATATAAATTGCTATGTGAACCCTTCCTGCCAGAGCATGAACTGCTACTCCAGTGTTATCACAATAAGGCTTCATTGACCCTTAGTGTTCAATTGCCATGAAAGTATAATAATTTTTGTAATATTGTTTCTGGTTTACCGTAAAATAGGTTAGTGGGGTAAGTATAGTTGGGTGTGTCTGTGTGTGACATTTAGATAGCTGAAGGGAGATTTGGATTTCAAAGGGATGTTTACAGCTAGCCAGATAAACAAGGCTAAGGGATATGTTTATTTTTCCCAATGGTTAATGGCAAAATTGGGGGTTCATAGTGAGTTGGATTTGGGGGTTTGGTGTTAGTGGGATTTAGGGGTGTTGGGGTTTCAGTGTTAGGGTTTTGAGGCCTACATGCAAGAGGGATTTATGGGTTCAGTGAAAGTGTAGATTGGGACCTAAGTGTTAGTGGAATTTGAGGGTTGAGTGTTAGTGAGATTTGGGGGTTCAATGGGGTTTGTGGGAGTTGGGGGTCCAGTGTTTGGGTTTTGAGGACTAAATGTTAGAGGGATTTGTGAGTTCAGAAGAAGTGGGGTTTGTGTGTTCATTGTCAGTGGGATTTATGGGCTCTGTTTTCGTGGGAGTTAGTGGTCCAGTGTTAGTGTTTCGAGGCCTTTGTGGTAGAGGGATTTTTGGGTCCACTTCTATTTGGATTTGTGGGTTCAGTGTTAATGGGAGTTAGGGCTTAAATTTTAGGGTTCTGAGGCCGAAGTGTTAGTGGGATTTGTGCGTTCAGTGAAAGTATGGTTTGGGTGTTCATTGTTAGTGTGATTTGTGGGTTTGGTTTTAGTGGGATTTTGGAGCTCAGTGGGATTTTTGGGAATTGGGGTTTCAGTGTTAGAGCTTTGAGGCCTACATGTTAGAGGAGTTTCTGAGTTCACTGTTACTTGAAATTGGGGATTCTGTGTTAGTGGGAGTTAGAGATTCAGTGTCAGGATTTTGAGACCTAGGTGATAGTGGGATTTGTGGGTTCAGTGAAAGTGTGGTTTGAGAGTTCAGTGCTATTGGGATTTGTGGGTTTAGTGTTAGTGGGAGTTGAGAGTTCAATTTCAGGGTTTTGAGGCCTATACCTTATCGGGATGTGTGGGTTCAGTGAAAGCGTGGTTCGGGGTTTCATTGTTAGTGGGATTTGTGGGTTCTGTGTTGGTGGGATTTGTGGGTTCAATGAAAGCTTGGTTTGGGGGTTCAGTGTAATAGTGGTTTTGACTTTCCTCATCTGACGATCCCATCCAGGCCAGGGGATTTGCAACATCTGGACATTGAGTGGGTCATTGATAGCCACACACAGTTAAATTAAAACATTGTCTATCTTAACAATCATGCCTATCTGTTACATACTTACATGTTTCGTGACAATATTGTCCCTGAAGGCCCATTTCCCAGCAAAGAGAGGTATGTCTGTCCATCCGGCAGTCACATTAATCCCTTGATACATCCAAATGCTTGTTGATGAAAAACTGGTAGGGGGGATGTACATTCTACATCTCTCATATCACCAACCCAATCCAGGTCTCGTTGTTACACTCGAGTGGTGTTAGCTGAACTGGCTGCTCTGGTGCTGCTAAATGTAAAGTACTCTTACAGGATCACGGCCCTGTGGAAACATTAACATTGGCTCCCTTTGTTGGAGTATCCTCTTGATGATTCATCATATATCTTTACCCGTGTGGAAAGCCTCCATTTATTTCCCATTTTCATATCTACAAGTGCGAATGTATCACCTGTCATAATTACCTCATATGGTCCATGCAACTTGGGGCAAACCCAGTTCCCTCAGGGCTCAACCTGTCTATCACCTTATTCCACATTTCAGGGGTCAATTGTTGATCTTTGGATTTGCCTGTTCCCATATCCTTATCACCTGTCAGTCCCTAACTTCCATTTTTTAACACATGTAATTGCTTACTTAATTCCCTGACATAGTCCTGAATTCTTCCTTTCAATGGCCCTACACCTCCTGCTCCTACTATAATGCCTTCAGTTAATTGCATGGCCCTTCCTGTTATCAATTCGATGGGGTGATCCTGGTCACCCTATTTGGTGTAGCCCTAAGGCGCATCAGAATACTGGGAAATATGATGGCCCAGCCATTCCCTGTGTCCTGAATTGCTTGGGTTATAGATTTTTTTAAAGTTCAGTTCATCCGTTCCACCATCCCTGAACTCAGGAGGTAGTAAGGGACATGGAATTCATGTTTAATTTGCATAAGATTACACATTTCTTTAATGACTCCCTCTGTGGCAAGAGTTGTCTGATGTGAATCCATCTGGGTAGGCACCCCCACCCCTTCCAGTTTACTATCTCCTGCTGCTGTCTCATGTCGGACCTCAATTCTTTAAGCTGTCTACTAACTCTACAATGCATTTTTTTTATCCTATCTTTCATCTGCTCACTATCTTCACTTCCAGTTGCAGTTCTTTCTGCAAGCTGCTTAACCCTGTCATCAATGTGTTAATCCTGTGGTCTTACTCTTTGTAGCTCGCAGGCACAGTTATAAATTCAATAATACATCTATTTAGCAGTTTCCCAGCTTTCCCTTTACCTGTATGTGTCTTGTGGTAAACTGTTTAGTATTATTACTCACTACTCTTCAATTACCTCAACTACGGATACTGAATAGTTTTACCTCTAAGTCTTTTTTCTTCCTGACTACGATCATCCTAAGATTCTCTTGAAGACAGTTTCTCTATTATCTTGCTCGTTAAAAATGTTTCCTTATTCTTTAGGCCATATTAACTACGCCATGTCAACAGATATCTCTGTTTCTAGATGTTTGCTTTCCTTCCCCTGTGCAGTTCCAATGTCTCAGTTGATGGCTAGACTATCAAATTCAGTTCCCTTAAAACAGTTTGTTCATTATGATGTCCTCTTTCCCTATCTCTTGCTTCTACCATTAATGCTTTCCTCATACAATTTTACACAGCTCCCATCCTATCACGTTCACATTGTCTAGAGAGACTTTAAAGTCGAATAAAGAATTCTCATAACAGTTTTAAAACATAAATCAAGGATCGCCTTGTTTTGCTCCCTTATCTTGTTCTCAAACAACATCTTATTGTCTCAAAGGTAACCAATAAATTATGTCTGAATATTTTTTTTAGCATTATCCCAGATTTGTTTACTTGGCCAAAAATTGGATTTCTGCCCAACTTTGTCCAGGTCTTACAAATACAAAAGCTTGCAGTATTTGAATTAGTGTCAAATGTTGTCAGAAGCTTTTTAAAATGAGAATTACCTTTTGGGAGCTTTATCAAGAACCAAACCTCAAAATTTTAAACATTGTAGGAACTATAATTTACATTATCCAAATTAAAACAACCTAATTTTCATGTGTATTGTTTTGTATCCAGCTTAGAAGTCCCATATGTTTATGGATACATTCTTTATCTTTGGATAGCATCCTAGCTATTCGAATGTAACCTGTTAAATTACACTGCACTTTACATTTCAACATTGTCCCAAGTCTCAAATTACAGTGCTTTTGGAATGCATATTTCCTTTAATATTTAATTAATCTCTTCAAAAGAAACCCCTTAGAATCCTTTTAATTTCAGGAATTTTTTTTCCCCTGTAGAATTTTAGAATACTAACTTGTATGTATCAATCCCAATCAGTTTGGAATCTGGTGATGAGGGTTACTCTTTACTAGTCTGCAAGGTGGCGGTACAACCATTGGTTCATGTCAAACTAAGGCAAGCGCTGTTTTATTTTTACACCGCCTTCAAATTGTGATTTTTTTGCCAGAAAACTCAACTCAAACCTTATACTCAAAACGTTGGAATGTTTGAGTATACATTTTCTTTAATCTAATATGCAGCTTTCGACTCTAAAGTGCTCAACTACACACACAAAAGACAATTCAGGGGAGAAAACACATTGAAGCTTACATACAAATGCTTCCTTGCACACAAAACAAACACATAGATAAAGTGTGTATTTATACCCCTATAATATTAAAACTAACTCTAAACGAAGCTTCAAGTAGCAGTGGGGGTGGGGGTGGGGGTGGGGGTGGAGATAAAGGAATCTTGGAGGCTTCACCTATAGTGACAGTCAAACTCTCTGAAACTCACATTTTCTCTGCTGCGGCCTGTCACTGCTCACTAACCCCCTAGGGGTGCCCCTTTTCTCCCTCTCTCCTCAGCACAAACAGCTCTTGAAAGTTGGATCAATTCCTTTCTTTCAAGGTACGAAATTCAGCAGGGGACATGTCAGCTCCCTTGCCGCTGCAGCCGGCGCTACTCGACCGAGATATTTCAGTATTAGTTTAGTGTGTTGCAGATACCGACTCAGAATGAGTACTGTAACTTGGTCAGTTTCATCGTTAGTCTGAGCTCTCCGCCACTCCGGGAATTTAACGGTGGGTCGCTCTGCTGCCAACCTTCTTCCGTTTTGCTGATCAGCTTTCTATGTATCCTGGCAATCCATCAATACTCAGATCTTAATTCTGAGTGTTAACTGCTAAGATGGAAGTATTCATGATCAATCTGTATGTTGGGGCAAACGATGCAATGATGAGGTGGGAATAGAATAATCCAACGTTTAAAATTGAGAGAGAAAAAAAAACGCCACTATCTTGAAGCAAGCAGATGTCTGGCACCACTTGGATCATAATCACCACAAAATGCCATCTGCAGAATGATTTAGTGCGGGTCTGCTGTGGCACTGGCCAGATAACATCATGAACGTCAGGAGGTGCAACAGAACCGTTGTCAGATTGAATGTTGCAGGACGGGAAGCGGCGAGAGAGCAGTCAGCCAGAGGGTATACTTTACTGAGTCCTCAAGATTTATTATTTCCTGAACATGTGTCTGTATGGTTAACCCGTCCATTGCAAAGTCATCCGAAAATTTAAAGGCCAGTGTCCAGTTACTCACAATATTCTGAAGTGTAGAAGAGTGTCCCCAGCAATGTTGCCCTCGGCCTACGCGGCAGAATGTCCCCGTGTAGGTGAAGCAGAGGGGCGCATAGAAACATAGAAACTAGGAGCAGGAGTAGGCCATTCGCCCCTGCGAGCCTGCTCCGACATTCATTAAGATCATGACTGATCATCCTACTCAATTGCCTGCTCCAGCTTTCTCCCCATACCCTTTGATCCCTTTCACCCCAAGAGTTATATCGAACTCCTCCTTGAAAGCATATAATGTTTTGACCTCAAGTACTTTCTGTGGTAGCGAATTCCACAGGCTCACCACTCTCTGGGTGAAGATATTTCTCCTCCCCTCAGTCCTAAATGGTCTACCCAATATCCTCAGACAGTGACCCCTGGCTCAGGATTCCCCCCACCATCGGGGACATCCTTCCTGCATCTACCCTATCTAGACCTGTCAGAATTTTATAGGTTTCTAGCAGATCCCTCCTCATTCTTCTGAACTCCAGTGAATATAATCCTAATCGATTCAATCTCTCGTCATATGTAATCCCGCCCCTTTAATTTAATGGAGCATGCGCCTCTCTGCAATTAACATATTTTGTTTTCAATGTCACCGCAGACAATCGACCCTGCATTGCCATGAACACGTGAAACAAAGAAAAATATGGTGCAGTGGTCTTATGGAATTATTATTAGTTGAACTAATTTAGGGGCAGAAAATTGAGGAAAGGTTTAGCCGAAATCAAACCAGTGAAGAAATCTCTAATGGATGTTTGTTTCATAGAGAATTAAATGAATCGATTTTGGAGTGAAGGGCTTGTAGAGGCACTGCTTACTGGATTGAATTATTTCTACCTGACTCAGGAACAGAGAAATCATCTGTGTTACACATACTCAAAATAAAATCAGGAAGCTTTTTAAGATAATCAGCAGTACCAACAATGGAGGGGAGGGCACCAGTTTTATTTCAGGCATTCGGTTAGTTTCCGGGATAGAAATACATTTTTTTTCCAATATGCTGCTCGGAGCTGGTTCCACGAGGAATTTCAGATTGGAATCGGATAAACCTTAGGAATGGAAACACGGTCAGAATGACCTCCGAAGCTGCCGGTGAGAGGGAATCAGTGACGAGCGGTGTGGGAAAGCCATTGGGTGAAAAAGACCTTGCTCTGTGCTGCAAGGAACGGAGATTTCTCAGGCAAGATGTGGGAGTCGAATTCGTGAGCTGGAACTGAATTTCACCCAATTTCCTGCCCAACAATTGCGTGCTGCTTGCGCCAGAGGGTTTTGAGTCGATTGAGCGAAGCCCACGGTGATGTGTTGTGGATATTTTACAGAATTTCACACGGCTTTCGCTAGTGCAGTGACAAAGGTTAGCTGTTGACAAACGCATGCGCTGTTTAATGCTCTTGGGCTCTCTCAAATGCACGCTACCGACTGATATATGGAAAGTACAAGCAGTGGGACAAACGCAGCTGACTTGCCACTAAAGGTAAGTTGCATTTTTAAAACTATATTTTAGATCATATATTTGGAAGAGTGCATTCAGACATCGAGCTATTGGACAACTTTAAAGTTGTTAAAATTGCAAACACATCGTGACACATTCGCCCCCTCTTGCTGCAATATGCCTCACTGCTAATACAGTGGGTTGGAAATAGGAAGCTACGAGGACCATCTTGCAGCTTAATGTATACACTGGTTGGTAACAGTTGCAGGAGTTGCTGGCTAACTTCAGAAATATTGACAGTTTGCTCGTCAGGCTGGACTGTAGATCCCTCGCTTTTTCTGGCGGATAAGCATTGACAGATTCAAACATTAGCTGTGGGACACATTCTCTCCACAACGTGACTGCAGTTACTCGTTAAAAGAATGATCTCTTCGAAATACTATACCACGTTACATTTTTATTTAAAGTACAGCTAACGTTATATGTAATGCAGGATCTGTCACGTAAACATCCCAGCCTAAGGCCATGTCCGCATTAGGGCGTGTTGTGCACCCGATTGTGAAATACGTCGCTTGCTGTTTGGTACAAATTGGTACACTTTTGATCTTTGTGTAATTTTAGAATTTGTTTTACTGTTTATGAGAATTATTTCTTTTAAATTAGATATATGTTACGATTCATTGATGGAAATTCAGAAACATCTTTGCTGATAGTTTGGATTCTTCAACAAAAACAAAAATACCTGGAAAATCTCAGCAGGTCTGGCAGCATCTATGGAAGGGAGCACAGTTAACGTTTCGACACTTCTGTTGAAGAGTCATGCGGACTCGAAACGTTAACCGTGCTCCCTTCCATCGATGCTGCCAGACCTGCTGAGTTTTTCCAGGTATTTTTGTTTTTGTTTTCGATTTCCAGCATCCACAGTTTTTTTTTTATTTTACTATCGTTTACCTTCTTCCTTCCCCTTGTCTTCTCACACGACATTGATTCAGAATGCTCCGACTGGTACCTAAAATGTCGCTAATCCTAAATGTAGGTGGGCAATGCTAGGGAGTGCAAGGGATCATGCAGATTTGTTGGCGAGTTTCCAGCTCTGGCCAATAATTGCGTACGGTAGCAATTATCCAATTAAAGTAAATAGCCCGTGTCTGGGTGAAGGAGTAGTCCCTGTAACAGAGAATATATTCAGTTTCAGCCTCCCCTTGTCCCTCCGTTCTTCCACATTGTTCACCTCCATCGGGAAAATAAAGCTTAAGGCTTTCTACAAGGGGCCGGTCTCATCATATTGTGTCTCTTAACAATTGATCATGAAAAAAAAAGGATTATCATTCAAATTTAGGCCGTCAACGGACATTGCTCTTCCAGAGCCGGCGTTCCCATTGGGAACATTCCCTTAAGACCACTTGGTAACTTCATATCCTGCAGACTGCACCAGTTGGCATGAGAAGGGCACAAAATACGTGTTGGTGCCAGAGTCAAATTAATGAATTCTACACCTTAAATTGATGTTGGTTTTCAGCAGACCGACATGCATTTTAAAATGAAAAAAAAAATGGTTTGCAATACTTAAACCCATGATTAGGCACTTGGGATTTGAATTATGTTCGTCCTGTTTACGCAACGGAAATAGATGCATTATAGGGGCATCGCTGTGTTGAATCGGATCCAGATCACACAGAGTAGATACATTAAAACGAATAAGAAAATGTCCAAGGGGCGGTCACTTGGGTGGCTAACAAGAAAGGTTAAAGAAAGTATCAAACTTAAAGAAAATTATATATAATTGTGCAAAGGTAGGTGGACAGCCAGAAGATTGGTTAAGATATTTGGAGGAATAAAGAATGGGTAAATGATTAATAAGGAGGTTGAAGCTGGAGTATGAGAGAAACGTAGCCAGAACTATGTAAACAAATAATAATAAGAACTGCTAAAAAGTATTTATTAAAAAGCAACGAGTTAACAAAGTGAGTGTTAGTCCTCTAGAAATTGAGTCTGGCGAATTGATTATGGAAAACAAGGGAATGGCAGAGGAATTCTGCAGGTATGAATTTGCACCTGTCTTCACTATAGAGGATACAAGTAACACCCCAGAAACAGCTATAAATCAGGAAATGCGCGAAAACCCAGAGGCATGTTGAGATTTTCCGCTGCCTGAGCCCGCTGGCCAACGGGGTAAGACTGTATTCCCCCAAAAATAAACACATAAATAGAGAAAGGAAATATGGGACCTGACATATAGGAAACACTATTCACCATATGTCTCTACTGGGCCGACTCACTGAGAAGGTGCTTAATTCAGATTTGCTAAATGTACTTTGCTTCCTCTGATAAGCAACAGTTCACAGCAGTGGACTTGCACTTTCACGCGTACAGCATCATTTCATGGAAGATGGCCTTTAGCTATGAATTGAACAGTTGAGAGCATAGTTGATGAAAGGGGGAGTGATCTATCTGAATACTTATCCGGAATAGAGAATAATGAAATGCGGCGTTGCATATACACACATGTCTCTGATGACCATATTAGTCTCAGTTCAGACAATTTTCCTGTGAACTAGGGGAATACATTTAAAATAAGTCAGTTATGCAACTGATAAAATATAACAAGGGAAACAAACTTTCTACGATTGTCCCAAAACATTTTATGTTTCAATTATTGAAAAGATAGGGAAGCACCTTATGTTTGAAGGAGACAAAAGCTATTTGACTGTCGGAAATGCAACCGACGAGAATATCGATTAATTGCATGCCTCATGCACAGGAATATACTGGTGACATAAATAGAATTCATGTTCTGAGAAAATGCTTCTAAACTTTCCTGCCGGCAGTGAGAAAGGTTTCTTAGTGGCAGAATGACTAATTTTAACACCGTACTCTCATTGTCTACGACGATGCTCCTGACATGTGCACTCTATTCTCTGTTCTTGAGGCTCCAAGTCGCAGTATCCATCGTGTGCAAATCACTCTTGAATGCAGGTAAGAAAAGCATTTAATTCAGTACAAGCTGAAATCAATTCATTGGCTCACCCCTACTCTCTCACTTATTCCTGGCATCGGTGAGTAATGGTCTCTTGTGCACAAAGGTCTTTAATCCCCGGGTAGTTTACCGCTTTAGCAAACTGCGTGAAATGTTCTTTTTTTAAATGCCGAAGCGGCCTTTGGTCCGAGTTTCCTTTTAATCCGCACATTTGGCCTCCTTGTTGCAATTGTACATACCGTGATTAGAAGAGGACTGGACACTGGAGAGGCGCTGACGGAAGCAAACTCAGAACATAACTCAACACGAGCCAAATCCATGTTCTACAAGATTCGACCCACTTTTAAATCTCCAGCTGTTGAAAAAAAAACATGAAGCAACTCCAAGCCACGTAATTTCAAACAAATTTACCTGCAACTGTCTTAGTTTAAGACAGTTTATTGCTGACAGACAGCATTTTATTGCTGAGTCGGTGCCTCTTGATCGCAGTATCGACAATATACATATATACAACTGTCTTTCTGCCTAAGATATATATATATAATATATAAGTATATAATATGTTACATAGATGTCACTTTTATATATTCTATATATATATATATATATATATATATATATATATATAACATACATATATACACAGTCTTTTTGAACGTATTGATAAGGCAGTTAGAATGAAAATATTTTTGTGTTCGTGACCATGTTGTGACCAAGGCTCTAATGAGGTCAGAAGCTGAAAGGACCTGCAGGAACTTTAGCTGAGCGATGTTGAGCAGTTTATTGCTGGGTCGGTGCCTCTTGACCGCAGTGTCGACAACACACTCCATGAATTCGCCGATTATGAAGAGTTGGCTGAGGGGGGAGGGAGGTGGGGTGTGGGGGGAGGTGGGGGGCTGGTGGTGGGGGGGGGTAGTCGGGTGGGTGGTGGAGTGGGAGTTGGGGAGGGTGGTGGAGGGGTAATTGGCCGGGTTGGATTTGCCATGCTTTTGGTGGACAGAACGTATCTGGGCAATTTTCCATATTACCAGAGAGATGCTAGGGTTGGTAGCTGAGCTGGAACCGCCTAGCCAAGGGCACAGCTAATTATGTGGCATCAGTCTTCTGTACTAATGCCAGGACATTGTCATGACTCATCGCCAACACCTCAACCAGTGTCTTCAGCCATTTCTTGATATCAAGCGAAGTGAAAGGGGTGATTTGAATACTGACATCTGTGATGACAGGGACCTCGGGGGAGGGCGAGTCCGAGTACATCCGGCACTTCTGGTTGAAGATGGCTGGGAATACCATAAAACCATAAGAGCATAAGACATAGTAGCAGAAGTTAGGCCATTCGGCCCATCGAGACTGCTCCTCCATTCAATCATGGTTGATAAGTTTCTCAAACTATTTCTCCCACCTTCTTCCCGTAACCTTTGATCCCCTTACCAGTCAAGAACCTATCTATCTCGGCCTTTAATACACTCAATGACCTGGCCTCCACAGCCTTCTGTGGCAATGAATTCCATAGATTCACCACTCTCTGGCTAAAGAAGTTTCTCCTCATCTCTGTTCTAAAAGGTCTTCCCTTTACTCTGAGGCTGTGCCCTCGGGTCCTAGTCTCTCCTACTAATGGAAACAGCTTCCCCACGTCCACTCTATCCAGGCCTTTCAGCATTCTGTAAGTTTCAATCAGATCCCCCCTCATCCTTCTAAACTCAATCGAGTATAGACCTAGAGTCCTCAAAAGTTCTTCATATGTTTAGCCTTTCATCGCTGGGGTCGTCTTGTGAACCTCCTCTGGACGCTCTCCAGTGCTAAGTCATCCTTCCTGAGATACGGAGCCCAAAATTGTTCACAATATTCTAAATGTGGTCTGACCAGAGCCTTATAAAGCCTCAGCAGCACATCCCTGCTTTTATATTCTAGTCCTCTCGAAATAAATGCCAACATTGTATTTGCCTTCCTAATTACCGGCTCAAGCTGCATGTTAACCGGAAGAGAATCCTGGACTAGGATTCCCAAGTTCCTTTGCACACCATATTTCTGAATTCTCTCCCCATTTGGAAAATAGTCTATGCCTCTATTCTTCCTACCAAAGTGCATGACCTCACACTTACCCACATTGTATTCCTTCTGCCACAACTTTGCCCATTCTCCTAACCTGTCCAAATCCTTCTGCAGCCTCTCTGCCTCCTCAATACTACCTGTCCCTCCACCTATCATTGTATCATCTGCAAACTAAGCCAGAATGACCTCAGTTCCTTCATCCAGATCATTAATGTATAAAGTGAAAAGTTGTGGTCCCAAGACTAACTCCTGCGGAACTCCATTTATCACTGGCCGCCATCCTAAGAAGGATCCCCACTCTTTGCCTCCTGCCAGATAGCCAATTTTCTATCCATGCTAGTACCTTGCCGCTAACACCATGGGCTCTTATCTTACTGAACAGCCTCCCGTGTGGCACCTTTGTCAAATGCCTTCTGGAAGTCCAAGTAGATAAATACATTGGCTCTCCTTTGTCTAACCTACTCATTACCTCCTCAAAGTATTCTAGCAGATTTGTCAGCCATGACCTCCCCTTGATGAAACCATGCTGACGTTGCCCTATTTTACCAAGTATTCTTGGCATCTCATTTTTTATGTTTATTTAGTGATACACCTTGCATTACCTCCTATTCCACTCACTGAACCAAGGTCGATGGAAAGGCTTGATGTTAATGGCAGAGTGCTATACATGCCGAGATAACCTTTTTTTTTACAGATTGTGGTTGAAAACAATTCTGTTGACGGGGATGGTCCACCATCGTGTATATTCAGTTTTGAGTAGCTGTAATTGCTCAAAATCTATCACATCTAGCATGATGACACAGACACACAGCACGATTGAGGGTTCCTCATTGCGAAGGCGAGACTTTACCTCTCCTGGGTCTTTGAGGTATTCATCCCTACCAGTATTGTCATGGGCAGATGCATCTGCGACAGGCAGATTGGTGAGGAAGATCCCAAGCATATTTTCCCTCTTGTTGTTTTTCTCAACAAGTGTTAACCATTTAGCAGTTATACCATTTCGGACTCGGCCTGTTTGTTCAGTAGTGGTGATGCACTGATATCACCCACCCTGTGTATATTCTTTGCCCTTTCCACCCACAGTACTTCTTCCAATTGTTCTTCAACATGTACTGCTCGTTTGGCTGAGGGGATGCTGTGTCCCTAATCAGCAGGAGATTGCCCCGTTCATATCTGACCTGATGACCTGAAAATTCATAGGGGATTGAATGAATGTTGAGCAATCCTATGGCATCAACGTCACTGCTGTGTACCATTGTGGTGCAACTTCTGGTTGGCTTGTCTTTCGGTGCGAAAGGACGATGGTAGTGCCTGGGACATCGCCTGTGAGGTAGGACAAGGTCAAGGTAAATATACCAGCTTGTTGCTTCACCAGGCTGTGTAACAGGACTCCCAATTTTGGCACATGCCCCCAGATGCTCGTGAGGAGGGCCGTAAGGGCACCATGTGCCATTGTTGCTCCCAGTGCCTTGTCGATGCCGGACTGTCGGTCCGGTTTCATTCCTTTCAGACTTCGGAGCAGTTTGGTGCAACTGAGTGGCTTGCTGGACATTTCACACAGAATCAGAGTACAGAAGAGGCCCTTCAGTCCATCGAGTCTGCAGCAAAACGTGAGAAACACCTGACCTACCTACCTAATCCCATTGACCAGCACTTGGCCCCATAGCCTTGAATGTTATAAGGTGCCAAGTGCTCATCCAGGTACTTTTTCAAATATGTGAGGCAACCCACCTCCACCAACCTCCCAGGCAGCGCATTCCAGACCCTCACCACCCTCTGCGTAAAATTTTACATCCTCACATCCCCCCGATACCTACTACCCCTCACCATGAATTTTATGCCCCCTTGTGATTTACAGAAGATAAAAAAACAACATAACCTTTCATCAATATGTTTACAGCAGAGAATGTTGACGACACGGATTCTGATTCATTATTTGCAAAGTCATGCCATTCAGAAACAGCTAAAAATCTGACCAGGAGATAATAATGAGCCTTTGCAAGGCAATCAACGTTTAAATTTGGCACAAAGGAGTGTGAAGATGGAGCCAACATGCGCGCAAATCCAATGGGTGCTTATTATGTCCTGCTTTCAGCCGAATGCACTGAGACTTGGAGATATTGCAGAACACAGGAAGTGATGGATTTAATAGTGTTTCGGCAGTGGAACAGCTTGTTGCTTCGAAGTGGTATCTGAACAGTATCATTATCAAAAAAAGTGAGATGAATAATAAATGCAACTATTTCTTGTTGGTCTCTGAGCTGGATACCTTAAAGTGTCGTCCATATCTGGCTCCCATAGGGAACAGCTGCCCCCTATCCACCCCCCTCATAATCTTGTACACCACGATAAGGTCGCCCCTCAGTCTTCTCTGCTCCAACGAAAACAAACCAAGTCTATCCAACCTCTCTTCATAACTTAAATGTTTCATCACAGGCAACATCCTGGTGAATCTCCTCTGCAGCCCCTCCAGCGCAATCATATCCTTCCTATAATGTGGCGAACAGAACCGCACCCAGTACTCCAGCTGTGGCCTCACCAAGGTTCTATACAACTCCGGCATGACCTCTCTACATCAGAGGGCAGTTCAGCGTCAACCACATTGCTGTGCACCTGGCTTCATATGTAGGCCCTACCAGGTAAGGGTGGCACATTTCCTTCCTTGATCGGGCTTGCTGAAGCACGTGTTTATTATATTTAAAAAACGACAATGGGTTCTTGATCACCACTAGACTAGAAGTTGATGGCCGATTTATGCATCGATACCGGATTCCATCAGCTCGGATGACGAGGTCATTAAGATGATCGCCACACCAACACTTGTCCCAATTCCTGACATTGTGAGGCACCCTGTAAATTTGGCCGGGGCTAGTCAAGAGAGAAGGTGGGAAACATTTCTCAAAGAGGCCAACTAGTCCTGTCAATGAGGCATCGCCGAGACGATTCACTGAGGAGCGCTGCTGCTGTGCTGTGTGGTGCTATTGCTCTGTGAGAAACGCATCTTTCCCGCGGGAAACATAACGTGGTGGTCGAGAAGGCTTATTTCTATCTTGGTTGATTGGCAACGTCATCCAAGCATTGTCCTGTGCCCCCCATTCAGAATTGTAAGCGTTCATGCAAATTGCGATTCCAAATTTAGCTCGGCTCAGGTGCATGCCTGTGTCACGGCCCCCACGACGATTTAACGCGCATGTTGCGCGCCGAATTTTACACCCCCGTCATTAGTACATTCTCGCTCTCAGGTTTCACGAATGGTAGACGACTCAACTTCCTGTGCACCCTAAAGGATGGATGACCATTGTTGGGTCCAAAGTACCGTTAGGAGCCATATACAGACGATAATGTAAGGTATCCAGCTGAGAGACCAACAAGTTGCATTTATTATTCATCTCACTTTTTTTTTAAAGGATACTCTTCAGATACCACTTCGAGGCAATAATATGTTCCAGTGGCGCAACACTATTAAATCCAGCACTTTCTGCGTCCTGCACCATCTCCAAGTCTCAATGCGTTCGGCTGAAAGCAGGACATCATAAACCCACCTTGGATTTGCGAGTCTCTGCAGCTCCATTTTCACACTCCTTCGTGCCAAATTTAAAAGTTGACCGCCTTGCAAAGGCTCATTATTATCTCCTGGTCAGATTTCTAGCTGCTTCTGGCTCGTTTGAATTTACATATGCAAATAATGAACCTGGGATAGCTAAATGATTGTCTGTGTGTCGCCAACATTCACTGCTGTAAACGTATTGATGAAAGGTTATGTTTTTTGTTATTTCTCTTCTGTAAATTACATCCAGCAGCTTAAAATGTATTTGTTTTTTAAACAAATTGTAATACCTGAACCATCGGCGTCTGACTTTATGATCATATAGCATAGAGAACAATGTATAAAGTCACATGTTGCCAAATATATAGGAACTCTGCTTCTGACATGTTTTCTCTCTCTCTCTTAAAAATGGCAGGGAATCATCACAACTTATCTTCTAAACTGTGTTTACAGGTGGTTGCATTTCTTTTTATTTCATAAATCTTCTGATACAATGGGCTAAACTTTCAACGTTACTCCTTGGAAATTTTACTTCCCTTATTACTTCTTGCAAACAAATGCAAAGTGAATGACTAGGTTAAGGAAAGAGACCCCTTTATGTGGTTCTTAGGAATTCAGCGGTTTCCCTTGTGGACAGTTACAATTCCACTCCAGCTTTGAAGGTTCTCACGGTGCCGACCCTGGAAACACCCCCGCATTGCAGCTTCGACTTTGCTGATGCCTAATGCAGAGGAAACAGGCCGGGGATCACAAGCAGATATACAGGCTTGCTGAACTGTTATCACCTCTGATCGCACAATGCATACAATAGCACTTGCACAGATTTAATATCAGTCTGTCATGTTGCTGCAGTGAGAATGCATGGAACGCAAGTAGGATTTACCTCATTCTGTAGTTGTAAATAACTCCTCTCAGTTGGACCAAGAAGCTCAAGGTGCACTCCTAATGGTTGGCGAGATAGCAACGTGCAGTTGTTGGATAATAAAAACCAACCAAACCCAATAATATGATTCAATTCAAGTCTCCACCTCTTACTGGCATCGCTGCCTCCTCGTGAAAGGAGGGGGTAGTATTCACTTAGACCACTTGTTCACAAAAAGACATCATAAATGTACTAGGAGTAGGTGCTGGAGTAGGCCATTCGGCCCCTCAGCCTTCCATTCATTTAGATCATGGCTTTTCTGCCCCAGGCCTAAACTGGTCTTTCGTACCAGCTCCCCATAATGTTCAACTCCCCGACATTTCAAAAACCGATCTCCCCCTCTTCAAATACTTTCGGTGATCTTGCCTCTACATCTCTCTGGGGCAGAGAATTCCAGACATTCACTACCCACTGAGAGAGGAAATTCCTTTGCATCTCAGGTATAAGTGTGTGCCCCCCTATTGTGTAACAATCCCCTCGTTCGAGATCCCACCACTAATGGAAATATCTTCTCAACATCTAACCTGGCAAGCCCCCTCAGAATATTGTACGTTTCAATAAGATCACCCCTCATTTTTCTAAACGATAATTAATACAGGCCTAACCTGTTTCGGCGTTCATAAAATAAAAGCCTGCAGACTGCCCCCCTTTCATAGGATAATAAAAAGCATTTTGCAGAGTTCATGTAAATACGTGCTCCAAATCATAAAACGGCATCAGGTTGCAACAGGCCAGTTGAGCTTTCAAAAGGAGAGAGACGACTTGCATTGCAACAGCACAATCTGCAATTTCTTGGGTTTAAGCCTACATCCTGCCGATTGCAAAATAGAAATCCATGTACTGTAAGTGTGCCCACAGATTGAAAAGCCAGTTTGTGTATATGTGTGTATATATATATATATATTTATATATATATATATAATCAAAGAGGAATTTGGGTCTTCAGGTTAATTCAGCCTGTGCCTCTTCACACCTCCACACTGCTCCACGCAGCGTGGCACAATTGATGATATATTGCCCTGACTTCGAAGGTGTTTATTCAAGTAATTCCACAAAATGCTGCTTCTGCTTCCCTCGATGCTTACTTTCCAAAATGTATCTTTAACTCTAAAAGTTTACAGTACGCAAGGAGTTGGTTCACGCCTCCATCTCTCTCTTTCTCCCTCTTTCACAGAATCACAGTGCAGAAGAGGCCCTTCGGCTCAGCGAGTCTGCATTAACACGTGAGAAACACCTGAGCTACCTACCTCATCCCATTTACCAGCACTTGGCCAGAGGTCTTGAATGTTATGACGTGCCAAGTGCTCATTCAAGAACGTTTTAAAGGATGTGAGGCAACCCACCTCCACCACCATGCAAGGCAGGGCATTCCAGACCGTCACCACCTGCTGGGGTAAAAGGTTTTTCCTCACATTCCCTCCTAAACTTCCTGCCCCTCAGCTTGAACTCATGTCCTCTTGTGACTTTCTCTTCGACTAAGGGGAACAGCTGCTCCCTATCCACCCTGTCCATGCCCCTCATAATCTTGTACACCTCGATCAGGTCGCCCCTCAGTCTTCTCTGCTCCAACGAAAACAACCCCAGTCTATCCAACCTCTCTCCATAACTTTAATATTTCATCCCAGGCAACATCCTGGTGAATCTCCTCTGCACCCCCTCCCTCTCACTCTCTTTCTCTCTCTCTCTCTCGAATTCTCTCTCACTTTCTGTCTCATTGCTGATCATTTTCGGCTACACTACATAATATCACAATATTGTGCTCTCTCTCTATGGCCATCAGCCTTCCCATATTCGCAATGTTTATACTCCTAAACATCGCAATACACGCTGCCTGTGACTGTTGTTGGCGCTTAATTCAGCTTCTGTCTCTCTGCTTGTGATTTAGAGACAGGCAGTCACCATTTCCAGCATGTGCACAACTGGGCTAAGAAGACGTGAGCAGATTAGTGGTGCTGAAAAGTTGACTTTTAAACTTGCGTGAAGTGCGAAGGTGTCAACCAGAGGTCGACATGCGGGAGCGTTTCTGATTGGGAGCCTGAATCTAATTCAGAGAATTATGAAGTCATTCATTTGGGATGCAAAATTTGAGTGGTGGAATATATATATAAAATTGAACAATGTTGAAATTAGAGCAGGCGCAGAGATATCTTTGGGTTCGTCCACAAGATGGTGTAGGAAAGAACAGATGGGTCAGTTTGCATAGAATTAAGCCGAATTCAGACCGTTGTTCTTTTTCCTTTAAATAGATCAATAAAGAGAATTAGGCACGCAAATAGGTTACAGTAAAGGTTTTGCTAATCATTGTTTGAGAATGAGCTGGATTATCTGTGAATATTGAAGCCCAATGTTTATGTAGTGACATCAAGTGTGAGGAGTGATTTATTGAAATATCACCAGGGATGAAGAACATCAATTAAGTTGAGATGCAAGTGAATCTGAAAATGCTCTACTTCCAGGAGATTAGGGCCGATTTGATTGTGTGCTGCATCTTTAAGTCTGGAAATAGTGGAATAAATCAGCGGAAGCTGTTTGCAGGTTATGATGGATGGGTTAACAGAGGATGCCAAACAGTGCGAGATATGAATATAACTTTCCAAAAGGAATTGCAAATGGATATGAAAATGAAATAACTCAAGGGGCATGAGGAAGAAAATGCGTTGGTGTCACTTTCAAAATACCGCCAAAAGCGAATGGTATAGACTCCCTCCCTCCGGCACTGATCCCTTCCACCACTCTCCAATTAATCACATAAATAGATCCTTCTGATATCATGATATGATGTTTGAGAGGTTTGCTAAATAGAGATAGATAGATAAATAGATAGAAAGATAGATAGATAGATAGATAAATAGATAGAAAGATAGATAGATAGATAGATAGGCAGACAGACAGATAGATAGCTAGATAGATAGATAGATAGACAGACAGACAGAGAGATAGATAGGTAGGTAGATAGACAGGAAGGCACAAGGCTAGGTAGGTAGATAGATAGATAGATAGATAGATTGATTGATGGGTAGATAGATAGTTGGATAGATAGATAGATAGATGCGTAGATAGATAGATAGATAAATAGATAAGATGCGTAGATAGATAGATGGATAGACAGACAGACAGAAAGATAGATAGACCAAGAGATGGAGAGAGAGAGAGAGAGAGATGCGATATTTTACTTCCTATTTAAACAGCCTGAATCTGAACAGTTGGTAATAACATCAAACCTCCCTTGAAATGATGCCACTGCTGCGAATCGAACGGCACCAGCTTGGAGCATAATTGTGGCTTATCACAACAATCAGGCAAAAGGTAACAGTGACTGAAGCAAGTTAGCTCTAAGTCCCTCATGTAGTGTTCCGGAGAGTCTTCCAAGTCCGGACACTTGCCAAATATGTTATTTCTGAGTGGGAAATATTCCATAACTTATGTCATCATTCGTTCAAATAATGCCGGGGATTCATTTCCATAGATCACAACTACAGAAAAGCCCTCACTTTATTCTGATTTTATTGACCTGACAATCAATTATATTTAGTTTCCACCCTCATCTTTTTTGGGCTGTGTGGTTTGCAAAATTCGTGGAAGGATGAGTCAAGCACCATCTGACAGAAAGGGATGGGTGCTTCAGTTGAGTGAAGATAGTTGGATAGACAGACATTGACGTGGAGAGAGATTTAGCATTAATAGGGTACTAGCACCTCCGAGGTTAAAAAGCAAACAAGAGGGAGAGAGAGAGAGAGGCAGACAGAGAGTGAGAGGACAGTGCATGTGAGATCGGGGTAAGGGGTGGGTGGGGGATCGCTAGCGATTAAACCCATTATTGTTCATTATCGCCGAGGGACGCACAACACATCTTAGGTTCATTGAAATGTGTTTACTTTATATTTTGATAGAAGCTACTGCTAATAAATAAGATCTGCATGGGCTTCATACAAGAATGCTTCCAGGGGAGACAAACTTCAGCTGTGAGGGTAGATTGGAGAGATTGCGATTATTCTCCTTGGAGAGGAGAAGGCTGAGAGGAGGTTGGATAGAGATGTCCAGCACCACGAGGGGGCGCTGGACCGAGTAGATAGTGGCTAGCTGTTCCCGCCCATAAAAGGATCAAGATGGGAGAGGGCACAGGTTAGGAGTGTTTTGCAAATGAAGTAAATGCCACGTGAGGGAAAACACCTTCACGCAATGAGTGGTTGGGGGTCTGGTGGGGGCAGGTTCAATCGAACCGTTCAGAAGGGCATTAGATGCTTATATGAATAGAAACAATGGGCAGGGGTACGGGGAAAAGGCTGGACAAAGGCCCTGGGTCAACATGTTTACTTGAAGAGCCGGTGAAGACACGATGGGCCGAATGATCTCCTCCTGTTCCATTAAAAAAAAATCTGTGATTCTGTCTTGCTTATTACTGTGTAAATGTAGTTTCCCTTTCTGACTGCTGACACATTGCAACATAAAAAGTTACTCAATCAATAAAATATAACGCGTCTCAGGGAGCAAACGTATTGCAGCATCATCAACACAATCATTCTTTTCTTCATTTCACAATATATGGAAATGCGTACAAGGGGGGCGATGAATCAGCTGTCTGGATCTGAAAGGAATATGATCTGCGCTGGCATTTCTATCCGTACTTGCTTCCTCTTTCAAATAGTATTCAATTTTCTTTAAAATGGAATCAAGATTGCTGCAATATGGTTAAATTACTTTAGCGAGGTAAAGGGATATTCAACCTGACTTCCCATTATATCATATACCCCATGCCTCGTTCACACATGCTTATTCGTGAAAAAGAGCACATACAAGTTCAGAGGCAATGCCTGTTAACTGTCCCTTTCCATGATATCGTTGTATTCGTTGTCGCTCAGTGACAGCGAGGACAATTTTAAACCGTGATCCCATTGGCGGTGACGGCACTCTTGACGGCCGACGTCTGTTCTCAGTACTCAGGAGGCGCCGACTCAACAACTGCCAACAAATCACTCAGGCGAATACAGCAAATGACTAATTCCGGACAGAGTGCGTGTGAAACGGGCGCGAACATGATGATTCTCTCGTTTCTTCCCGGGATTAGTGAGTATGGATTTCTGCTTAAAAATGTGGGAGAGGGAACGATGTTTATCTTCAAAGAGGCGGTTAACGCTCTGTTCGGTAAAAGCTCTGAACTCATCGATTGCAGACATTGGGTTTAGTCCCGTGTGGCCTTCAAAGTGCATATTCCACTATTTAGTTGAAGCCACATGCCCCATCATTACCCCTTTTTAGCAGGTTGTTGAAGAGCTTGATGATGTCTTGTATATTGAGAAGCCTCAAAGGGTTAAATGCTGGGGATATTTAGCGTAAACGAATCTTATATTCCATCAAGAGGAATATTCAAGATAGATGGGATTTTGATGATTCTGCGCGCTATTGTGAAGGCGAACACGCAACAGCTACTCGTTTGGGGAACTTTGGATACAAGGGAGTAGCATAAAAATCGCAGTCAGACCAATCAAATTCGGAAATTCAGCCAGAGATAGAGAGAGAGAGAGAGAGCAAGGAGAGAGGAAACCAGTCTCACAAATGACAATCGATGCTACATGAATCAATTATATTTATGTTAGGTCGATTGATTGAAGTAGGAAACGATAGAACCTTAGCGTCACGTCTGCCATTGGGATCCGTTACTAAGGAATCAGTAGGAGGAGATTAGAATTATCCTAAGCCATGAGAAACAAGTCACACGTATGTAAAGCAGCTCGTGTACTGAATAAAGAATACGAACATGATTCTTTGAGGATTGAATTGACCGGGTAGATAAAGGAGGGGGGGGGGGGGGGGGGGGGGTACAATCATTAGGTTTCATGGTATTTGGATTTCCAAAAAGATAAGAGGTAGATCAAGGCATGTTAAGAGCTTATCGTTTCGAGGGAAAGATATTAACACGGAGGAAGGATTAGGGAAATAAAATGCCAAACAGAGAGTATGGAAATGAGTCATTTGCAGGTTGGTGGGCGCCATATGGGGCAAGTCTTGCGGTCTCAATCTTTGCAAATTGCGTGAACGACATGGAATGAACGGAATCTCCCCAGATTTCCCGATGACACAGAATATGGTGGAAATATGTTGCGGGAAGGACAAAAGAGAGTGTTGGCAAAGGAATATCGATAAAGGTAGGTATATCACTTATAAAGTGGGGAAACACGCAGTTTGGTACGAAGCATAAAGTAAGAGCACGATATGATTTAAACAGAAAGAGAAAAATAAGCGAATGCTGCGGCCGAGAACAGTCTGACTGTCTTTGTGCATGAATCACAAAACAACTAGGCTGCTACTTCACTTTATAAGGTCAAGCAATGGCTCTCCTTACACTGAAAATGAGGTATAAATTTTGAGAAGTCTGTTTATAATGTGCACGCAATCCGTGCCAAAACACCTAGGGTACTGTGTTACAGCTTGTGTGTCCATATTGAGGGAGGAATCTATTTGGAAACAGTTCTGGGAAGGTTCTCTAGGCTGATGCCTGGGCGTAAACGGTTATCCTGTCATACAAGGTGGACAACGTAGCGCCCATACCGATTGTATATTACCAGGAGGAGAGTTGTTCTGATTGAAACATGTCAAAGATTAAGCGGGCTTCAACAGGATGGGTGCTGAGAGGGTATATCCCGACGTGAGGCAGTCTAGATTACCCCCAACTGTGGCAGCATATGTAGCCTCCTATTTGAAACACAGGTGACGGGGAATCGCTTCTGTCGAAGATCATTAGCCTTCGGGTTAATCTACTGCAGAGGCCTGGATCACTGAGGATATTACATGTTGATCTAGCCACGTCTAAGATCTAAAAGGGGATAAATTGTGATGGAGAAAGGATGAAACGTGGCGTCGAGGCCACAAACACGTGGGCCATGGGAACAATTGACTGAAGGAGACCGAAGAGCGTTCTCCTGCTCCGATTTCTTATGTCATATTGCTCTTATGCGTGTCTATGTAGCTAAGACAGTGTTTGGATTTAGGTTACAAATTAGCGAATATTTCACTGGAAGGTGGCACACGTTCGAGAGGAATAAAACAGCCAAGTTTTTCCTTTATTTCCTTTTTTTTTCTCAGCCTGAGAAATGAAACCTGTCTCAAAACTAGAAAATGCTGGAAAGAAAACTCAGCAGGTCTGACAGCATCTGTGGAGAGAAAGAGGGAGAAACCAAAGCCAACGCCTCGAGTCTTATGACTCTTCCTCAGAGTACTTCACACCCACTCTAAAGAAGAGTCAGAAGGACTGGAAAGGTTAAATGTATTTTTTATTCTCTCTCTCTCCACAGATGCTGTCAGGCCTGCTGAGAATTCCAGCATTTTCTGTTTTTGTTTCAGATTTCCAGCATCCTCAGCACTTTGCTTTTATCTTAATGAAATCTCTCTATTGATTAGATTTGATAATCTTCTCTATCATTCCTTCAGGAGATAAAATTGAATGTTAATCAGATCTGGGTTGTTAGTATAATGAAATAAATTAAAAGCGCAAGTAGAGGTAAATTATTTCAGCTCTTGGAAAATCACAGAACAATGGGAGGAAATCACACCTGCCCCTTCACTTCCTCTCTCCTCACCGTCCAAGGGCCCAAACACTCCTTTCAAGTGAAGCAGCATTTCACTTGCATTTCCTCCAACTTAGTCTACTGCATTCGTTGCTCCCAATGTGGTCTCCTCTACATTGGAGAGACCAAACATAAACTGGGCGACCGCTTTGCAGAACACCTGCGGTCTGTCTGCAAGAATGACCCAAACCTCCCTGTCGCTTGCCATTTTAACACTCCACCCTGCTCTCTTGCCCACATGTCTGTCCTTGGCTTACTGCATTGTTCCAGTGAAGCCCAACGCAAACTGGAGGAACAACACCTCATCTTCCGACTAGGCACCTTACAGCCTTCTGGTCTGAATATTGAATTCAATAACTTTAGGTCGTGAGCTCCCTCCCCCATCCCCACCCCTTTCTGTTTCCCCCTTTTTTCCCCTTTTTTTTCCCTATAAATTTTATAGATTTTTCTTTTCCCACCTATTTCCATTATTTTTAAATATTTTAAAATCTTTTATGCTCCCCCCACCCCCACTAGAGCTGTACCTTGAGTGCCCTACCATCCATTCTTAATTAGCACATTCGTTTAGATAATATCACCAACTTTAACTTTAACATCTATGTGTTCTTTTGTACCATTGTCACTGACATCTTTTGATGATCTGCTTCTATCACTGCTTGTTTGTCTACACAACCACCTCTCTCTCTCTATCTCTCCGCCCCCCCACACACACACCTTAAACCAGCTTATATTTCAACTCCTCGAAATCAAGATCTGTCGAAGGGTCATGAGGACTCGAAACGTCAACTCTTTTCTTCTCCTCCGATGCTGCCAGACCTGCTGAGTTTTTCCAGGTAATTCTGTTTTTGTTGTGGAGGAAATCATATGTTGCGTTTTCAACCATTCAGCATGGAGCTCAGAAAGTGCATCACTAAAGGAAGCTTAGAAGGTGCTTATGACACACTACCCTCAGCTAGAGTGGGGCATTAATTGACCGGGAGTTTCAAGGTTGAGATCGATTAGTAATAGATGAACATACTGAGGGATATGGGGCAAACGTGGGAAAGTTGAATTTTCATGCAAATGCGGCACAGTGCGATTTAATCACACTTGCTCCCTCCCCTGATTTTCCTAACCTAATTCATGACGTGGCTAATCCAGGCTACGAGAATTGGTGGATTTGTCTGCAGTTCATTGAAATATTGCTGAATTTTTCACTTTGTGTTTTTTTTTTTGCAGTTATTGCGTATATGTTGGCCGAACAGGGAATATGCGGTGAGCTTTTATTATTTGCATTTGCAAAATTAATAACCACTTGACTAACCTGCATATAATTGTACGACTGATGTGTTGAAAGCTTGAGGGCACATATAACGCATTGTCTGAGAATTTACTGACATTCCTTACTTTATTTTAATTGCGAACGCTCCCGAAACGTGTTCCTTATTTTCCGGCGCCATTCACTTGTTCCAATTTTTCACCGGCCTCTATTAACACTCCTTGTTCTTGGCTTTTAGCCTTTACCACTGTTTGATACATAGCTGGTTAGAATGCAGCAGTTCGACGCTGACTTATACTTTTGGGAAGCTACCCATTACCATAGTTAGGGCCCTGACAGCGATTAAAGGTTGCTCATTAAGTCAACTGATAAACATTTTTAAAAAGTTGCTTCTTTGTTCCAATAACAGCTGACAGGGTAACAATGTGGCTTGTTTTAATAATGAGAGTGTAATTTTATTCGCTAATGGGATACATTTATTATGTAATAAATAAGGGTATGCACCAAAGTACCCTTACCATGAGGGCTACGGACCAAGTGCGGGAAATTGGGATTGGACTGGGTGTCTCGAATTTCGGCAGGCGCAGACAGGATGGGCCGAGTGGCCGCTTTCCGTGCAGTAAACATTCTGTAATCCGTGATCCAATTTTAACAGCAAAGCTTGCTTTCGGAGAGCGATGGGCTAACGGTGGAAATATATTGAAGGATTAATGTGAGCCTCAAATTAACTGACTGGGGTGCCCAGACGTTGGGTTTCTTTGGAGTGCGAGCATTTATTAAATAATCCTAGTCGCTTTAATTCAGAGAACATTTAAGAACCAGTCACCTTCCAGGTCTTTATGGTTGTGGGTCTGGAGTCACATGTAACTAGGTAAAGGTTGGCAGAAAGGATTCCAAGAGATGGGTTTTTACGACAGTCGTGGTCATCATCAAATTTTAATTTTAGATTTTTATTGAATACAAATTCCACCGCCCGCCGTGCAGGACTTGAGCCCAGGCCCCAGAGAATCAAGCTGCAACCCTGGATAACCAGCCAAGCGGCCAACTCGCTACTGCACCGCCTCCCATGTGGTTAAGATGGATAACACTAGCAATAGAAGCGTCGATTTTTCTTTTGAAAACTAAACAATTCCATCAACAAATTGTTCTATTTGTGTTTGATCTGTTCTTCAGCTGATTTACCGAAACCGACTTTGTCTGTGAATCCACGCTTCAGAGTTTTCCCAAGAGGGGAAAGAATAATCTTGACTTGCGGCTGCCAGTGTCCCGTCACGAGAGTTCATTACTACAGAAACAAGCGGCCGGACCCTGTTTCCTACGCAGATGTTAAAAACGGATTGTGCCAGCCCTCTTACATTTTGGATGCGCAGCAGAGTGGCGAGGCGAATTACACTTGCTCATGTTTGTATAACGATAACGTAAACTGGAAAGATTCCGAAAGGAGCGAACCCATTCAGATCACCATCCGAGGTATGTAACCAACCCCACAACTGGCAGTCAGATCACTGGGATTGAGGTTGATGGCCACGGCTATCGAGGTTTCGAATTGCAATGTCTATCATAGGGGAAAATCTCTTCGCCTACAGTGTTTAAAGAGAAATGCAAACCCACGTGGTTTAAATTTACTTGAGATTGTCCAGCGCCCTGTGAAATGCATACCCCCTAAACACGTTGACCTGAAATTGCTGGTGCAAGTCAGGTCATGTTGAATCCATCGTTTTCATATAAACTGCACTAAGGTGGCTTATCGCGGTTTCTGAATGAGGAAACATTGTGCAGTCCCATGGGCATTGGGCACATAGTTTAAAGGGTTCTGCGGGGAGGCGTTAGCTTCTCCTCTCCCGCCCCCAACACCCCACCCACCCCCACTCCACCTCCAAACTGAACAAAGTCCCCAAGCGTCTGGTCGCTCCGGTCAGTTAACTGGAGGCTCGCGTCCAGATCAATCCTTCAATATATTTCCACCCTGAGTCTCCGCTCCCCCAATTCAAGCCTTTGCAGTTATGGTAGGATCACGGATCACGCATCAATTTCTCTCTCTCTCCCTCTCCCTCCTTCACAGAATCACATAAACAGAGAGTGCAGGAGAGGCCCTTCGGCCCATCGAGTCTGCACCGACACGTGAGAAACACCTGACCTACCTGCCTAATCCCATTTACCAGCATTTGGCCCATATCCTTGAATGTTATGACGTGCCTGGTGCTCATCCAGGTACTTTTTAAAGGATGTGAGGTAACCTGCCTCCACCACCTTCCCAGGCAGCGCATTCCAGACTGTCACCGCCCTCTGCGTAAAAAGTTTTTCTTCGCAACCACCACCCCCCACCCCCCCACCCCAAACCTCCTGCCCGTCATTTTCAAATTGTGCCCCTCATGACTGACCCTTCAACTAAGGGTAACAGCTGCTTCCTATCCACCCTGTCCATGCCCCTCATAAACTTGTACACCTCGATCAGGTCGCCCCTCAGTCTTCTCTGCTCCAACTAAAACAACCCAAGACTATCCAATCTCCCTTCATAACCTAAATGTTTCATCCCAGGCGATATCCTGGTGAATCTCCTCTGCACCCCCTCCAGCGCAATCACATCCTTCCTATAATGTGGCGACCAGAACTGCACACAGTACTCCAGCTGTGGCCACACCAAGGTTCTATACAACTCCAACATGACCTCCATACTTTTGTAATCAATGCCTCGATTGATAAAGGCAAGTGTCCCATGTGTCTTTTTCACCACCCCACTAACATGCCCCTCTGCCTTCAGGGATCTATGGATACGTATGCCAAGATCTCTTTGTTCCTCAGAACTTCCTAGTGTAATGCCGTTCAATGAATCCTTCTTTGTCAAATTACTCCTTCCAAAGGGTATCACCTCACACTTTTCATGGTAAAATACCATTGGCCACTTATCTGCCCATTTGATCATCCCATCTATATCTTCCTATTGCCCAAGACACTCAACATCACTATTAACCAACAGGCTAATGATGAATGGTAAAGATGCGCAACAATTTGGTGAAAGGAGTAATGTTCAAAGAGTGCCTTGAAGGAAGGGAGCGAGTTGGAGAGGCAATGTGGGTAAATACAGGAGCTGGGGGCATAGGTAACTAGCTAAAGGTACAGTCACGACAGTTGGGGCAATTCTGCTTGGGAAAGCACAAGTGACCAGATTGTGACCAGCGCCGATAACTTGGAGAATCATGGGGCTGGGGGTAATTGCAAGCAAGAATGAGAATTCAAAAGTCAACATGGTTCTCGATGGTTATCAATTTAATAATAGTGATTACGGCAAGGACAATTGATCTTAACGTGCATTGAGAGCCAGCTGTATTCACGCACTGTTAAATATTCCAATCCAGTCAGAGCAGCATGTTGCAGTGGAAGTTTCTATCTGAGACTCAATCAGTCAGTTGAGCGTCTCTGCCTCCGCTACCCTTTTGCACAATGAGTTCCGGGTACTCGCGGTTTTTCTTGGAATCCAAAGTGGGGTTTCCTGCACAGGTTTAAATCCTACCAACTACACCAGCCTGTTGTCACTTTGACAACACGACCACAGGGTCCTCAGGTACAGATTACGGCCGCTGACTCCAGTGGGGCTCCCAAGGCCTTTCTGTTGGTTACAGGCCCTAAGCCTGAGCAAGGTTCATCTGGTAATCTTTAACTGTTAATGCGCCTGATAGCACTGGCTGCCTGGAGATTTTAAGTAATTAATTCATTTTCAATAAATTTTCCCTTACCATAAATTCTTACTTAATTTCTTCCCCTAACAAACGATCTGTTCTAATATTCCTAACAACCCTGTTAAATCCAATTCCCCTAGTCACTGGCCTCCATGCTGAAGTAAATAGATCTGTCCCATCCAGTGGATCCAGACTGCTCACAATTCTCTACATCTCAATGTAATCTCCCCTCAGCCTGCTCTCTTGCAAGGAGAACAACCGCAGTCTATCCTGTCTTTCTTCATTGTTGCAATTGTCCAGGTCTTGAAACATCCTCGTTATATTTCCTCTGTACCATGTCTAATGGAATTGCATCTTTTCTGTAAAGAGGTTACCAGAAATGCACACTGTACTCAACTCACGAATAACGAACGTTTCATAGCCCCAGTAATTTGAAGACACGCTCGCTGATACAAATTTACTTTTTTAAATATAAGTTAGTTACAACCCAGTCGACGTCCAAATATATATGATGTCGTGAACTGGGGAAATGTTTCTGATTATTTGTTTTACTTACCTTTCGTTTTGCATGGACTGCAGAGAGTAAGCAGTCAGCTAGATTCGCCACAAACTGTTATTTGACTCATTTCCATTATGCTCACTGGACTGGCCGATAATTCCCTTTGTCCCCTTGCATTCCCCTTGCATATCATCCAGCGGACTCTATATGCCCGCAAAACAGGACACATGCTCCTGATAATCAGCCACATCCATTCAATTCTGAGGACTGTCTTGGTCCGAGGGTCACCAAGGAGCTTTGCCTATTACTGGATGCATTTGAATCGCCTCCTCACACACTTAGGCGCGCCTCCATTTTCTGCACGCCATGATGCCCCTTCAGGAATTCACCCCAAAACCAGCCCAGGCACAACTATCTTCGAATCTACAGTGCTCCTTGCAAACTGCCTGTTCTACCAACCCGTGAGAAATGGGTTGATGCTGTATCAAACTCATTCAGACTCCAGTGGAGATTTCAAACCAGTGGGGCTGAACTTGTCCTTTCAATATTCTAAATTCTATTCCGATTTGAAAAGTACCCCTGGCACCTGGTTCTCGCCCGACGGCCCTCTGACCTTCCCCTCTCATGGTCTCTGCACAGATCATTAACCGTTACGCTTTGGTAATGCTCGAGAACGTTGGAGTGAATCAAGGGCGCTATTATTGCTTAGTTCCATGTGGCTGCCAACACAACAGGTTCCGAGGCGCTCGGTTGCAAAAGGCATTGAAATTGTTGTCCCGTCCTAGCAGTGAAATGAAATGTCATTAAGATGTCACTGAAATTGATATACCCCAACTCCAACAATACAATTCACCACGACAATACTGCTTGCCATTTCTCTGCCCCCAAACCATTTTGTACCTTTTTTGGTGTGTGCAAATATCGTTGTCAAAAGCATCTAATTAAAACTGGGCTATTTTGTGAACAGTTCCGGAAGCGTCTGCTATTGTCTGTGCTTTCACACTCTAAGGTAGACATTCTGATTGAGCCCCATTCTTGGTTCATTTTTAAATAACGTGACCTCTTGCCAACACTTGCTTTACCAGAAATATCCTCGGACCATGGCTGTTAATTTGCATCACGGAATTAAGAGAAAACGAATTGTTTTGTCCCGTCTGTGGACTGTGTGTTATTTAAAAAATAAAACAATAAAACCAGACCAGATCATTTGCTGTCCATATTTTATTTTAATTCTTTCAGGATATGTGGTCTTCGCAGGCTGGGCCCAGCATTTAGTGCCCATCCCTAGTTGCCCTTGAGAAGGTGATGGTGAACTGTCTTCCTGAGCCATTGCAGTCCCTGTGGTGTGGGTAAACCCGTAGTGCTGTTAGGTAGGGAGTTCCAGGATTTTGTCCATGTGGTGTAGGTACACCCACAGTGCTGTTAGGGAGGGAGTTCCAGGATTTTGTCCGTGTGGTGTAGGTACACCCACAGTGCTGTTAGGGAGGGAGTTCCAGGATTTTGTCCATGTGGTGTAGTTGCACCCACAGTCTGTTAGGGAGGGAGTTCCAGGATTTGTCCTTGTGGTGTAGGTACACCCACAGTGCTGTTAGAGAGGGAGTTCCAGGAGTTTGTCCCTGTGGTGTAGGTACACCCACAGTGCTGTTAGGGAGGGAGTTACAGGATTTTGTCCCTGTGATGTAGGTACACCCACAGTGCTGTTAGGGAGGGAGTTCCAGGATTTTGTCCCTGTGATGTAGGTACACCCACAGTGCTGTTAGGGAGGGAGTTCCAGGATTTTGTCCCTGTGATGTAGGTACACCCACAGTGCTGTTAGGGAGGGAGTTCCAGGATTTTGTCCCTGTGGTGTAGGTACACCCACAGTGCTGTTAGGGAGGGAGTTCCAGGATTTTGTCCCTGTGGTGTAGGTACACCCACAGAGCTGATAGGCAGGGAGTTCCAGGATTTTGTCCCTGTGGTGTAGGTAGACCCACAGTGCTGTTAGGGAGGGAGTTCCAGGAGTTTTTCCATCTGGTGTAGTAAAACCACAGTACCTTTATGGAGGGAGTTCCAGGATTTTGCTCCTGTGGTGTAGGTATACCCACAGTGCTGTTAAGGAGGGAATTCCTGGATTTTGTCCGTGTGGTATAGGTACACCCACAGTGCTGCAAGGTAGGGAGTTCCAGGTTTTTGTCTCTGTGGTGTATTTACATCCACGGTGATGTTAGGGAGGGAGTTCAAGGATTTTTTGCCAGTGACAGTGAAGGAACCGCCGATATTTTTCCCTGACAGGATGGTGAGTGACTTGGAGGGGAACCTCCAGGTGGCGGTTTTCATATGTATCTGCTGCCCTTGTCCTTCTAGATGGCTGTGGTCGGGGTTTGGCCTTTATCAGGTGGGCGTTCAGACCGCCAGGTCAGACAGCAAAGAGGAAAATCGTGGACGAAATTTTAAACACTGGTCGTCAGACCTGTAACTGATTTGATTTCGTTGTTTGTAGAAAATGTCCAATGGATTCTGTTAGAGTGCATGGTTTTACATTGCCTAAGGGGTGATTAGCACACAATCCGCTTGGATGAGCTTCGAAAGCTATTGATCTATTTAACTACATGAACAAGCACATGGTTGCGTATTGAATCTTACACATGTTCAACGACTTATTGCTCTCCAGGGCCAGGAACCGCTTTCCCTCTAAATGCAGTCCTGGGCTGTGCAGCCGCGATAATCCTTGCAATCTTTGTGGCAGTGACGGCGTGCTTGTTCGCCAGAAGAAGTAAGTGTTCGTCAAGAAAAAAAAAAAATAACTACCATTTTTCCAGGAAAAAAAAGGAGGAAAATTTGGCGGGAACCTGCAAACAAACCTAAACTCAAAATGCAGCATTAAGATTGCCGACAGCTATGGATGAATACATGATGAGGAATGAGGCCTTGTCTGAACTGAAAGGTCACTTTGACGCGGAAGATGTGAGTAAAGCAACTGGAACATCACACTCATTACTCGCGGTCATCAGTGACCCTCTGGATCACACGCCCCTTCCCTTTTGGTCTCACCCCCATCTCTCCTTCGAATGTCACCACTCACTGTGTATTTACGGTTTGTTCTCATCTGTCCTATCTGGCTTTGGTTTCAGGAACGGCCATTGCTTCAACTCCTGGAAAACCGGCCTAGTGGGTCCTTTGTGACTGGGCTTGTAAACCACACGCCCGGGCTTGTGACACGGCCTCAGATTCAAACACGGCAGCTGCTGGAGTTTGAAGCAAAGCCATTAATAATTCTAGAATTTTAAGCTTGTATCAGTACTGCTATCCGGGAATCTACAACGATTATAATTTATATATGCATTTTTTTTTTAAATGGTACACTAATGCTCTTTAGGGAAGCAAATCGGCCATCGTTGCCTGGTCTCGCCTACATGTGACTCCAGACAGACTGCAATATTGCTAACGCTTAAATGTCCTCTGAAATCGCCTAGACATTCGGTTCAAGAGCAATTTAGGTATGGTGAACAAACTCATGCGTTGCCAGGGAAACCGACATCCCATGGGACGATAAGCTGAAATGCGAAAAGTGACAAGAAATCTCAGTATATTTTGACCTCGACCTACAAATGGACATACAATCTTACATCTGAGCCCTTCCCTTTGGCCTAATATTGCATTAGGCTTCTCATTGGGAAGTGTTGGATTGACAGCGGCTTTACCAAATTCTCTGTAGGTATATTAAGCTGAGCAGGCTGGACTCCGGCCTCTCGGCTCCAAAACAAACGTCAAAAGTTTAGGCCAAGTTCGTAATTTTTTTTCTTGTAGCAGGATATCCATATCAGAGTTGAAACACCAACTCTCCAGTACTTCCTTCTACCGCCCCCTGGTCCATGACACCCCTTCATGAAATGAACCCACCCGATCTAGGGTCGTCAGTGACCTGATCTCCTGGGCAGATCTTCCTTCCATGCCTTCCAATCATATGGCCCAACCTCACTGAACAGTCAGCTTCCACCTCCACCCCAAATCTAAAAAGGTTACCTATCTTGTTCCATCCTATTGTTTCACCCTACTCCTAACCAACGGTACTTAATCATTCCTATCTCGATTCTAATTATTTCTTATACATCACTCCCTACCTACATCCATGACTCTGCTGATGCCTTCCGTCTCTTCAACAGTTTCTGGCTCTGCTTCCTTTTCGCCATGGATGTTCAATCAATCTGCCGGTCAATTCGCCACCAGGGCAGTCTGTTAACCCACCCCATACTTTCTCCTTGAATGGAGGACCAACAAATCACCGTGACGTTAAACAACATTTACTGCCGCTCCACTTACCTCCTTCAAATTAAACATGTCGCTCTGGGCACTGCTTGGGACCTAGCAACAGCTTCACTTCGCTCTTTTATAGAGGAGGCAATAGCATTAGTGCCATTGTTTACGGATTTAGTAATCATCTCTCCTCACATTCAAGAAATAATATACTGGCATTCGAAGCAGTTGAAAAGAGATTCAATGGGCTGATTCCTGGGATGAAAGTGTTGACTGATCGAGAACAGCTAAACAGGTTAAGCCTTTATTCATTCGAGTTTAGTAAAATGAGGGGTGATCATATTGAGACCTGCAAGATTGTGAGGGGACTTGACAGGGTGGGTGTTGTGAAGATGTTTTCACTAGTGGGGGAAATTCAAAGTAGGGGACATAGTTACAGCATAAGGGGGCACTCATTTAAAATTGAGCTGCATGTGGATTTCGTCTCTCAGAGGGTAGTGAATGTTTGGAATTCTCTACCCAAGAGAGTTGTGGAGTCTAAATCGTTGAAAGGATTTAAAGAGGATGTAGATAGATTTTTGAAATATTGGGGAGTTGAGGGCTATGAGGAGCTGGCACGAAAGAGGAGTTGAGGCCTGGGTCTGATCATCCATGATCTTTTTTAATGGCTGGGCAGGCTAGTGGGGCAGAATGGCCTACTCCTGCTCCTTTTTTGTATTCTGTCCTACGCCCTAATACAAATCATCCCTTTTGTTCCTCTGCACAGCCTCTGTGCTTTCGCCTGCGGAGAGAGAAACAGAGATAACATTTTGAATCGAATATGACTCATCATGCGCAAAGGTCCTGCTCTGTATCCCCTCCCCTACTGCAGATAGCCCTTTGTTCCATTCGCCAATATACAGGTGCCTAACCGTTCCCCTATTCATCTGGTCTGTTCACTTTAATGTGCCACGTTCCATTTTCAACAATCTGAAGACTTAAATGATCCTAGTCACACAACCACTTATCGCAGCTCTGCCTAGTGCAGTATCCACTCCCCACCATTCACCTGCATCAGTGATGATGGAGCTTCAGCGAAAGGTTTCAGAACCTAACTAGCTAGGTAGATACTTCCGAAAAGTTAAAGCCATCTACAAAATGCACCACTTCGAATACGCTTTTGGTCCTGTCCTTCTGTAAAAGAATTCAGAAGCACGTCCATCACCCAAAGAAAAGTGAGAACTCGAAGGCTTCTCTTTATTTCTCTCTGCTTTTTTTTCTGATTTTGTTGTCAAAACTGACAACACCATTAATAAAGGCAGACTTGATGCGTACAAGAGTGAAGGGGTAATAGAGAGAGTGATACGTGGGGAGGCTAGAAAGAGGCAATTAGATCGGGTGAAGTGTAAAGATCTGGATTATAAACACGGGCAGGAAATTATTTGTTTCTATGCTATTTATGTGTGTAACCCAAATCCTCTGGAGCACATCGGATATTCTACTGCCTTTGGACACCAAAATTGTCAGTGGAAGCTATTGATACTGAGACGCAAGTAGAGGAAACTGGGTTGGAGGCTATTATCAGTTAATTTCATGGTTTCCTACACCATAGCATGTGTATTAGTCACAAATCCTCATTATATTAGGAGCTAATTCATAAAACCTTTCAATGTATTAAATCCATAGAATGTTGAGCATTTGGAAAACTTTATCGAGTGCCTTACATTTTTCCCACTTTTTGCTTTATTGCAGGAAAAACAAAAAGACTAAATAATGAGAGGTAATGACATTGCTTTAGTTCTCCAGTATTTATAGAAGTGAGCAAAATGCACCACACGATATAACTCAATTTAGTAAAAGTTAAATATTTTCTTAAACCTGTGCATTGGAAAATAAAATATAATTTTGGGTGGAATATGTCTTACTAATCGCTAACTTTCTTTCATTTTACAGGTGTACAGCGTCTGCAAGTGAAATGGCAAATCAGCAAGATGGTGATCTCGTATGTAAGTACAGTAATCTTGACATTGACTGCATTTCTTGTCCAAAGATCATTGCTCTTTCTGACACTCTCCGTCACGGTCGTCTGAATGGTTTATGTAGCTATTTCCAAAATTCTCCTTTCTATATTTAATTAGAATTTATTTGATAGAAATAATATAGAATTAGAAACATTTCTAAAGATTGTTGATCGCTTGGTTACAAGAAACCTGGGTCGTATGGGATCAAATTGTTCATGGGTCATCAAACACACTGGATCCATTTTAGAGAGTTATACTACACACCCAGTATTCAGTTCTATTAAAGTCGTGGTTACAGGAAACCTGGATGATATGAGCATCAAATTGTTCGTGGGCCGGCACATCAAACACACGGGATCTATTTAAAAGTGGAAAAAACTCAGCAAGTCTGAGAGCATCTGTGGAGAGAAAGGCAGAGTTAAAATTTGGAGTCCGCATGGAGTCTTCTTCAGAGCTCTTGAAAGAGTTATACGCACTCGAAATGTTCTCTCTTTCTTTCTCTCCACGGATGCTGCCAGACCTGCTCAGTGTTTGTCCAGCATTTTCTATTCTTGTTTCAGATTACCAGCATCCGCAGAGCAGGCGTCTTTGGCTGCCTGCAGGTCATGCGTTTGAATTGGAATTGAAATTCACGATGTTCCTATAAAGAACAACACATCTGTAACACGGCTTACCCTCAATAGACAAGGAACTTGCTAGACCATTTATCCTCCATAAAAGCATGCAACAATTGAATCAAAATGCACGTGTCTTTCCTTTTCAGATCTTAACCAGAGTGTTGCCTCCAACCCGGAGATGAACGTAAGCACATAGTTGGAATATTGCTGTTAATCTCAGCCAGCTCCCGGAGAAATGGACGTAAACTTCTGATATTCTGAGTGGGAGGCAGAGAGTGAGTTAAGGGGTGGGGGGAAGGTGAACAGGGAAGAGCTGGAATTGCAGATCGAGGAAGAGAGAATGAACATTGAGAGAGAGGAAAAGGGTGGGAGAGCCAGAAATTGGGATAAAAAGACAAAAGCCTGAAATTTGGAAACACGAGGAAAGACAGGAGGCGCCAGAGTGATATAGAGAGGAACAAAAGAGCTGGGGGCAAACTGAGGAAGGGTGAGTGAAATTCAAAGGGAACATTCGACAGAGGAAATCAGACAATGAATCAGTGCACGATTGCACCATCGTTGAAGTGGACCGCCAAGGAGGAGGCCGTTCTGCCCATTGCCCAAGGGCTAGCAGCCTCACTTTCTCCTCCTTGCTTAGAACCGTGCCCATAGCACTGTAAAATCCTCATTCAAAAAATGTTTTTAAAACACTGCACGGGGTTGCCTTCAATCACCTTATCAGATAGTGTGCTCCAGATTCTGACAACTCTCTGATTGAAAAACAAGGCAACAACAATATATGCTCCTCTGCCCTCCAGTTTTATTTAATTCTCCAAATATTGTTGACTCCCTGCTGTTGTAGGATGGCCCAGGAGTTAGCGGGAAAATCGTCTTCCCTCTATCGACTCTGTTCAAACTGTCATCGCCGTGGAAACATTTCTCAGCTAAACTCATAGTTCGAAGCGATGATTCGTTTGTTTTAGCTTATTTTATTCTCCAAAGAAGCTCCACGTCCATTGAATTTACCAGTGAACCGACTTCTGTTTCACCCTTTTTTCTGAGGTCATTATCTCATTCCTGAAGTCTGGTGTTCAGGTTTCAAAAATAAGTTTTTCATGGGTTGTGGGCGGCGTCAGCGAGGCCTCCCGAAATCACCCTTAAAATGAGCGGCTTGCTTGGCCATGTCAGAGGACAGGTAAGAGCCAATCACTTTGCTTTTCGCTCAGGACTCACATGTGGGCCAGACCAGGTGAGGGCGGCAGATTTTCTTCTCTAGAAGACATGCGCGAACCAGATGGGTTGCTACAACAGACAATGGTAGCTTCATGAGGCCAGTTTCCAATTCCAGATTTAGTAAGTTAACTTGAATGAGTCTGATCAGTTAATTCAGTAAGTGTTAGTCAAGACTTCTGAATGACTAGTCCAAGGACGTGGTCACTAAGCCGCCGTCTCCCCAGATATGCCCGCAGTGCTCTAACCAATATATTACAAATCTGCAAACCGTCATCTTCCTCATTATAATCCTCCCGTCTTGTGTTCATGACTCAATCCAAATGATATGCTCTTTAAATCAATTTATTAGACTGTTCTGTCACATGGAAGGAATATAAAGCTCAGGAATTTAAATTTAGCCTGCGCCTGGTGATCAGCTTGTTCTCTTTGCTGTTATTATTTACTGTGTGTTACTCATCGCAGGAAATCTATTCTGAAGTGATTGAGAACGACAATGAGGAGATCAACTATGCATCGTTGAACCTGGCAGCCCTCAGTCGGAAAGATGCGGCCTCCACCTCTGATCCAGGCGCCAACTTCCCAGCTGACGTAGGAAATAAAACTACATTTCGTTTCTGTGGGTGCTTGATTTGTGATATGAACTAATGGGCGTAAAGAGGCAGAAGGAACACGAAAAGGGAGAAATGTCAAAAAGTTTGTAGCTGGAGGATAAAGAAAATAGAGAAGGAGCCTAGGAAATAACAAGAAAATTTAAAAAAAGGATGCAGAGACAGAGGAAAAAAGGCAGAGGACATGGGGACAGAGAGAGAGAGAGAGAGAGAGAGACGGAGAGACAGAGAGATAACATGGAGTTGGGGCAACGAGGGTGAGAGAGGGAGGGAGGGAGTCAATGAGAGAGACAGAGACAGAACATGGGGCTTGGAGAGCGAGAGAGAGAGAGCCTGGGAGAGGGAGAACGTGAGTGATAGAGACGGGGAGAGAACATGGGGCTGTAGTTTAATGGATTGTCAGAGGAAGGGAGGAGAGCATGGGGGTGATAAAAGGCGAATCGGGTGAAAGGTGATCTTACCCACTTGTGCCCTTGTGTTGCTTTCCTTGCAGAAGAAGCGTTCTGAATTAGCAAAGAGCGAGCATCAAGATATCACCTACGCAGCTGTGAGAGTTGGCTCGGGTGAACCACAATGAATGGACAATGCGTCGCATTATATTCTGTAAACTGTTCAGCCTGCATGTTCCCGAAACACTTGGACTAAGTGCGAACGTGGCCACTTACGGGACCTGTATTAAGTCTTGTACTTAAAGATTTTTTTGAGAGATTATAAATTTGCTTGAAGCACTTTTTTTAATGTTGCAATATATTCTACGCTCAATGACTGTGTTTATAATGAACTTTGAATGATTTTTTTCTATATCTGGTAGCAATAATCCAGATTGAAATGATTCAAAAAAGTAACAATTTCAGTGTAGCTTTGATACAAATATCCAAGTTGGGGCCATAAGCATAATTTCTGCGTTGGAAATTGTCTATCTGATAGACTCAACAGAGTAGTTAGCAATTAAGCTCTTGCAATAAATGCTCATTTAGTAGTACAGGACTCGATTATTGTTGCGAAAATAGACCCACTGCCAAAGCTTTTCGCCTTACACTCATCAGGAAAGCTCTCGAGAAATTACCAACAGGAAAGGGGGAGTGACAATGTATACTCCAATTGTAACAGTAGTTACACATGTAACGCCAGGCCGCCTCGTTTTGTACATGCAGCGGGTTATTTCCTGTGTGTCATTCATCGCAGAGACTCTATTCTGAAGTGCTACAGAACGACAATGAGGAGTTAAACTATGCATTTGTTGAACCTGGAAGCCCTCAGTTGGAAAGAAGAGGCCTCCACTTCTGCTTCAGGCGCCAACTGCCCAGCTGAAGTAGCAAAAAAAAAACTACATTTCTGTTCTGTGGGTGCTTGAATTGTGTTATGTTTTTTTTTTTCCTCATAGCTGACAGAGTTGAATATAGAGTGCGTGTTAAAGCATTTATTAAAAGGGGAAGGGAACTGCTTTGAGCTGTGAATGTTAAGGGCGCTGCTTATTTAGGGATTCACTTCAATAAAATCATGAGCTCAGCAAGCCACAAACATATGTGTGTGCACCAGAATAGAAATGCAGCTGGACCACAAAATGTAATGTCATTCATTTTTAAACTCAAGAACACCTGCATCTCGCCGATCATGTAAATGCAGAAATACACGTCCCATGAGGATTTTAAGACTTTCCATTTTGTGTGTTGTTCCTTTGATGTATGTGGATACCATATGCAACACACCTTTGTCCTTTAAGCTTCTTTCTGCACTCAGCCGTGTCTACTTAATAACTCGATGGACACTTTACTAAAGAAGCAAGCGGCTCTCTAACGCTGAAGGCAGTAAGCAACTTCAAATGACAATGGGGCCTTAGTTTTCTGGTTAATACATGCTTAAGCGAATGAGACTATAGCATCGGAGTTTTCCTAACTCCGTGAGGTCTGTTCAGTTGAAAGGGAGGTGTTGATTTGGTGCTGATGTTAATCGGCTTACAGTCAGGAAGCCTAGGACAACGTTCTGAGACCCGGGTTCAAATCTCACCAAAGAAGGTGGCGGGTTGTAATTAAGTTAATTAATAAAACAACAAGAATTTTATTTAAAAAAAACAGTTCACGAAAGATTGAATTGAAATCTAGTCTCAGCAAAGGAGAACATCAACGCATCTCCTTTGCTTATGTATTTCTGTGAGGGAGATTCGCAGTCCTTATGCCATTCCAGACCACAGCAGAGTGGCTGAATTTTAACTGCATCAAGGCAACTTATGGATGGGCACAAATATTGCTCTTTCTGTTGACGACCGCGTCACAGAATCTCACTTTGCAGAAGAGGCCCTTCGGCCCATCGAGTCTGCACCGACACACCTTGACCCACCTCCCTCATCACACTTACCAACACTTGTCCCATAGCCCTGAATGTTATGAACGAATAATAAGGCTAAAGAAGGGTCACATCTGTTGGTTAGCCTGTTGCTTCATCTAAAAGAGAAAATACACATGTTGTGTGTCCTTTATACAACCCGTGTTGATTTACGTTGATGAACCCAGCACTTTCCCAGCCCTTGTTATTCACCACCGCCGGCCCCCACGCCTTGCATATCGTTTAAGACAAACTGCACAGCACTAATAATTAAACAGGACGGCCTGTGGTTACTAGGAATCCTTTACACTCTTTCTTGTGGAAAGCTAGTGCAATTTAAAGGTACCAGCTACTCGCGAAAGCAAACATCTCGCTCTTATCTAAGGGAGACTGCAAGATTAGAGCAAACCCTTCAGATGTCTTAAACTTCACCCCCCCTTAGTGATCTGAGAATCTTTAATCACTGTTGCCTCCCAAACTTAGTTTCTTTTCTTTGTCCTGACGGCTTATTTTTAAAACTAAAATTATTAAACACCCTGTCCTTTTCGTGTTAAGCCATTGTTTAGTGATGGGCAATAAGTGACGTTCTCACACGGATATTCATGGCTCCAACTCAACAACCTAATGTACATTTTGTGCATTTGTTTACATGCGTTATATCCCAGAATGGCATGCAGAATGATGCCAACAATATGTCTTCAATCCCCGTACCGGCTGCCGTACATCGTTAGCTTATGTAGCTAGAACTATCAGTTGCCAAAGTTGTCGGGCCAGCTAGGCTGGTGAGGCCACAGCTGGAGTGCTGTGTGCAGTTCTGGTCGCCACGCAATAGGAAGGATGTGACTGCACTGGAGGGGGTGCAGAGGAGCATTCACCAGGATGTTGCCTGGGCTTGGAGTGTTTCATTTTGACGAGAGGCTGGATAGGCTGGGGTTGGTTTCCCTTCGAGCAGAGAAGGCTGAGGGGCGACCTGATAGAGGCATTCATAATTATGAGGGGCATAGATAGGGTAGAGAGGAAGGAACTTTCCCTCTGTGTGGTGTCAAATTAAGGTAAGGGGCAGGAGGTTTTGAGGAGATTTGAGGAACATTTCATTCACCCAGAGGGTGTTTGGAATCTGGAACTTACTGCCTGAGGTGGTGATAGAGGCAGGAACACTCACAATGTTTAAGAAGCATTTAGATGAGCACTTGAAACGCCAGAGCATACAGGGCTGTGGGCCTAGTGCCGGGGAAATGTGGTGAACATAGAGAGGTGCTTGATGGCCATCGCAGAAACGATGTGCTGTCGCACTTTATGACTCCACGCCTATGGTCTTTTGGGGTTATGGCTAATACGATGATAATAACTGTTCAATGGTCATTACTCGTTTATTTGGCCACTGGTATTTGCGCTAGGCCGCTGGTTGTAATATCTCTATTAACCTTATACACCCCCACTATTTAACTCCATATATCTAAACATCTGTCCGTTATGCTTCTTTGGAAATAGTCAGTTAGAAACTTTTGAACTAATATTCGGGTGCTCCTATCCTGCGCTGCACATAAGGATATCTAATTGGAAGAGCAGTTGTTTTCTGGGGCACTTGAGATGATAGAGGATATCCCGCTGAGCGAGCAACCGGGTACAAGTGATGTGGAAAGGGGGCAGTAGGAAAAGATTGGCTTCACCGCTAAGTAATTCGTGCGACATTAGTGAGAATATCTCACGGGACCTACCGCAATCTGTGGTATGCAGGACGCTAAAGCAGGGCGCCATTGCTCAGCACTCGATGCACTCAAATGCCCTTGGATTCTTGCAGACACCATAGTGATACCTATCCTGCAGTGGTCTTGCTTTTGAACTTCCAGAATACTGAACCAGTGATACTGAATGAACCGCCCTGTATTTACAAGTCCGGATAGTATGTCTCATTCCCGAGGCCAAGGCCAGGGTAGGAAGACCATAAGATAAGACATAGGAGCAGCAGTTAGGCCTTTCGGCCAATCGAGTCTGCTCCGCCATTCAAACATGGCTGATAAGTTTCTCAACCCCATTCTCCCGCCTTCTCCCCGTAACCTTTGACCCCCTTACCAATCAAGAACCTATCTATCTCAGTCTTAAATACAATCAATGACCTGGCCTCCACAGCCTTCTGTGGCAATGAATTCCATAGATTCACCACTCTCTGGCTAAAGAAGTTTCTCCTCATCTCTGTTCTAAAAGGTCTTCCCTTTACTCTGAGGCTGTGCCCTCGGGTCCTAGCCTCTCCTACTAATGGAAACATCTTCCCCACGTCCACTCTATCCAGGCCTTTCAGTATTCTGTAAGTTTCAATCAAATCCCCCCCTCATCCTTCTAAACTCCATCGAGTATAGACCCAGAGTCCTCAAACTGAAAAGTGGGAAAGTTAACTGACACATCGCATCAGTGATGTATAAATGTAGTGAGCTGACCCGGAATACATACATTGGTTCGATTATTTTAATTAGTTAGAGTTAGGGAAGATAACAGAGTCATAGCAACCCCGTTCTCATGGGTTAGACTGCACATTGTAAGAGGGGTGACAGTCAGGGACTAACAAGCACAGATGTGGATATGGAGCAAGTTCCATCTGTTTGCAGATTCAGAAAGGAGGAACACAATGGGGCAGGAGGCTAACGGAAGCACATGGTGGATCCAAGAATAAAATGCAGCTGAGTCAGCAGTGAATCACATTGCCACGGGGTTCATCTGCCAAACAAGATGTGGGAACAGTGTGAGAATGCTTCTGTCCAGTTTCAACTCCTGTGCTTGACTGCTTAATGGAAACTAATGTGGACATTTATTACTGCAGATCACACAACTGGAACAGCATTAAAACAGGTAGTTCCTCTGAAAGTACCATCACCCAGATACTGGTGTGGAAATGCTCAGTGAAATTTCAAAGGTTACGGGGAGAAGGCGGGAGAATGGGGTTGAGGAACTTATCAGCCATGACTGAATGGCGGAGCTGACTGGATGGGCCAAATGGCCTAATTTCTGCTCCTATGTCTTATAGACTTATGGTCTTATGGTCTTATGAAAGACACGATTTTGAAATTGCCCGAACATCAGCAGCCTATACCTCCCGGATGCCTGGGCATGTGAAGCCAAAAGATCATCGCCAATCACAAGTTAGCAGGGGTGGACCTCCCACAAAATAGTGGACACTACTGTGTCGGAACAAGTCCCAATAGCACCGAACCCGCAAATCCCACTAACACTGAACCCCCAAATCACATTGACACTGAACGCCCAAATCCCACTAACACCAAACCCCCAAATCCCACTAACACCGAACCCCCAAATACCACTAACACTGAACCCCCAAATCCCACTAACACTGATCCCCCAAATCCCACTAACACTGAAACCCCAAATCCCACTAACATCGAACCCCCCAAATCCCACTAACACTGAACCCACCAATCCCACTCTAACTGAACCCACAAATTGTAATAACACTTTACCCCAAACCACACTCTCACTGAACCCCACCCAAATCCCAATGACACGTGGGCCTGAAAGCATGCTTTCAATGAACCCCCAAATCACATTATCACTTAATCCTCAAATCCCACTAACACTTAGGCCCCAAGCAGCATGATCACTGAACACCCCCCTAAATTCCAACAACACCTAGGCCTGAAAGCACAATTTCACTGAAATCCCTAATCCCACTAACACTGAAACCCCTGAATCCCTCTAATACTTCGGTCTGAAAACCAACTATCAGTGAGCCCACAAATCCCACATACACTTTGGCCGCAACTCCCAATCTCACTGGATGCACAACTCTCACTAACACTTAACCCCCAAACAATTTTATCACGAAACACACAAATACCACCAAAGTTTCCACGCCACTACCCCTGAAGTCCCAAATCCTACTATCACTGAAGTCCCAAATCCCGCTATCACTAAACCAACAAATCCCACTAACCCTTTGGCCCCAAACCTGTCCCCCAACAAATCCCAAAAACAGGTAGGCCTGAAAGCACATTGTCACTGAACCCCCCAAATCAATCTAATACTTAGGCCTGAAAATCAAATACCATTGGACATACAAAACTCAATAATGCTGAACCCATAAATCCCACTAACATTTAAGCTCAAAACTGCACTCTCACTGGACCCACAATTCCCACTAAATCTTTGCCCCCAAATGCCACTATCACTAAACCTGGGAATACCACTAACACTGAACCCCCAACCCAATTATCACTTAAACCACAAATCCCATTAACATTTAGGAGCCAAACTAAACTATCACTGAAGCTCCAAATCCCTCTAATATTTAGGTCAGAAAAACAACTATTCCTGAAAAAAATCCCACTAACACGTTGGCCCAATCCCAATTATCACTGAACCTACAAATCCCACGAACACTTAGGCCACAAACCGCACTGTCAATGAACCCCCAAATCCCAATAACACATAGGCCTGAAATCACACTTTCACTGAAAGCCCTACTGCTACTAACACAGAATCCCCAAATCCCACTGTGACTTTAGCCACAAATCCCAATTTCACTGAACCCACAAATCTCATTAACCTATGTCCCAATTTCACTGAACCTCAAAAACAATTATAAATGAACCCAAAAATCCCACTAACACTTAGGCCCGAAAACCACCATCACTCAACCCACAAATCTCATTAACACTTCGGCCCGAAAACCACTATCACTGAACCCAGAAATCCCGCAAAAACGTAGGCCCAAATCTACTAACACTGAACCCACAAATCCCACCAACACTTAGGCATCAAATCCCACTAACATTGAACGCACAAATCCCACTAGCATGTAGACCCCAATTCCCAATACCACTGATACCACAAATCCCACTAACACTTTGGCTCCAAATTGAAATATCACTGAAACCACAGATCCCAATATCATTACAGCCCCTAAATCTCACTATCACTGAACCACCCAAAATCACAATAACATTAGGCCCCCATTCCCAATAGCACTGAACCCACATATCCCGCTAACTCTTAAACTCCAAAACCCCCCAGCACTTAACCCACATATCCCACTAACACTTAGGCCCCAGACCCCACTATCATTCAAATCAAAAATGCCAGTAACACGTAGGCCCCAAATCACACTAACACAGAACTCACAAATCCCACTAACACTTGGCCTCAAATTCTACTAACACTGAATCCAGAAATCCAACAAAACTTAGGAACCAATCATTGAACCCTCAAATCCAACTAACACTTAGGCGCCAATTCCACCATCACTGGACTCACAAATCCCGCTAACACTTGGTCTCAAATTGCATTAACACTGAATCCAGAAATCCCACTAACACTTTGGCTCCAAATGCCACTAGCATCACTGAGCCCACAAATCCCATTAACACTTGGACCCAACTTCTACTATCGCTGCACCCAGAATTCCCACTAATACTTAGGCTCCAAACTGCACTCTCACTGAACACACAAATCCCACTAACAATTTGGCCCCAATCCCCAATACCACTGTCCCAACAAATCTCACGAACACTGAACACCCAAACTCTCACTGAAACCACAAATCCACTAAAACATAGGCCCCAAATCCCACTAACACGGACCCCACAAATTCCACTAACACTTGGCCGCAAATTATACTATCACTGCACCCAAAATGCCCACTAACAATTAGGAGCTAAATTGCAATAACACTGAACCCAAAAATCACATTAAAACCTGGCACCAAATTCCACTATAACAGAACCCAGAAATTCCACCAACACTTAGGCCCTATATCCCACTAACCCTGGACCCACAAATCCCTCTACACTTAGTCCCCAAACCTCACTCTCACTGAAACCACAAATTCTACTAACACTTAGGCCTCAAACGACACTATAACTGAACCCTCCCAAATCCCAATAACACATAAGCCTGAAAGCACACTTTCATGAAACCCCTAATCCGAATATGGCTGAACGTCCTAATCCCTCTAATACTTTGGACTGAAAACCAACTATCACTGAATCCACAAATTCCGCTAACACTGGGTCTCCAATACGCACTCTCACTGAATGCACAAATCACATGAACAATTTGTCTCCAAATCCCACTAACACTGAACACACAAATCCCCCTAACACTTAGGCCCCAAATTCCAATATCACTGAACACACAAATCCCACTAACACTTAGGCCCCAAATTCCTCTGTCACTGAAACCACAAATCCCATGAACATTTAGGCTCTAAATACCACTTGCACTGTACCCACAAATCCCAATAACGCTTTGGTCCCAAACCGCACTCTCACTGATCTCACAAATTCTACTACGACTGATTCCCCCAAATCACAGTAATATTTTGGCCTGTGACCATACTATTACTGAACCCCCAAATCCCACTAACATGTAGATCTGACAGCACACTATCACTGAACTGCCAAATTGCACGAACACTTAGGCTCCAAATCCTACTACCACTGAAACCCCAAATGCCACTCCTAATTAGGCCTGAAAACCAACTATCACTGAGCCTACAAATGAACCACTGACAATGAACCCACAAATGCCACTATCACTGAAATCTCCAATCCCAATAACACATAGGCCTGAAAGCACAGTATCACTGAACTCCCTAATCACACCAACAATGAACCCACAAATCAGACTATCATTGAACCCAGAAATCCCACTAACATGTTGGCCTAAACACAGGCTTTCACTGAACTCCCTAATCCCATGAGCACTGAACCCCCAATTTACAATATTAGTCAACACCCAAATCTCTCTAACACTTAGGTCCCAAACTGCACTATCACTGCACCGCGCAAAATCCCAACAACACATCGGCCTGAAAGCACACTTTCACTGAAACCCCTAATCCAATGATCACTGAACTCTAATACTTAGACCTGAAAACCAACTATCACTGAATCCAGAAATCCCAGTAACACAGAACCCACAAATCCCAATAACACATAGGTACAAAATCCCACTAACACTGAACCCACAAATCCCACTAGCACTTTGGTTTAAAACTGCACTCTCACTAAACCCAAAATCCCACAATCACTTGGCCCCAAATTCCACTATCACTGAACTAACAAATCCCTCTAACATGTTGATGCCAAATCCCACTATCACTGAGACCACAAAACCCAATTACACTTAAGCCCCAAATACCACTACCTCTGAACTCACAAATCCCACAAACCTTTAGACCCCCATTTCCGCTGTCACTGAACCCACAATTCCCACTAAATCTTTGCCCCCAAATGCCACTATCACTGAACCCGGGAATCCCACTAACACTGAACCCCCAACCCAATTATCACTTAAACCACAAATCCCATTAACACTTAGGAGCCAAACCAAACTATCACTGAAGCTCCAAATCCCTCTAATATTTAGGTCAGAAAAACAACTATTCCTGAAAAAAATCCCACTAACACTTTGGCCCAATCCCAATTATCACTGAACCTACAAATCCCACGAACACTTAGGCCACAAACCGCACTGTCAATGAACCCCCAAATCCCAATAACACATAGACCCGAAAGCACACTTTCACTGAAAGCCCTACTGCTACTAACACAGAATCCCCAAATCCCACTATGACTTTGGCCACAAATCCCAATTTCACTGAACCCACAAATCTCATTAACCTATGTCCCAATTTCACTGAACCTCAAAAGCAATTATAAATGAACCCAAAAATCCCACTAACACTTAGGCCCGAAAACCACTATCACTCAACCCACAAATCTCACTAACACTTCGGCCCGAAAACCACTATCATTGAACCCACAAATGTCACTAACACATGGGCTCCAAATCCCACTATCATTGAACCCAGAAATCTTACAAAAACATTGGCCCAAATCTACTAACACTGAACCCACAAATCCCACCAACACTTAGGCATCAAATCCCACTAACATTGAACGCACAAATCCCACGAGCACGCAGGCCCTAATTCCCAATACCACTGATACCACAAATCCCACTAACACTTTGGCTCCAAATTGAAATATCACTGAAACCACAGATCCCAATATTATTATGGCCCCTAAATCTCACTATCACTGAACCACCCAAAATCACAATAACATTGGACCCCAATTCCCAATAGCACTGAACCCACATATCCCGCTAACTCTTAACCCCCAAATCCCGCCAGCACTTAACCCACATATCCCACTAACACTTAGGCCCCAGACCCCACTATCATTCAAATCAAAAATGCCAGTAACACGTAGGCCCCAAATCACACTAACACAGAACCCACAAATCCCACTAACACGTGGCCTCAAAGTCCATTAACACTGAATCCAGAAATCCAACAAAAACTTAGGAACCAATCATTGAACTCTCAAATCCAACTAACACTTAGGTGCCAATTCCACCATCACTGGACCCAAAAATCCCACTAACACTTAGGCTCCAAATGCCACTATCACTGAACACACAAATCCTACCAAAACCTAGCTCCCAAATCCCACTAACATCACTGAACCCACAAATCCCATTAACACTTGGCCCCAACTTCTACTATCGCTGCACCCAGAATTCCCACTAATACTTAGGCTCCAAACCGCACTCTCACTGAACACACAAATCCCACTAACAATTTGGCCCCAATCCCCAATACCACTGTCCCAACAAATCTCACGAACACTGAACACCCAAACTATCACTGAAACCACAAATCCCACTAAAACATAGGCCCCAAATCCCACTAACACGGACCCCACAAATTCCACTAACACTTGGCCGCAAATTATACTATCACTGCACCCAAAATGCCCACTAACAATTAGGAGCTAAATTGCAATAACACTGAACCCAAAAATCACATTAAAACCTGGCACCAAATTCCACTATAACAGAACCCAGAAATTCCACCAACACTTAGGCCCTATATCCCACTAACCCTGGACCCACAAATCCCTCTACACTTAGTCCCCAAACCACACTCTCACTGAAACCACAAATTCTACTAACACTTAGGCCTCAAACGACACTATAACTGAACCCTCCCAAATCCCAATAACACATAAGCCTGAAAGCACACTTTCACTAAACCCCTAATCCGAATATGGCTGAACGTCCTAATCCCTCTAATACTTAGGACTGAAAACCAACTATCACTGAATCCACAAATTCCGCTAACACTGGGTCTCCAATACGCACTCTCACTGAATGCACAAATCACATGAACAATTTGTCTCCAAATCCCACTAACACTGAACACACAAATCCCACTAACACTTAGGCCCCAAATTCCAATATCACTGAACACACAAATCCCACTAACACTTAGGCCCCAAATTCCTCTGTCACTGAAACCACAAATCCCATGAACATTTAGGCTCTAAATACCACTTGCACTGTACCCACAAATCCCAATAACGCTTTGGTCCCAAAACGCACTCTCACTGATCTCACAAATTCTACTACAACTGATTCCCCCAAATCACAGTAATATTTTGGCCTGTGACCATACTATTACTGAACCCCCAAATCCCACTAACATGTAGATCTGACAGCACACTATCACTGAACTGCCAAATTGCACGAACACTTAGGCTCCAAATCCTACTACCACTGAAACCCCAAATCCCACTCCAAATTAGGCCTGAAAACCAACTATCACTGAGCCTACAAATGAACCACTGACAATGAACCCACAAATGCCACTATCACTGAAATCTCCAATCCCAATAACACATAGGCCTGAAAGCACAGTATCACTGAACTCCCTAATCACACCAACAATGAACCCACAAATCAGACTATCATTGAACCCAGAAATCCCACTAACATGTTGGCCTAAACACAGGCTTTCACTGAACTCCCTAATCCCATGAGCACTGAACCCCCAATTTACAATATTAGTCAACCCACAAATCTCTCTAACACTTAGGTCCCAAACAGCACTATCACTGCACCGCGCAAAATCCCAACAACACATAGGCCTGAAAGCACACTTTCACTGAAACCCCTAATCCAATGATCACTGAACTCTAATACTTAGACCTGAAAACCAACTATCACTGAATCCAGAAATCCCAGTAACACAGAACTCACAAATCCCAATAACACATAGGTACAAAATCCCACTAACACTGAACCCACAAATCCCACTAGCACTTTGGTTTAAAACTGCACTCTCACTAAACCCAAAATCCCACAATCACTTGGCCCCAAATTCCACTATCACTGAACTAACAAATCCCTCTAACATGTTGATGCCAAATCCCACTATCACTGAGACCACAAAACCCAATTACACTTAAGCCCCAAATACCACTACCTCTGAACTCACAAATCCCACAAACCTTTAGGCCCCCATTTCCGCTGTCACTGAACCCACAAATCGCACTAACACTTTGGCACTAAATCCAACTATCCCTGTGCCCACAAATCCCACTGAATCCTAAACTTAAAACCGAACTCTCACTGAAACCACAAATGCATCTAATACTTAGGCCTGAAAGCCAACTATCATGGAACCCACAAGTCCCACTGACATGGAAACCTCTAATCCCAATAACACATAGGCCCCAAATCCCACTCTCACTGATCCACGCCGAATCACATTCACCCATAGGCCTCAAAGCACAATATCACCAAACACCAAAATCCCACTAATACGTAGGCCTCAAAACCAACTTTCACTTGATCCACAAATCCCACTAACACTGAACCCACAAATCCCACCAATACTTAGAACTGAGACAATCACTGAACCCCCAAATCCCTCTAACACTGAAACACCAAATCGTTCTAACTCTGAACCCACACGTCCCACTAACACTTTGTCCTAAAGCACAACTACCGCTGAACCCACAAATCCCATTGACACTTAGGCCCCAAATCCCACTATCACCAAGTCCACGAATCCCACTACCACTGAAACCACCAATCCCATTAACACTTATGCCCGAGCTGCACTATAACTGAACACCCCCTCCCAATCTCAATAGTACGTAGGCCTGAAGCTCCACTTTCAATGAAACCCTTAATCCCACTCACAGTGAAACCCCAAGTCCCACTATTACTTAACCCACAAATCCCAATAACACTTAGGCCCCAAATCCCTCTATCACTCAACCTACAAATCCCACTTAACCTAAACACCCAAACCAATTATTACTGAACCCCCAAATCCCACTAACACTGAAACCACAAATCCCAACAACACTGTGTCCCAAAAGTGCAACATCATTGTAACCCCAAATTCCAATAACATGCAGGCCTGAAATCACACTTTCACTGACACCTCTAATCCCACTAATAGTTAGGCCTGAAAATCAACCATCAATGGACCCACAAATCTCACGAACACTGAATGCATAAACCCCACCATCACTTAGGCTCCAGATTGCACTATCACTGAACCAACAAATTCCACTACCATTTAGGCACCAAATCCCATTAAAACTGAACCCACAAATCCAAATAACACTTAGGCACCAAATTCCACTATCACTGAACACACAGATTCCACGAACACTCAATCACCAAACCAATAATCACTCAAACCACAAATCCCAATAACATTTAAGGCTCAAATCCCACTATGTCTGAACCCAAAAATCCCAATAACACATTGGCCCGAAAGCACACTAGCACTGAATTTGCTAATCCCACTAACACTGAACCCCAAATCCCAATAACACTGAAAGCAAAGATCCCAATAACACATAGACTTGAAAGCAGACTACCACTGACCTCCCTAATCCAATTAACACTGAACCTACAAATCCAACTGACACTTAGAAGCCAAATTACACTATGATTGAACCCACAAATTCTACGAGCACTGAACCCCAAATCCCTCTAATGATTAGGCCTGAAAACCAATTATCACTCATCCCACAAATGCCAATAACACTGAATCCACAAAGCGCCCAAAACCTAGAACCCAATTCCCACTATCACTGAACCCAGAAATCCCAACAATACTTAGGCCTGAAAGCACACTATGACTGAATTTACTAATCCCACTAACACTGATCCCGCAAATCCCACTAACATTTAGGCCCCAAACCGCAGTCTCACTGAACCCCGCCCCTCCCCGAATCCCACTAACATTTAGGTGCCAAATCACTGAACCACCCCTAATCACATTATGACGTGGGCCTGAAAGCACATTATCACCAAACCCCAAAATCCCTCTAATAATTAGGCCGGAAAACCAACTATCACTGGATCCACAAATCCCACTAACACTGAACCCACAAACCCCACTAACACTTAGTTTCCAAATCTCACAAACACTGAGCCTACAAATCTCACTAATACTGCACCCACAAACTCAACTAATACTGAACCCACAAACACCACTAACACTGAACCCACAAACCCCACTAACACTTAGTTTCCAAATCTCGCTAACACTGAACCCACAAATCCCACTAACGCTGCACCCACAAACCCCACTAACACTTAGTTCCCAAATCTCACTATCACTGAACCACAAATCTCACTATCGCTGAGCGCACAAACCCCATTAACACTTAGGCCCCAAACCGCACTCTCACTGAACCACCCCTAAACCAAATAACACTTAGGCCTGAAAAGCAACTATCACTGAATCCACAAATCCCACAAACACTGAACCCACAAATCCCAGTTACACTTATGCCCCAAATGCCACTATCTCTGAACCCACAAATCCCATTAACACTGAGCCCCCAAACCAATGATAATTAACCCCACAAATCTCAATAATGCTTAGACCTGAAACCCAAGTATCAGTGAACCTGAAAATCCCACTAACACTGAATATAGAATACCAACAACACTGAGTCCCCAAACTGCAAAATCACTGTAATCCCAAATCCCAATATCACCTAGGCCTAAAAACACACTTTCACTGAAACTCGTAACCCCACCATCACTGAACTCCCCAAATCCCTCTAATGCTTGGGCCTGAAAACCAACTGTCACTGAACACACAGATCCCACTAACACTGAACCTCTCTAAAGGAGTAAGAGAGAGAAGGGGGATTAGAAATAGAGGGGGAAATTAAACATGGGGGATTAGACAGAGAGAGATTGGAGGGGATTAGAGGGGAGGGCAGAAATTAGCCAGAGTATGAAATTAGCCAGAAGTGGGAGTGTGGGGGGGGTATTACAAAGAGAGGTGTAATTAGAAAGAGGGAGGTAATTAGACAGAGAGGGGGAATTGGACAGAGGTGGAGAATTAGACAGAAGGGGAATTAGACAGAGAGAGAATTAGACAGAGTGGGGATTAGACAGAAAGGGAAAGTTAGCAAGGGGCAAATTAGGAAGAGGTGGAATATTTGGAAGGGGAGGGGGAAATTAGGCGGGGTGGCGTGGTTAGACAGAAAGGGCGGGATAAGGAAAAGTGACCGAATTAGACAGGGATGGGCGGGCGGTTAGACGGATGGGGAGAGATTGCGGTGGGGAAATTAGACAGATGTGAGGGGGAGTTAATCAGAGAAGGGATTAGACAGAGAAGGGGAGTTAGGGAGAGGGGGCATATAGAGAGAGGGGGAGTTGGAGAGAGATGGAGAGTTAGAGAGAGAGGGAGAGTTAGAAAGAGAGAGTGGGGGAATTAGAGATAGAGGAGGGGAGTTAGAGAGAGAGAGTGGCAGTTAGAGAGAGTGGGGGACTTAGAGAGAGAAAGGGGGATTTAGGGAGAGAGAGAAAGGGAGGAGTTAGGGAGAGAGAGGATGGATTGGGAGAGAGAGGGGGGTTAGGTAGAAAGGGGGAGTTAGGGAAAGAGAAAATGAGGAGTCAGAGAGAGAGGGGGAGTTCGAGAGAGAGAGGGTAGTTAGGGGGAGAGAGATGGGGGAGTTAGAGAGAGAGAGGGGGGAAGTTAGGGAGAGAGAGTGGGGAGTTCGGGAAAAAGGGAGAGGAAGTGGGAGTAAGGGAGAGAGAGGTGTGATGGAGTTAAGGAGAGAGGGGCGAGTTAGGGTGAATGAGTGGGAGTTAGTGAGAGAAGGGATTAGTGAGACAAGAGGTTAGAGAGTGGGATTTAGAGAGACATAGGGGCAGTTAGAGAGAGGGTGATCAGATAGAGTGAGAGGTGGTAATTAGAGAGGGGAGTAGTACAGGCAAAGGGAGCAGAAATGGTTACAAAGTGAATTTTTGCTGGGGTATGTTAGGCATGGATAGGTTGCAAATTTGTGGGGCCAAAAACTGGGAGGGGGGGACATAATATTTTGCAAAATATTGAGCGGGGGGGGGAAATTGCGAGGGTCGGGGGGGGACTTGGGTGGGACAGACAACAATTGCACGGGGGGGGGGGGGTCAATATTAGCGAGGTTGCCAAAAGCTGCAGAGGGGCAAAATCTGCAGCTGGCGTACAGCCGAGAGATGGCAAAAATTGCGGACGGGGTCAGAAATCGCGGGTAAATTTGCAGGGGGCAAAATTTGGCGGGGAGCATATTTGCGAGGGGCCCATATTGTGGGGAGGGTCGAAAATTTGCTGAAGGGGGAGAATTGCGGGGGCGGGGGGGCAAAAATGGAGAGGGGAGGGCAAAGAGTGCCGTTGGGCAAAAGTGTGGGAGAGGTAATGGTGCAGGGGGTGCAAATAGTGCAAGGGGTGCAGGGCGGTGCAAATACTGCAGGGGAGTGCAAATAGCGCGGGGGTGGGGTGCAAATAGTGCAGTGAGGGCAAAAAGTGCAGGGATGGCAAAAATTTACTACCATGACCAGGCACAGGCAAGAGGACTTAATTTTCATTGTGTTTGTGCATTGAGTTACGTTGGGGTGTGAGGTTGCAATACTTTTCTCATCAGACAAGAATCTTAAACAACTCACTCTTTAGGGTTTTGACTACACTGAGCTGTACTGTGTACTGTGCACGCGCAATTCAAGTTTTTCTTCATCCCACAGACTTGACTCAAGTGCTTCCATAAAACAAACAAACAAACAACAGATCAATGTAATAAAACACTGGTGAGGCCACAACCGGAGTGTTGTGTGCAGCTCTGGTCACCACATTACAGGAAGGACGTAGTAGATTTGGAGAGAGTACAGAGGAGGTTTACAAGAATGTGGCCAGGGTTAGAAAAGTGTAGCTACGAGGAGAGATTGGATAGGTTGGGGTTATTTTCCTTGGAACAAGGAAGGCTGAGAGGTGACTTGATTGAGGTGTACAAAATTTTGAGGGGCATAGATAGAGTGGACAGGATGAAATTGTTTTCCTTGGTGGAGAATTCTAGAACCAGGGGGCGTAGATTCAAATAAGTGGCAGAAGGTGTAGGGGGGACATAAGGAAGAAGTTTTTTATGCAGAAGGTAGTGGGTGTCTGGAATTCTCTGCCCAAGTTTGTGGTAGAGACTGAAACTCTAAATTCTTTTAAATAGTACCTGGATCTGCACCTTAAGTGCTGTAAGCTGCAGGGCTATGGGCTGGGTGTAGGAAGGTGGGATTAGAAAGGGCACCTGGGTGTCCTCAGGCTGGCATGGACAAAATGGGTGGAATGGCCTCCTTCTGTGCTGTAACTTTTCTATGGTTCTATGGTAATTGACAAACCTGTTCCCTTTTGTCTCAATTTCCATTTTTAAAAAAATATATAATAGGTGCACTTGATGTGGCACAGAGTTGATGAATCTCCAAAGCCTCAAATTAGACGTGCCCAGGTTTGTCATGAGCTGATGTAGAGCATTTAGGCTCAGTTTCCCTAGCTAATAATAGGAATGTAGGACCATAAAAATAACATAAGATGTCGGAGCAGAAGCAGGACATTCAGCCCAAAGAGACTCCTCCGCCATTCAATGAGATGATGGCTGATCTGATAATCCTCAACTCCACTTCCCTGCCATTCCTACATGATCCTTGATTCTCTCACTGATTAAAAATCTACCTATCTCAGCCTGGAATTCACTTACCGACCCAGCCTCCACAGCTCCATGAATTTAAGAACAATCTACAGAGTCACTGTCCTCTAAGAAAATAAATTCCTCTGAACCTTTGTCTTAAGTGGGTACCCCCCTCACTCTGAGATTGTGCCCCCTGGACCTTCCCCATAAGGGGAAACAACCTCTCAGTATCCACCCTGTCAAGCCCCATCAGTTTCAATAAGGCCGCCTCTCATTCATCTAACGCCCAATGAGAACAAGCCCAAACTACTCAACGTCCCCTCATCAGAAGACCCCTCACTATGTTGAATCAACCTAGTGAACCTTCTCTGGGCTGCCTTCAATTCCAATATATCGTTCCTTGGATAGAGGGACCAAAACTGTTCATAGTATTCTTGGGGGAGTCTAACTCGTGCCTTGTATAATTTTAACAAGATTTCCTTTTTTATATACTCCATTCCCTTTGACATAAAGGTGAACATTCCATTTGCCTTCCTCTTACCTGCAGAACTTGTTATGCATCTCTTTGTGATTCATGCACGAGGATTTCCAAATCCTAATACCTGGAAAAACTCACCAGGTCCGGCAGCATCGGTGGAAAGAGCACAGTTGACGTTTCGAGTCCTCATGACCCTTCAATCTGTCGAAGGGTCATGAGGACTCGAAACGTCAACTGTACTCTTCTCCGCCGATGCTGCCAGACCTGCTGAGTTTTCCCAGGTATTTCTGCTTTTGTTTTTGTTTTGGATTTCCGACATCCGTAGTTCTTTGCTTTTATTTTTGATCTCTAAATCCTTCTGTGCTGCAGCTTTCTGCAGTCTTTCTTCATTTGGATAATATTCAGCTCCTCTATTCTCCCCGTAAAAATGCATCACCTCCAATTTCCCCGCATTATGTTTCATCTGCTAATTTCTTGCCCACTCCCCTTAGTCTATACCATTTGTAGGCTCTTTCTGTCATCCTGACCGCTTGCCTTCCCACTATTACAGTTTCATCCACACACTTGGCCATAGAACATCCACTTCCCTCAATATTTATTTAAATATATTGTTGCACTGATCAATGTGGCACTCCATTTGTTACAGGTTGCTATCCTGAAAATGTCCTCTGATACCAACTCTTCGTTTTCTCTTAGTTAGCAGATGCTCTATCCGTGATAATACATGACCCCCAAGACCATGGGCTCTTACTTTATTAATTAGCCTTGTGCATGGTACCTTATTGAATGCCTTTCTGGCACACAAATATTTTTTGTTGACTGGCTCACCTTTATCAGCCTTGCTCCTTACTTCCTCAAAGAATTCTAATAAATTTGTCAGGCATGATTTCCCCTTCATGAAGCCATGCTGACTCTTCTTCTTTACATTATGCATTGTTAAATGCTCTGCTATTACATCATTTTATACTATAATTTAACATTTTCCCAATGATGTTAAATTATCTGGAGTACCATATTTTCTTTGTTTCCCTACATTTTTGAGTAAGTGTGTTACATTGGTAGTTTTCCAATCCTCTGGGGCCATGTTACAATCTAAGAACTTTTGGAAGATAACTTCTGTGCATCCACTATCTCTGTCCCAACTTCCTTTAATATTCCTAAGATGCAGACCATTGGCTCCAAGAGGCTCATCGGCTTTAATCCCATTAGTTTCCCTGGTACATTTTCTCTAGTGGTAATTATTGTATGCTCCCATCTCCGCCCCCTTGTCCTTATATTATTTAGTTTTTTGGAAATGGTATCAGTGTCAAAGACCGAGAAGACAGATGGAAAGTATTTATTCAACTCCTCTGCCGTTTCTTGGCTCCCCGTTATTATTTGCCCAGTCTCATTCTCCAAAGTGCCTATGTTCATGTTGGACACTCTCGTCTTTTTCATTAAATAATTTTCTAAAACATTCTTAAAGTCTGTCTTTATATTACTTGCTAGTTTATCACTAACCTTTAACATGTCGTATTTTTCTCTCTTTCTTTCAGTATTATCCTACCCTTAAACTCCTTGATAACCATGGTTGTTTTATCCCGTTCCTAGAACCCTTCTTCCTAACTGGGCTATATCTTTGTTGTGAGTCATGAATTATTTTCCTAAACATCTGCCATTGTATACTGCCACCTTTACTTTTAAGCTCCTTTCCCAGTCCAATCCAGCCAGCTCTGCCCTCATTCCATTGTAATTACCTTTAATAAGTTTAGCACAGCTGTTTCGGGCCCACGTTTCTCACTCTCAAACTGAATGCAAAATTCTACCATGCTGTGGTTAATGTTCCCAACGGGATTTTTAACTGTGAGATTTTTTTTTTAAAGCTGCCTTGTTACACATTTTCACATGCAAAATAGCCTTAACCCTGGTTGGAGCCACAACATACTCTTCTAACAAACTGTCCCAAATAGTCTCTATGAATTCTTGCTCATGGGTCCCACTGCCAGTTTGACTTTCCCAACCTGCATGAAGGTTAGATTGACCCACGACAAAATTACAGCCTTGTTTACATGCTCTCGTTACCTCCTGATTTATTACCTTTCAAGCAGTATAGCTACTGTTAGGGTGCCTATAGACTACAGCCACCACTTGCTATTTCTTATCTCTACCTGTATGGATTCTGCAGCTTCTAGTTCACACTCATTTCTTAAAATGTAGCTAAGACCTTCGTTCCTAATACTGAGTCAATGCCTTGCTGCCAAGCCCTCTGGTATGGTTATAAGACAAGCGAGACATTAAGCTCAGTTTGTGACATGCTGCACAATCACATATCATGTGGATAATTGATCTCTGAACTGAAGAATGTTGCAGTGGGGCTGCCTGAGCAGAGGGAACTCCTGTGAGGAATCAACTACTAGAGGAGGATAAAATGAAGGAAAAAAAGCGATAGGAGAAAATATTTCAAACGCTATTTGTGAAATTATGTAAAAGGCATTAGTGCATGGTGGTACAAAATGACAAAATATGGGTTTGAATCCATGAATGATCAACCAGTTATATTCTGCATCTCCGCTGTGTCACAAGCATGGAAAATTTATGTTTGACTAATTCATTGGAGCTCTCTGAGGTAGTAACCTGCAAGATTGATGTAGGGCAAAATGTGACTTACTTTATTAGGATTTTGAGAAGACATTTCACAAGTTGCACTGCAAAGGACACAATACAATTAAGAACTCAGAATGTAGGCAGCAACGTATTAGCATTGATAAATGATTGGTCAGCTAAAATAAAACAAAGGATTGAGCATAAATCTACCATTTTCTGGTTGGCAAGACGTGGCTAGTGAATGCCCCAAGGGTCCACGCCGTTACAATTTCTGTGAATGAACTTAACGAAGGGGCAGAATGTCAGGTTGCTAAATATGATTCTTTGCACAATGTTAGGTCAGACAGTATGTTGTCAAGCGGACACAAGAATAGAGACGGGTTAAGCGAGTGGACAGAAGGAAAATTGCAGATGTAGAGGTGGGAGAATGTCAATTTATTCACTTATTCAGGATAAGTAGGAAAGCAGTATATCACTGACATTGAGTGAGACGGCATATCTCTAAGGCAAAGAGGAATCTGGGGCTCTGGTTTATGGATAATGAAAAAGATTAATCAGAAGATGCAGTAAGTGATTAGGAACACAAATGGAAATATGCTGTACACACAAGGGTCAGGGAATGTAAATGGGAGGATATTTGTTCCTCTAGTTGCGAGTATGCATGGAATACAGTATTAGTCTCCTTATGTAAGGAAGGATATGAATGCTTTGGAAACAGATATGAGAAGCGTCATTAGACTAAAACCTAGCAGGATGGTGTTGAGTGGGGGTGTGGGGGAGGGGGTGGCGTTGGGGGTGGTGGGTTGCTATATATTCATGGAACGTTCGGCTCATGGAAGGTTTACGGCAATGGCAGAGGCTACATGGATCATCATCCCTGTGCCTTACGAAAGATCCGCTTCATCCCACTTTACAGAATTTGGAGCATGGTCCTGCAGGTTGTGGGACGTGAGGATCATAACCAGAGACATTTGAAATGAATTGTGGGTTTCTGCCTCTTCTACCATTTCAGAGAGGGAAATTCCAACCCCTGCAAACATTTGGTTCAAAATAAAATTGTCATGTGCCCTTAATGTCTTTAACAATCTCTTTAAGTCCATGCCGGTTGGCAACTGCTCTGACTGTTAAAATAAATAGGCCCCTCCCATCCACACAATCCAGGCCCCTCACAATTTCGCACATGCCAATCGAATCTCCACTCAGCTTCCTTTGTCCCTAAGGAGAATAACGCCGGCCTATATAGCATTTCCTCATGGCTAAAATGTTCCAGTCCTGGCCACTGCTTCCGAAACTTCCTCTGTACCCAGGCTCATTCAATTATATTGTTTCGTTAATTAAGTGACCAGAACGGAACATACGACTTAGACTGGGGACATCTAAAAATGATGGACATAGTCATAAACAATGGTATCAAGCTGTCCTTGCTCAGCAGCACCCTGCACACTGACGCAGTTTGTAGCCTCTGCCGGATACTCTCAGAATCACATACACACACACACCCATACGCACACCTTTACCAATGCACACTCTGCTGGATACTCTTAGAATCACACACACACACCTTTACGAATGCACCCTCTGCTGGATACTCTCAGAATCACACACACACACACACACACACACACACACACCTTTACCAATGCACCCTCTGCTGGATACTCTCAGAATCACACACACACACACACACACAGACCCATACACACACCTTTACCAATGCACTCTCTGCTGGATACTCTCAGAATCACATACACACACAGACCCATACACACACCTTTACCAATGCACCCTCTGCCAGATACTCTCCGAATCACACACACACACACACACACAGCCACACACACACACCTTTACCAATGCACCCTCTGCTGGATACTCTCAGAATCACACACACACAGACCCATACACACACCTTTACCAATGCACCCTCTGCTGGATAGTCTCAGAATCACACACACACACACACACACACACACACACACCTTTACCAATGTACACTCTGCTGGAAACTCTTAGTATCACACAAACAGACACATATACACACACAGGTACACACACTCCACATACACAGACCCATGCACACACACACACACACACACACACACCTTTACCAATGCACCCTCTATTGGATACCCTCAGAATCTCTATCTCTCACACACACACACACACACACACACACAACCTTTAACAATGCACCCACTGCTGGATAGTCTCAGAATCACACACACACACACACACACACACACACACACACACACACAACCTTTACCAATGCACCCTGTGCTGGATAGTCTCAGAATCACACATACACACACACACACACACACACACACACACACCTTTACCAATGTACCCTCTGTTGGATACTCTCAGAATATCTCCCTCTCACACACACACACACACACACACACACACACACACACACACACACACACACACACACACACACACACACACACACACCTTTACCAATGCACCCTCTGTTGGATACCCTCAGAATCTCTCTCTCTCTCACACACACACACACACACAACCTTTACCAATGCACCCTGTGCTGGATAGTCTCAGAATCACACATACACACCTTTACCAATGTACCCTCTGTTGGATACTCTCAGAATATCTCCCTCTCACAGACACACACACACACACACCTTTACCAATGCACCCTCTGTTGGATACCCTCAGAATCTCTCTCTCTCTCTCTCTCTCTCTCTCACACACACACACACAACCTTTACCAATGCAGGCTCTGCTGGATAGTCTCAGAATCACACACACACACACACACACACACACACCTTTACTAATTTGAAAACAAAGAAAACTGCGGATGCTGGAAATCTAAAACAAAAACAGAATTACCTGGAAAAACTCAGTAGGTCTGGCAGCATCGGCGGAGGAGAAAAGAGTTGACGTTTCGAGTCCTCATGACCCTTCGACAGAACTTGATTTCGAGTCCAGGAAAGAGTTGAAATATAAGCTGGTTTAAGGTGTGTGGGGGGGGGGGGGGGAAGGAGAGAGAGAGAGAGACAGAGGTGCTTGTGTAGACAAACAAGCAGTGATAGAAGCAGATCATCAAAAGATGTCAGTAACAATGGTACAAAAGAACACATAGGTGTTAAAGTTAAAGTTGGTGATATTATCTAAACGAATGTGCTAATTAAGAATGGATGGTAGGGCACTCAAGGTACAGCTCTAGTGGGGGTGGGGGGAGCATAAAGGATTTTAAAATATTTAAAAATAATGGAAATAGGTGGGAAAAGAAAAATCTATAAAATTTATAGGGAAAAAAAAAAAGGGGGAAAAAAGGGGGAAACAGAAAGGGGGTGGGGATGGGGGAGGGAGCTCACGACCTAAAGTTATTGAATTCAATATTCAGACCGGAAGGCTGTAAGGTGCCTAGTCGGAAGATGAGGTGTTGTTCCCCCAGTTTGCGTTGGGCTTCACTGGAACAATGCAGTAAGCCAAGGACAGACATGTGGGCAAGAGAGCAGGGTGGAGTGTTAAAATGGCAAGCCACAGGGAGGTTTGGGTCATTCTTGCGGACAGACCGCAGGTGTTCTGCAAAGCGGTCGCCCAGTTTACGTTTGGTCTCTCCAATGTAGAGGAGACCACATTGGGAGCAACGAATGCAGTAGACTAAGTTGGGGGAAATGCAAGTGAAATGCTGCTTCACTTGAAAGGAGTGTTTGGGCCCTTGGACGGTGAGGAGAGAGGAAGTGAAGGGGCAGGTGTTACATCTTTTGCGTGGGCATGGGGTGGTGCCATAGGAGGGGGTTGAGGAGTAGGGGGTGATGGAGGAGTGGACCAGGGTGTCCCGGAGGGAGCGATCTCTACGGAATGCCGATAAGGGGGGTGAAGGGAAGATGTGTTTGGTGGTGGCATCATGCTGGAGTTGGCGGAAATGGCGGAGGATGATCCTTTGAATGCGGAGGCTGGTGGGGTGATAAGTGAGGACAAGGGGGACCCTATCATGTTTCTGGGAGGGAGGAGAAGGCGTGAGGGCGGATGCGCGGGAGATGGGCCGGACACGGTTGAGGGCCCTGTCAACGACCGTGGGTGGAAAACCTCGGTTAAGGAAGAAGGAGGACATGTCAGAGGAACCGTTTTTGAAGGTAGCATCATCGGAACAGATGCGACGAAGGCGAAGGAACTGGGAGAATGCAGGCTCTGCTGGATACTCTCAGAATCACACACACACGCACACACACACACACACACACACACACACACACATACTGCATTAAAGCAAATATGTAATCTACAAGGGAGTATTTGGTTATATTGCAGGCAGGAAATTGGAATTAAGGGTGCAGCCAGATCAGCGTAAAATTACTGAATGGTGGGACAGATCAGCATGGGAAAAGGCCTTCTCTTCTTTAATTTCTGTAACTTATTGCTCCATGGCTCAATAAATAATATATCTCCATAATCACACACATTAATTCTGCTTAAGTATTGTCATTATCTTACAAACGGAGATACTCCTCTTGCTTTGGCATGGAAATACCTTACTAAGCTGCTATATTTCATGCTGCACAATATGTTCGCTGCTGTTAACTAATAGATACCTAAGACATTTATATTTTTCCCATCGGAAATCTCTACATCCACAATCTAATGGAGCTTGTCTTTATACATTGTGACTCTGAATTCATATGCTTTCAGCTGTGACAATGTCACGCCATTTTGATGTTTTTTATTCACATTTCCATAGTTCCCCAGCCTGTACTGAATATAATCTCTCAGGCTTTGCTAGAGACCAAATGCAGTCTTCAGGAGCTGGCACATTTCAGGCTTCAGAATCATTGGCGAAATGTATGCCAGGAGTCTCCATTTTCAATATTGCATTGTGCACATAGCTAACATGTGTGTGTGTGTGACAGTCTGTGTGTCTCAGTGTGTGTATGAGTCTGCCTGTGTGCGCGCGTGTTTGTCTGTTTGTGCCTGTGTGTATGTGTGCATGTATGTGTGTTTGTTTATGTGTGTGTGTTTATCTCTTTGTCTGTGTGTGTGTGTGTATGTTTGTTTGTGTCTCTGTGTATGTGCGTTTGTGTGTGTGTGTTTGTTTATCTCTGTGTGTGTGTGTGTGTGTGTATGTTTGTTTGTATCTCTGTGTATGTGTGTGTGTGTGTTTGTTTATATGTGTGTGTGCGTGTGTGTGTGTCTGTATGTGTTTGTGTCTCTGTGAATGTTTGTGTGTGGGCATGTATGTGTATTTGTGTGTGTATATTTGTTTATATGTGTGTGTCTGTGTGTTTGTGTGTGTGTGTGTTTGTTCTTATGTGTGTGTGTGTGTGTGTGTGTCTGTATGCGTGTTTGTGTCTGTGTGCATGTGCATGTATGTGTGTTTGTGTGTGTGCGTGTATGTGTGTTTGTGTGTGTTTGTTTATGTGTGTGTGTGTCCCTGTCTGCCTGTGTATGTGTCCTGCAGGTTGGCCTTCTCAGTTACCATTAAATTGCTATAATGTTACAAATTGTAGATCCAGGAGGACATTGCCACTGATTTGACAGGCAGGGGAAGAAAGTGGCATTGTGATGCTGGGGGCTTACAATGTTCTCAGTAGCTTGCTTTCAGTTTTCATGGAAAGAGTGCAATCCCTTCATAGAACATTGTGCAAAGACTTCAAAGCAGAATGCAAGTATGCAGCAAAATGCTTGCAGAGGCATATTAAATATGAAATAGTAACCAAGCATTCAAGTTCCTAAGTAGAATGATGTGACGTGTTGTTTATGGAGTTCCAATGTCGATGAGTTCGATCCCAAATTGCACCTTTCATGAATCACGTAACTCAACTTGATCACTCGATACGCACCAGCGGATTGTGCGATATCATTAGCTACAGGCTGATTTCGTCATACAGGTTGTCTGATGTGCTTGAGGACACTCCAGAAGCTTCCACAAATCGGGGATGAGATTTGTCTGTGGTGGTAAAACACACATATCGATCAGGCACAACAAAAGCTGTTTTTGCAATGTCAAGGTGATGGTAATAATAACAAAATAAGACACATGAAGTTGCTCGGACATGCTAGGCGTGCTACAGTTTTGAAGTGCTTAACGCTCACTGGCAGAATTAACAGAGGCTGAGCAAGGGGCTGACTACTGAAGAAGCAGCCAGACAATATTAAGCACTTAGCTGGCAGAACTCTACAGCGTGACCATCCACTGATCATATGTTCAGAAATTTTTGTCCCCTACAGCAGTCCACATGACACTTAGACAAGCACAATTATGTGTTGAAGTTACACATATAGGCAGCAGGCAGAAACGCAGACAATGTAACGCCAAATTGTGCTTCATCCCTCTACTGGAAATAGGCAGCTGAACGTCTAATATTTTATAGGGCCTATTTATAATGAAAACCATTTATGTCAGTCTATCGTTGCAGGAGACGAGTTAACTCATTTTTTTTTAAAAGGTCATGTAACTCCGGTTGTGGATAAGATGATCACAGAAGGGAAACATTGCTAGATCAGAGAGAAAATGGACTTTTGGACTGATAATCAGAACGTAGACGTTGAGAAGCAATTGGCCCAGTTCATTCCCTTCAACTGGGGAGGTGGCGGCGTAGTGGTGAGGTGGTTTGTCCAGCAATCCGAGCCCAGGCTAATGCTCAGGGGGCAGTTACTAAATCTGGAATGTAAAATAATTATTCCCTGTCCTGGAGACCGTGAAACTATAATTGATTGGACCAAGAACCCCATCTGGTTCACTGGTGTCTGTTAGAAAAAAAAACTCAGCTGGTCTCACAGCATCTGTGGAGAAGAGGAGCAGAGTTAAAGTTTCAGATCCGTCTGACCACAGGGCTGAAGAGAAGTCGACATGTGATGGGATTGATACTGTTAAAGAGTGCAGGATGGGGGGTGTGGGGGGGTGGTGGTGTTAGGCTGGTGGTGGGGAGCAGGTGAAGGTAGATAGAAGGTCAGTGATAGGTGGGGGCTAAGCAGGGATTGACAAGGATGTCATGGACACGAGACAAATGGAGTCTTCTTACCTGGTCTGGACAACATGTGACTCCAGACCCGTAACAAGCTGAATCTTAACTACCCTCTGAAATGGCCTCGCCAGCCATTCAGCTCAGGGGCAATTAGGGATGGGCAACAATTGACTGCGATGCCCATATACCATAAAGTAACAAAGAAGATAAACAAATGGGCTGGAGAGAGATACCATTGCTTCAGTGAATGGAGGGGGTGAGGTGTATAGTTCCGATGCAGGCGGAGTTACACATGCCTGGTGGTGCATTGGTAGATAATATATCTTTGAGATATGAGGACGAAATGCCATTAAAGCTCAAATAAAAGCAAAATAGGGCAGATGCTGGAAATCTGAAATAAAAACCAAAAAGGCTGGAAAAACTCAACTGGTCTGACAGCATCTGTGGAGAGAGGAACAGAGTGAATGTTTCGAGTCTGCATGAATCTTCTTCAGAGCTAAAGAGCAAACTCCATCCTTTTTAAGATATATTTTTATTCACCTTTTTCATTTATTCATGGTTGTATCACTTTGAAAAAAATCATGATACCTTTCACCATCCTTTTTCCCAAACCAAGGCACCCTACATCCAACCCCCAGCCCCAAAACACCCCACAGCCCCACCTCCTCAACCCTGTACAAAAGGGACCATCTGTCCTTCGTTCTAAATTGATCTTTCGCAGAGTGTTGACCCTTGTTCAGCTATTAACACACTCCCGTTCCTTAACCTTTATGCCGCTATCAGCACCTTCTTTAGTCTTTAACACTACCCTTAACACTCCCTTTGTCTCGTGTCCATGACATCTTTGTCAATCCCTACTTAGCACCCACCTATCACTGACCTTCTATCTACCTACACCTGCTACCCCCCTGCAGCCCCCACGCCCCCCCCCCTCCCCCCGCCTCCCCCCGCACTCTTAAACAGTATCAATCCCACCACATGTCGACTTCTCTTCAGCCCTGCGGTCAGACGTTAACTCTGCTCCTCTTCTCCACAGAGGCTGTGAGACCAGCTGAGTTTTCTTTCCTTTCCAGCAGTGTCGGTTTTGATTCCTATGAAACTCCTCCGTTTTCTGAATCACAGTACAGACCCAAGCGATGGGGTTCCTGTTAATTGTTGAGACATTATGCAATAAGGCTGGAGGCTAGTGGGCATATTAAGAGTCTTGCTGCCGTGTAATCCGTAACTCCCCCATCGCTCACCGGCGCTAATTTCTTCAGCGCTTCTACCTACAATCATTAGCCTGAGGGAACGTCTGTGAAACATTTACACTAGTGATGGTAAAATGTACACTGAGTGCATTCAGTAACCCACACATGTGTCACAATCGTTGTAATTTTAACCATCCACATAGGGCCTAATCTGTGACATGTCCTCCTTCAAAACCAAACTATACTCACTGTTATGAAAAAGCTGGGGAAAAAAAATAAATCACCGAATTCTAAACTTAATATCTTTTAAATCAATTCACACGCGTATTACCCAATGTGCTCCTTTTGCTCCTGTGATTTGTGTTCAGTTGCGTGGTCAGTAAGATTACAATCAGGACCAGCAACACAACAGAAAGGCAGAGGCGTATTGGTCCTTCCACCAAATGGTGACCTGTAATAATAACAATAAAAATAAGCGTTGGTAAAACTGTCACGCCGGCATTAAAGTGAACGAATTCCTACGATTGCATGTTCCAACTTGAGACTCGAAGGTGGTAAAAAGAAAATTACTAAAGGGACCTAGAACCTGAAATGCATCCCCAGCAAAGGTTCAAAAGGGAAATGGCTGAATTAATCTATCCCAGGCTGTATAAACAGGAGCGTAAAGAGGGCCGTCACCTCGAGGGGCGAAGTTTGCGGCAAGTGTTTTGGGGCCTGAGCGGATTTGGGAGAAGTCTCAATGGAGTTTACATGAAATTACCCGTGTGTCAGCAAGCAGGCTTCAGGAACGGGAATGATAAGGGGTAGATCTTTCTCCAAACATACATTACGCTTCCCAAAAATTTATATGGCAGTTCCCCCACCACCCAGCACCTCCACCACCACCCATCCCACCAAAAAAATCCGATATGATATTGTCCATCCCATTTACCTGACAGTTTTACAAATCTGCACATCTATGTGACTGCTACAAAATGTTAACTAGAAGCAAATAACTCATAGTAGAACATGGTCAAATCCATCATAACGATTACTAAGTGTGCAAATGTGCCGTAAACTCGGCCAGTAACTTTTGCAGGGACATGTAGCATTAGGTCAAGTGACGAATTTGAACGTTACACTGTGCATTTTATTTCTAGTACATACGCTGTGTAACGTGTAGAAAGATTAGAGTGTGCAAACAGCATCATGACATTCTACTGGTACAACTCAGTTAAACCTGTGATTGTGACTGCAGAAAGGTTATACATGCTAATTCATAATATTTATTCTGGGAAGATAAGTTGTGGTGGGGAGGAGGGGTAGCAAGACTGACTGTTGGTACAGAGCGCTGGATATTCATGCACCAGGTCTGATCAGTCAAACGATGGTCAATCATAAGGTCCCCATATGAACTAAAATCTTAGAATATTGCCGTCGGTTCAGTGACTGGGCGAGAACAGGAGAATTAGAGATAGACCCATGGACCTCCACAGCGCAGAAGGAGGCCATTCGGCCCATCGTGTCAACAAAGATCTGTCTGCACTGATCCCATTTCCCAGCGTTTGGCCTATAGTCCTGGAGGTTATGGCAACGCAAGCCAATATCTAAACACTTCTGAAGTGTTGTGAGAGTTTCTGACTCAACCACCCTTTCAGGCAGTGAGCTCCAGACTCAAATTTCTCCTCAACTCCCCTCTTAGCCTTCTATCTCTTACCTTGATTCTTATGCCCCCTGGTTAATGACCTCTCTATAATTAAGTAAAGGTAAAATTTGCTGCGTTAAGCACAAAATTAAGGGGTCTCTAATTATGCAAATAAACGGTGTGGCACATTTCGTGACCCAAAATGATCGGCAGCCAGTGATGTCATTTGGAAGATCAGCCAATGATATTTCTCTCTATTAGATAAACAGAAGGTAGATACTGACCAGATATTTTGTTTTAGTGATGCTAATTGAATGGTAAATGTTGGCCAGATCACATATATTTACACGGTGACCCACCTCACAAACCACCTCCGCTCAGCAGCTCCCCTCGCCACAAACCCTCCCACCCTCTCCTCTCACCCTTTTCTCAATTTAAATATTTCTCCAGGCCCTCTTACCTCTGCTTCAGCGCACAGGCGCAATTTTCCTCTAATGTCTCATCCAAAATTCGGCAGGAAAAGACAACATGCAGCAATCCTTCTCTGCCTGCACCGAAAGGTTAACCAACATTCTGCGCTCAGACCCCGAACCCACGCTTCATTTTCCCACAAGGAGGCGCTGGTTAGGCCACAGCTTGAGTATTGCGTGCAGTTCTGGAATCGGCATGATAGGAAGGATGTGATTGCACTAGAGAGAGTGCAGAGGAGATTTACCAGGATGGTGCATGAGCTGGAGAGTTTTAGTTAACAGGAGAGATTAGATAGACTGGGGTTATTTTCACTGGAGCAGAGGAAATTAAGGGGGGACATGACTGAGGTGTATAAAATTATGAGGGGCGTAGATAGGGTTGGCAGGAAGGAACTTTGCACCTTGGTGGAGGGATCAATAACCAGGGGGCATAGATTTAAGGTAAAGTGCAGGAGGTTTAGAGGGGATGTGAAAGCGATTTTTTTCACCCAGAGGGTGATGGGAATCTGGAAATCACTGTCTGAAAGGCTGGTAGAGGCAGAAACCCTCAGAACGTTGAAGTAGTATTTGGATATGCACTTGTGATGCCATGGCATATAAGGCTATGGGTCTAGTGCTGGAAAATGGGATTAGAATAGTTAGGTACATGTTCGACCGGCGCTGACTCGATGGGCAGAAAGGCTTTTTTCCGTGTTGCACACTCTGTGAATCTAGGACGCAGACGAGATTGATACAGCCGAACCCTGGTCTATGTAGAGCCTTCCATGTCTCGGCAGCGTTCAAAAGGTGATTCAATAATTTGAAATGAACGTGGTTACGCAACGTGGGCAGGTTCAGTGAAAGAAATGGACATAGACATCACACCCAGCAAATTCGGAAAGGGTCTGAAGTGCCCATTAACACGACTGTGCCCATGTGCGAAAGATTTCCTCAAACTATTGCCTTGCGCCCGCACAATAATGGGTGCACCCGTCTCTAATCGCATCACAACGTTCACAATAATGGGTTCACCCGTCTCTAATCGCATCACAACATTCACAATAATGGGTTCACCCGTCTCTAATGGCATCACAACGTTCACAATAATGGGTTCACCCGTCTCTAATGGCATCACAACGTTCACAATAATGGGTTCACCCGTCTCTAATCGCATCACAACGTTCACAATAATGGGTTCACCCGTCTCTAATGGCATCACAACGTTCACAATAATGGGTTCACCCGTCTCTAATGGCATCACAACGTTCACAATAATGGGTTCACCCGTCTCTAATGGCATCACAACGTTCACAATAATGGGTTCACCTGTCTCTAATCGCATCACAACGCTGCCGAGATGGGACTGAGCTGTAGCCTGTGAACATAGGGCTTATCAGTAGGGGCGACCCCTTCGGCCCATCGAGACTGCCCCGCCATTCAATCGGATAATGGCTGGTCTGGTTGTGTTCTCAACACCACTTTCTGTCTGCACTCCCCTCTCCCACTCCATAACCCTTGCTGCGCTTGCCTGTCAAACATCTGGCTAACTCTGCCTGGAGTACATTCATTGACCAAGCCCCCGCTGCTCTCTGGGCAAGAAAATCCCACATGCCAATGATAAATGTGGGAGAGCAAAATAATCCCGATCTCCTTGATAAAATGCAACTCTCTTATTTTGAAATTGAGTCTCCTATTTCTAGCCCCACACCCAGCAGGAAACATCCCCCCTGCATCTAAGCCATGAAGTCCCCTCAGGTTCATCCACGTTTCAATAAGACCAGCTCCCCTTCCGCTAAACACTAATGTGTACAGGCCGCGCCAGTTGAACCTTTCACCACTAGATAATCCCTTCACCCCAGGGGTGAGTCGAGTGAGCAGTGAGACGCATTCAGATAAGGAACATGGGGCAGCAATTTAATCCAAGCCATACTCATTCCAGTGACGTAAATTTGGGGTTCCAAATGACAAATGTTCGACGTTGTCAGGGGATGACGGTGGTGGACTGGTAATGTCACTGGACGGGTAATACAGAGGCACCTGGCTCACTCTCTGGGGTACGTGGGTTCAAATCCCGCATGGGGCCGCGCATGTTGGTTAAATTCAGGTAAGGAAATTGAAAGCTAGTCTCAATGCTGATGACCATGGGACCTCTCATCTCATTCACACATCATCTGCTAGCGGTGACTATGCTTGAAGCTAAGTGTTTTAGTCTAAATAGCCCATCTGCAATCCTCTCAGTTCAAGGGCAATTGGATTTAAATCTAAATTTCCACTCGCCTGTCTAAAACTTAGCGCTTCAGTGGAATAACGTCTCGATTGGTGCATGTCTAAGTAGCAGGCTGCTGGAGGATTTCCATAATACATGAGCCTGCAAAGTGAGAGCCGAGGTGAGTTGTGATACTGTCCGGGAAATGATTGAAGGCGCTGGACTGTACCTGTGCACACAATGGTTGCTGCCTCTCCTGTGTCGCAGTTGTGCTCTCCCCAATGATTCATCTGACACTCGACTATGTTCAGCTCAGACCCTGTGCACTCGACATCCCCCAGCCAAAGGGGTCCAGACCCTGCTCCAGAATGGGCAACGCGAAGGGCTGATTTGGCGGATCCGCAGTCCATTTGCCTACAAGCAACTTCTGCATCCAGCATGTCCCAATGGTCAGCACAGACTGCTCCCCAGGTGTTGTTATAATAAACTTCCACTCTGCCCGAACAAGGGCCCATTCCACCGATCAGTCGCATTTTAATCGGCCCTAAGGGTGGGAACAGAGCAGATGGTAAAGAGAGCCTTCAAGCGAAATGTGTATTATCTAGAAACAATACAACTTGAGCAGCATTCCTGCTCCTTGCGCTTTCATGCGTTTTTTTTTAAACAGTCTTAACATTCATGTTTTTTCTTGCAGAAATACATTTTAGTGCATGCAATGAGGTTTCCATCTCAACCGTTCTATTGGCGAGCACAGAATGGGGACCCAAGGTCTGGAGTGCAAAGGGACTTGGGAGTCCTAGTCCAGGATTCTCTTAAGGTTAACTTGCAGGTTGAGTCGGTAGTTGGGAAGGCAAATGCAATGATGGCATTTATTTCGAGAGGACTAGAATATGAAAGCAGGGATGTACTGCTGAGGCTTTATAAGGCTCTGTTCAGACCACATTTAGAATATTGTGAGCAACTTTGGGCCCCGTATCTCAGGAAGGATGTGCTGGCCCTGGAGAGGGTCCAGAGGAGGTTCACGAGAATGATCCCAGGAATGAAAGGCTTAACATATGAGGAACGTTTGAGGACTCTGGGTCTATACTCAGTGGAGTTTAGAAGGATGAGGGGGGATCTGATTGAAACTTACAGAATACTGAAAGGCCTGGATAGAGTGGACGTGGGGAAGATGTTTCCATGAGTAGGAGAGACTAGGACCCGAGGGCACAGCCTCAGAGTAAAGGCCTTTTAGAACAGAGATGAGGAGAAACTTCTTTAGCCAGAGAGTGGTGAATCTATGGAATTCATTGCCACAGAAGGCTGTGGAGGCCGGGTCATTGAGTGTATTTAAGACCGAGATAGATAGGTTCTCGATTGGTAAGGGGATCAAAGGTTACGGGGAGAAGGTGGGAGAATGGGGGGTTGAGAAACTTATCGGCCATGATTGAATGGCGGAGCAGACTCGATGGGCCGAATGACTTAATTTCTGCTCCGTTGTCTTATGGTCTTATGGTCTTGTCTGTGATGGGAAGATTGCCATCAAGACGCGAGTCCTCGTTAAGCATGGTGATTTGCTTTCTTCTCTTGTTATTCAAGGCAACAAGGGGAGTTATCATTTATCTTCATTTATCCTTACACTGCAGTCGCTATTCCGCCACTCCAACTTCAAGCCTACAAATAAAAGCTAGTCGGCAAGAATGGCAAAGCAATACTAACCCACCACACCCGCCCGCATACCTCCCAGCTCGCCCGCGCCACACACACACACACACACACACACACAAGTCCCACATTTTCGACTGTCCCTCAATAGCAGGAGAAAAAATTACATCTTCACCTGAACATATAACAGACGCCGCCTCGCCAGCGCCGCAGTTATGTTGCCCCAACGAATTTGCTTGACACTGGAATAAGTTCCTCTCTCTCCCCTTGCATTTAACATCATCCAGCCAGAAGGGACTCGTTGCCGGTCCGAAATGGGCGTTTTGCGGCGCTGATTTGGCGGATCCGCATCTCATTTGCCTGCAAACAACATTCGCATCCAGCAAGTCCCAATGATCGTCGCAGACTGATCCCCACGTGTGGTTATAGTACAGCTCCAGTCTCCCGGAACAGGCCCCCACCCCATCCATCAGTCTCAATGGGATCGGCTCTGAAAGGGAAGAGAGCAGACGGTGAACCCTTGCGCTCCAGTGAGTTTTCTTTGACATGAAGCGACCGGAAATCGCCAGCATTTCCGCCTCTGTGCCTCCTGCTGAGCCCGGCAGTTGTTTAATGTTCCCACCGAAGTACCTTTCAGTCGAGGGAGTAGATTTTCATCTCAAGCCCTCGACTGGAAAGCGGATAAAGCGGCGCTAACTTACTGTCTGCGGCGGGAAATTCAACATGATGGCTACAGCCCACAATAAGCTTAAACCAAAAATGTAACCAACATCAACAGAAGGGCATTTACAGCTATTTTATCCATGTGTTACCCACTTGAGATGCGATTGGAATTTTAGAAAGGCTCTGAACTGAGAGTGAGAGAGAGAGAGCGACAGAGGTGCGCCCTCCTGCTTCAGTCTAACAAACCTATTTCAACTTATTGTGCAAGTATTAAATAGGGGATGACAGATCAGCCCCGCATGTGAATCCCGGTCCTGTTTTGCTTCGCCAATCAATGAAGCCATACTCCCGATTTAGGATTTACCCTCATTTGAATATCCATTCAATCCAGTTGTTATTTCAGTAGACAATTGAAATTCGGGCGGGAGTTTGAACCTTCGGCGTAAGCAACGGTAGTCTTTCACTATCCTTCAGTTGCTAAACAAATAACAACAGTATATTTACCTGAACATATAACCGAGGCAGCCTCGCCGGGACTGCAGTTGTGTTCGCCCAACGACTTGGCTCGACAAGGAAACAAGTTACTCTCGGTCCCTTTGCACTCAACACCATCCAACCAGAAGGAACCATTTGCTGCTCCAAAATGGGCACCTCCAGGAGCTGATTTGGCGGGTCCACAACCCACTTGCCTACAAACAACACTCGCATCCAGCATGTCCCAATTATGATCACAGACTGCTCCCCAAGTGTTGTTGTAGTACACCTCCACTCTCCCCGAACAAGAGTCATTCCCAGCGACCAATCGCACTTGGATTGAGTCTAAAGGAGGGAGAGAACAGAACAACAGTTGTCCTCCACTGAAATATTCCTTCACAAGGAACGCCCCTGACCCGCCAGCGTTTCTGCCACTGTGCGCCCCTGTCTCCTTCCGAGTGCTACACCTGCCCTTGTTCCCGCCGAAAGAAAGACATTTTAGTCGAGCGAATCATCTTCCATCTCAAACACTCGCCTCGCAATGCCACTAGCACTGAACCCACAAATCCCTGGAACACTGAACCCACAAATCCCAGTAACACTTAGGCCCCAAACCGCACTTTCACTGAGGCCCCAAACCCCACTAACACCAAACTCGCAACTTCCACGTTGACTGAACAACCAAATTCCACTAACACATGGGTCTCGCACCACCTAGCACTGAAACCCACGAATCCCAGTAACAAGGAACCTCCAAATCCAACTAACACTCAGGACTGGAATCGCAATATCACAGAACACACAAATCCCATTAACACAGAACCCCCAAATCCCATTAACATTGGACCCACAAATCACACTTACACTGAAACCCCAACCTCATTAAAACTGAACACACAACTCCCACTTACACTGAACCCCAGATCCCACGATCACTGAACACCCAATTCCCACTATCACTGAACCCAAAAATCCCACTAACTCTAAGGCCTCAAACCCCAAACATGGAATTCCCAAATCCCTCTAACAGTGAACCCACAAATCTCACCAACACTGAAACCCAGATCCCACAAACACAGAACCCCCAAATCCCACATTGACTGAAGGCCCAAATCGCACTAACACTGAACGCCAAAATCCCATTATCACTGAACATGCAAACTCCACTACCAATGAACCCACAAATCCAACTACCACATAGGCATGAAATTGCACTATCACAGAACCCACAAATCTCACTAACACTGAACCCCCTAATACCACTAACACCTAGGCCTCAAATCGCACTATCACAGATGCCACAAATCCCACTATCACTGAACCCCCAAATCCCAATAACACATAGGCCTGAAAAGATATCACTGAAACCCTAAATCCAACTAACAATTGGGTCCCAAACCACATTTTCACTAAACCCACAAACCCCAGTTACACTGAACCTACAAATCATCCTGATAGTGCTCCCTAAAATCCCGCTAATACTTTGGCCCCAAACCGTGCTATCACTGAACCCCCAAATCCCACTAATATTTAGGCCTGAATCCCAACTGTCACTGAACCCCCAAATACCACTTACACTGAACCCATAAATCCTACTATCATGGAAGCCCGTAACATTAATATTTAGGCCGGAAACCTTACTGTTGCTGAATCCCGAAGTACTACTATCACTGAACCCCAAAATCCCCCTAAAACTTAGGTCCCAAACCACAGTTTCACTGAACCCACACGTCCCACTTACACTGAATCCCCAAATCCCATAGCACTGAACCCTAAAAGTCCACTATCACTGAACCCACAGATCCCACTTATACTGAGGTCTGACACTAAACTGTCACTGAACCCCTAAAATGCACTTACACTGAACCCACAAATACTACTATCACTTAGGCCTCAAACCTCTAACATGGGACCCCCAAATCACATCAACACAGGAGCCCAAACCCCACTGACACTGAGCCCGAGGTCCCACTAACGGAGAACCCAGAAATCCCACTAATACATAGAGCCTCAAACCCGTAACATGGAACCCCCAAATTCCACAAACACAGAACCCACATGTCCCACTAATACTGAACCCACAAATCCCACTAACACTTGAGATGTGATTGGAATTTTAGAAGGACTCTGAACTGATAGAGAGACCGACAGTGGTGCACCCTCCTGCTTCAGTATAACAACTTATTTAACTTATTGTGCAAGTATTATATAGGGGATAACATGTCAGCCCTGCATGTGCACCCCGTCTGTTTTGCTTCGCCAACCATTAAGACCACCCTCCTGATTTAAGATTTACCCTCGTTTGAATATCCACTCAATCCAGTTGTTATTTCACTAGACAACTGAAAGTCGGGCGGGAGTTTGAACATCCAGCGAAATCAAAGATAGCCTTTCACTATCCTTCAGTTGCTAAACAAATAAAAACAGTATATTTACCTGAACATATAACTGAGGCAGCCTCACCGGAACCGCAGTTGTGTTCCCCCAACGACTTGGCTCGACAAGGAAATAAGTTACTCTCGGTCCCTTTGCACTCAACATCATCCAACCAGTAGGAACCATTTGCTGATCCAAAATGGGCGCTTCCAGGAGCTGATTTGGCGGGTCCACAATCCATTTGCCTACAAACAACACTCGCATCCAGCATGTCCCAATTATGATCACAGACTGCTCCCCAAGCATTGTTGTAGTACACCTCCACTCTCCCCGAACAAGAGTCACTCCCAGCGACCAATTGCATTTCGATCGAATCTAAAGGAGGGAAGAGAACAGAAGGTAAGCAATTGTCCTCCACTGAAATATTCCTTTACAAGGAACGCCCTTAACCCGCCAGGTGTGACCAGGTCTTCTCCCAAGTGCTACACCTGCTTTGTTCCCGCCGAAAGACATTTTAGTCGAGCGAATCATCTTCCATCTCAAACACTCACCTGGCAATCCCATTATCACTGAACCCACAAATCCCAGTAACACTGAACCCACAAATCCCAGTAACACTGAACCCTCAAATCATCCTGATATTGAACCCTGAAATCCTGCTCATACTTAGGCCCCAAACCGCGCTATCACTGAGGCCCGAATCCCCACTAACACCAAACTCCCACGTTGATGGAACAAACAAGCCCACTAACACATAGGTCTCACAGCACCCAACACTGAAACCCCAAGTTCCACTAACACTGAACACACAATTCCCAGTAACGAAGGACCTTCAAATGAACTAACGCTTAGTCCTGGAATTGTGCTATGACAGAACACACAAACCCCATTATCACAGAACCCACACATCCCATTAACATTGACCCAACAAATCACACTTACTCTGAAACCCCAACCCCATTACCACTGAGCACACAACTCCCACTTACACAGAACCCCAGATCCCACGATCACTGAACCCCCAATTCCCACTATCACTGAACCCACAAATCCCACTAACTCTTAAGGCCTCAACCCACAAACGTGGAACCACCAAATCCCACTAACAGTGAACCCACAAATCTCACTAACACTGAATCCCAGACCCACAAACACTAAACCCCGAAATCCAACTAACACATAGGCCTGAACTCGCATATCACTGAACCCACGTATCCCACTAACACTGTACCCCCAATCCCCGCTAACACAGAACCACTGAATACCACACTGACTGAAGCCCCAAATCCAACTGACACATGGGTCTGAAACCACCTAACACTGAATCCCCAAGTCCCATTAACAATGAACCCACAAATACTGCTGACCAAGAACCTCCAACTCCCATTAATCCTTAGGCCTGAATGTGTACTACCCACAAACACCACTAATACTGAACCCACAAATCCCACTAACAATGAACCCACAAATCCCACTAACAATGAACCCACAAATCCCACTAATACATACAGCCTCAAACCCCTAACATGGAACCCCCAAATTCCACAAACACTGAACCCACATGTCCCAATAATACTGTACCCACAAATCGCACTAACACTTGAGATGCTGTTGGAATTTTAGAAAGGCTCTGAACTGATAGAGAGAGAGACAGTGGTGCGCCCTCCTGCTTCAGTATAACAATTTATTTCAACTTATTGTGCAAGTATTAAATAGGGGATAACATGTCAGCCCTGCATCTGCACCCCGTCTGTTTTGCTTTGACAACAATTAATACTATCCGCCTGATGTAAGATTTACCCTCATTTATATCAATTTAATCCAGTTGTTATTTCACTACACAACTGAAACTCGGGAGGGAGTTTGAACTTCTGGTGAAATCAGTGATAGTGTTTCACTATCCTTCAGTTGCTAAACAAATAAAAACAGTATATTTACCTGAACATATAACCGAGGCCGCCTCGCTGGTACCGCAGTTGTGTTTCCCCAATGAATTGGCTCGACAAGGAAATAAGTTACTCTCGGTCCCTTTGCACTCAACGTCATCCAACCAGAAGGAACCATTTGCTGCTCCAAAATGGGCGCTTCCAGGAGCTGATCTGGCGGGTCCACAACCCACTTGCCTACAAACAACACTCGCATCCAGCATGTCCCAATTATCATCGCAGACTGCTCCCCAAGTGTTGTTGTAGTACACCTCCACTCTCCCCGAACAAGAGTCACTCCCGGCGATCAATCGCACTTCGATGGAGTCTAAAGGAGGGAGAGAACAGAAAGTAAGCAGTTGTCCTCCACTGAAATATTCCTTTACAAGGAACGCCCTTAACCCGCCAGCGTGTCTGCCACTGTCCGCCCATGTCTCCTTCCGAGTGCTACACCTGCTCTTGTTCCCGCTGAAAGACATTTTAGTCGAGCGAATCATCTTCCATCTCAAACACTCGCCTGGTAATCCCACTATCACTGAACCCACATATCCCAACAACTCTGAACCCACAAATCCCAGTAACACTGAACCCCCAAATCCCAGTAACACTGAACCCAAGATTCCCAGTAACTCTGAACCCACAAATCCCAGTAACACTTCGGTTCCAAACCGTACTTTCAGTGAGGCCCCAAATCCGACTAACACCAAACTCCCAACTTCCACGTCGACTGAACAACCAAATCCCACTAACATATCGGGGTCTCACACCGCCAAGCACTGAAATCCCAAGTCCCACTAACACTGAACCCCACAAATCACACTAACAAAGAACCTCCAAATCCAACTAACACTCAGGCCTGGAATCGCTGTATCACAGAACACACAAATCCCATTAACATTGAACCCAAAATGACACTTATATGGAAACCCCAAACCCCATTATCAATGAACACACAATTCCCATGATCACTGATCTCCCAATTCCCACAATCGGTGAACCCACAAATCCCACTAACATTAAGGCCTCAGACCCCGAAAATGGAACACCCCAATCCCACTAACAGTGAAACCACAGATCTTACCAACACTGAAGACCAGATATCACAAGCACAGAGCCCACAAATCCCACTAACACTGAACCCCCAATCCAACTAACACCTAGGCGTGAACTCGCATTATCACTGAACCCCCAATCCCCACTAACACATGGGTCTGAAACCACCTAACACTGAATCACCAAGTCCCATTAACACTGAACCCACAGATCCTGCTAACAAAGCACCTCCATCTTCCACTAACACCTAGGCCAGAATTTGCACTATCACAAAACTCATAAACACCACTACCACTGAACCCTCATATCCCGTTAACACTGAACCCACAAATCCCATTATCTCTGAACATGCAAACTCGACTAACACTGAACCCATAAATCAAACTGCCACGTAGGCATGAAATTGCACTATCAAAGAACCCGCAAATCTCACTAACGTTGAACCCCCAAATCCAACTAACACCTAGGCCTCAAATCGCACTATCACAGTTGCAACAAACCCCACTATCACTGAACCACCCAATCCCAATAACACATAGGCCTGAAAAGATATCACTGAAACCCTAAATCCCACTAACCATTGGGTCCCAAACCACACTTTCACTGAACCCACAAATCCCAGTTACACTGAACTCACAAATCCTCCTGATATTGAACCCCAAAATCCCGCTAATACTTAGGCTCCAAACCGCACTAACAATGAACCCGCAAATATTTAGGCCTGAATCCCAACTGTCACTGAACCCCCAAATCTCACCAACAATGAACCCCCTGATCCCACTATCACAGAACCCTCAAATCCCACTAATATTTAGGCTGGAATGCCACTGTTGCTGAACTCTGAAATGCTACTAACACTGGACCCCAAAATCCCCCTAAAACTTAGGTCCCAAACTACACTTTCACTGCGCCCACAGGTCGCACTTACACTAAATCCTTAAATCCCACTAGCACTGAACCCCCAAAAGTCCTCTATCACTGAACCCTCAATCCCACTAACACATGGCTCTGAAACCACGTACCACTGAACACCCAGATCCCACTATCACTGACCCCCAAATCCCACTTATACTGAGGTCTGACGCTCAACTGTCACTGAATCCCCAAACTGCACCTTCACTGAACCCACAAATACCACCAACACTTAGGCCGCAAACCTCTAACACGGGTCGCCCAAATCCCATTAACACAGGACCGCAAAACCCAATAACACTGAGCCCCAGGTCCCACTAACAGACAACCCACAAATCCCACCAACAAATAGGCATCAAACCCCTAACATGGAACACCCAAATTCCACAAACACTGAACCCACACGTCCCAATAATACTGAACCCACAAATCCCACTAACACTTGAGATGCTGTTGGAATTTCAGAAAGGCTCTGAACTGATAGAGAGGGAGACAGTGGTGCGCCCTCCTGCTTCAGTATGACAATTTATTTCAACTTATTGTGCAAGTATTAAATAGGGGGTAACAGGTCAGCCCTGCATGTGCACCCCGTCTGTTTTGCTTCGCCAACCATTAAAACTATGCTCCCGATTTAAGATTTACCCTCATTTAGATCCATTCGATCCAGTTGTTATTTCACTGCACAACTGAAATTCGGGCGGGAGTTTGAACTTCCGGCGAAATCAACGATAGTCTTTCACTATCCTTCAGTTGCTAAACAAATAACAACAGTATATTTACCTGAACATATAACCGAGGCAGCCTCGCTGGTACCGCAGTTGTGTTTCCCCAATGAATTGGCTCGACAAAGAAACAAGTTACTCTCGGTCCCTTTGCACTCAACGTCATCCAACCAGAAGGAACCATTTGCTGCTCCAAAATGGGCGCTTCCAGGAGCTGATTTGGCGGGTCCACAATCCATTTGCCTACAAACAACACTCGCATCCAGCATGTCCCAATTATCATCACAGACTGCTCCCCAAGTGTTGTTGTAGTACACCTCCACTCTCCCCGAACAAGAGTCACTCCCAGCGACCAATCGCACTTGGATTGAATCTAAAGGAGGGAAGAGAACAGAAGGTAAGCAGTTGTTCTCCACTGAAATATTCCTTTACAAGGAACGCCCTTAACCCGCCAGCGTTTCAGCCACTGTCCGCCCCTGTCTCCTTCCGAGTGCTACACCTGCTCTTGTTCCCACCGAAAGACAATTTAGTCGAGCGAATCATCTTCCATCTCAAACACTCACTTGGCAATCCCACAATCACTTAACCCACAAATCCCAGTTACACTGAACCCACAAATCATCCTGCTATTGAATCCCGAAATCCTGTTAATACTTAGGCCCCAAACCGCGCTACCACTGAACCCCTAAATCCCACTATTATTTAGGCCTGAACGCCAACTGTCTCGGAACTCCCAAATCCCACTAATACGGAACACCCAAATCTCACTAATATTTAGGCCTGGATCCCAACTGTCTCGGAACCCCCGAATCCCACTATCACGGAACCCCCAAATCCCACTAATATTTAGGCCGGAAACTCCACTGTTGCTGGACCACGACATACTACTAACACTGAACCCCAAAATCCCGGTAAAGCGTAGGTCACAAACCACACTTTCACTGATCCCGCAGGTCCCACTTGCACTGAATCCCCAAATCCCACTGGCACTGAACCCCAACATCCCTTTATCACTGAACCCTCAAATCCAACTAACGCATGGATCCGAAACTGCCTACCACTGAACACCCAGATCTCAATATCACTGGAACCCCAAATCCCACTTATACTTAGGCCTGACACGAAACTGTCACTGAACCCCCAAATACCACTCACACTTCAGCCTCAAACCTCTGACACGGAACCTCCAAATCCCATTATCACAGGACCCCATATACCACTAACACTGAGCCCCAGGTCCCACTAACAGAGAACGCAAAAACCCCACTAACACTTAGAGCCTCAAAACCCTAACATGGAACACAACTTATTGTGCAAGTATTAAATAGGGAATAACAGGTCAGCCCCGCATGTGCACCCAGTCTGATAGACTTCCACTCTCCCCGAACAAGAGTCATTCCCATCCATCAATGGCATTTGGATCGAACCTAAGGAGGGAGAGGGAGACAGGTTGTGAGGGGTTTTCCTCGCGTGAAACATTCTTTCCAATGAAGGGAGGTAGAGCCTTGATCATTTTCGTCTCCTCTTCATCCGACCCCTAAAGCGGCTGTGGCCCCTGACCCAATACAGTTCAGTTCACGGGGTCAGTTTTCATCCCAACCACTGAAACATCGATCATGAGGCTACCGCCCACGCTAATGGGCAGGATGTGATTAAGAGATGCTTCCCGTCACCACTGCTATTCAGCTTGGGATTTGCATGGCTCCAGACGCAATTCCACCGACACCTCCAGTCCTCCCGCTACTGTTGCTGACTGTTTTTAGTTGTTGTCTCTGGTACAAAGGTGGAGTCTTGTCTTTTCCAAGAGCTCCTGTGCACTCTGTTGCCACCGCCTGTGTGTCCAGCGGAATCGCATGCCAAGCAAACATCAGTGATTGGAAAGCTTCCCTGAGCTTTGATCACTTCCAAATTAAGTCACCCGCTGTTTAATTTTATTTTAAACCAGAGTTAAGCATAGATGCCTTAATCAGATGGATAACATAAAGGAAGTAACATTGAAAGTAAAAAAGGGACAATTGTCCTGCATTACATCGCTTGGTCAAAATCACAGAATCACAGAAACTCATAGTGCAGAGGAGGCTCTTTGGCCCATCGAGTCTGCACCGACACGTGAGAAACACCTGACCTACCTACCTAATCGCATGCACCAGCCCTTGGCCCATAGCCTTGAATGTTATGACGTTGGTACTTTTTAAAGGATCTGGGGCTAAACCACCTCCACCACCCTCACGGGCAGCGTATTCCAGACCGTCACCACCCTCTGGGTAAAAAAGTTTTTCCTCACACATTTCCTCTCCCTTCCTGCCGCTCACATTGCACTTGTGTCCCCTCGTGACTGACACTTCAACTCAGCTGCTCCCTATCCACCCTGTCCATGCCCGTCATAATCTCGTACAGCTCGATCAGGTCGCCCCTCAGTCTTCTCCGCTCCAACGCAAACAACCCAAGTCTATCCAACCTCTCTTCATAACTCAAATGTTTCATCCCAGGCAACATCCTGGTGAATCTCCTCTGCACCCCCTCCAGCGCAATCACATCCTTCCTATAATGTGGTGACCAGAACTGCACACAGTACTCCAGCTGTGGCCTCACCAAGGTTCTATACAACTCCAACAGGACCTCCATACTTTTGTAATCTATGCCTCGATTGATAAAGACAAGTGTCCCATTTGCCTTTTGCAACACCCCACTAACATGCCCCTCTACCTTCAGAGAAAATGAGGGGGGGGGGGGTGGTTGGAGGGGGGGGGGCATATTAATTGACGATTTTGATTTCCTGTCCAAATTATGGATTTTTAAAATATATTTTCCGTAATCCCTGCTGGATGCATACTTCAATTGGTTTCCATATTTTCCCGTCCTAATTTAGACGTCTATAGTGGAGAACTATTTCACTGTGTGTTATGCAAGTTCATAGGAACTTAGAAACGCAAGGCGTTTCATAGGAACGAAGAAAATGATTCATACCATGGGGTTTCATATGGCTGAGGGAGAGAAAAGTATTTCTAGCCAAATCCCGCTTTATAAATAGTTGTCTATACCCTTCATAAGACCATAAGACCATAAGACATGAGAGCAGAAATTAAGCATACAGCCCATCGAGTCTGCTCCACCATTCAATCATAGCTGATACGTTTCTCAACCCCATTCTCCTGCCTTCTCCCCGTAACCTTTGACCCCCTCACCAATCAAGAACCTATCTATCTCGCTCTTAAATACACTCAATGACCTGGCCTCCACAGCCTTCTGTGGCAATGTATTCCATAGATTCACCACTCTCTGGCTAAAGAAGTTTCTCCTCATCTCTGTTCTAAAAGGTCTTCCCTTTACTCTGAGGCTGTGCCCCTCGGGTCCTAGTCTCTCCTACTAATGGAAACATCTCCCCCACGTCCACGCTATCCAGGCCTTTCAGTGTTCTGTAAGTTTCAATCAGATCCCCCCTCATCCTTCTAAACTCCATTGAGTTCGACCCAGAGTCCTCAAACATTCCTCATACGTTAAGCTTTTCATTGCTGTGAACATTCTCGTGAACATCCTCTGGACCCTCTCCAGGCCCAGCACATCCTTCCTGAGATACGGGGCCCAAAATTGCTCACAATATTCTAAATGTGGTCTGACCAGAGCCTTATAAAGCCTCAGCTGCACATCCCTGCTTCAATATTCTAGTCCTCTCGAAATAAATGCCAACATTGCATTTGCCTTCCTAATTACTGACTCAACCTGCAAGTTAACCTTAAGCGAATCCTGGACTAGTACTCCGAAGTCCCTTCGCACTCCAAATTTCTGAATTTTCTCCCCATTAAGAAAATAGTCTATGCCTCTATTCTTCCTAACAGTGTGCATGGCCTCACAAATGCCCACATTGTATTCCATCTGCCACTTCTTTGCCCATTCTCCTAACCTGCCCAAATCCTTCTGCAGCCTCCCCGCCTCCTCAATACTACCTGTCCCTCCACCTATCTTTGTATCATCTGCAAACTAAGCCAGGAAACCCTCAGTTCCTTCTAAATCCTAATTTTACACAGCTCAATTCAACCTCCGCTTAGCATCTTCGGTTGCAAAGTTAGTGAGGAATACTAACTTCAAGGTTTGGACAAATATTGTGACAATCCGATATTCTACAGCCACGTTTCCCGCTTCTACGGCTGCACCGCTCACCAGAATATCCCAGTAACTCCAGGCAGGCTTTACACGCCCTGCAATTTCGGAGCCACTACCTTTCCTACCCGGCAGTTCTTTGTCCTATATTAGCGGCCGTAAACTCAAAGCCTTGATTCCTCTTCCTTCCAATTGAACCCAGGGCCTTGTCCCTCCCTATCAAGATAATCTTATCCAGTTGAACAACACTAACAAATTCTTTGTGCTCCTTCTACTCCATTCTCCTGCGTAACTCTGATCTCCTGACTACTGTGCAACTCACCTTTATGCACCGTCACTCCAAATTGTGGCATTCCTTCCCTAAATCTCTCTGTCTCTCTGCCACAATATCCTCCTTCACCTTCTTAGAATTTGTTTCTTGTCGGGCGATTTCAGTCATCAAGCCTAAAATCTAATAAGGTGAACTATTGTGCAATGCCATCTCGATAGCTCTCCTGTGACGTGCTCCCGTTAGAGACGCGAGAGCAATGTAGGTTGTTTTTTGTCGTAGTTTCATGGGTTAACTGGAGCATCGTTTCAACACATAGCTTGTCTTGTTTTTGTGCGGTTATCTTTTTTGTTGTTGATTATCGAACACCGGCGGAATATGATTCGCCACCACCCTCTGCACAATAATTGCGTTTTCCCATCTCCGTCCAATATAACTGGGCCAAGGTCATTCATTGTATTGGGCCATCATCGAAATTAAAGTGGCCACAATGTAGTAACGCTATTTAAAATACACAGGCACATACACACAAAGCAGACAAAATGGTAAATCAACACTAGTGTCCATTCCAAGAGCTGAAAACATAATGGCTTGTCATACCTGCAGACACGAGATTCCACAGACCCACCAGATGAACTATAAGACAAAAGAAAGACCATTAGGCCATATAAGTATTTAAGCCGTGCTGTAGACCAGCAAAAACTGGTAATGATAATAATATTATTTTATTCATTATTGTGAAAAATATAATAGCCATAATAATAACAAATTATTACCAATATGTTGTTTTTATGGTAATAATTCTTCAATGGACGTGGGCACCACTGGATAATGGTAGTTATTTCTTTATTGTTCAGCTCCTTATTCAATTGCTGTTAATAATAATTAAACAAAATAAAAAGCAACGTGTAACACTACGGCGTAGTCGCCGGACTAGTGATTTAGAAGCCGAGGGGTGAGGCTCTCGGGACCTGGGTTCGAATCCAGCCATGGTGGAATACGAACTTAAAGTCAGTCGAATTAAAAACTTTATTAATGACAAGCCTGTCTGGCTCACCGATGCGTTTCGGGAAAAGAAATCTGCCTTCCTTGCCTGCACTGGCCGACAGGCGACTCCAGACCCGCAGCAATGCGGCTGGCTCTTCAATGGCCTCTGAGCAGAGCTCTGCATTGCTGGCCTAGCCAGTGGTGCCCACGTCCAATGAAGAATTATTACCATAAAAAACAACATATTGGTAATAATTTGTTGTTATTATTGCTATTATAATAATCACAATAATGAATAAATAATATTATTATCATTATGATTATAATTCATGGTACTCAATGCACCCTGGAAAGGGCACCCATGATGCGACTGATGATCAGCTGTATATTCAGCCACCTTTGGAGCCACGTGACGTGAAGATATGTGACGTGAAGACACGTTAAGTGATATGACGATACGTGACTTGACGTGACTTGAGGTGAGAATACGTGACGTGACGATACGTGACGTGACGTGACAGGATGGAGATGTTGTCACGAAAATAGAGAATCTGCCTCAGGCAACAGCATCAGTGGTAATGAATTGTTTGCGTTCATGCAAAATGAGAACACTTGAGCGAGATCCACGCTAACGAGTTACAGTATGGGTAATTGAACGGTTTCAGAAATGAATACATCCGTAAATAAATATATAATGGAACTTATGAAAGGTGTACCAGCCAGCAATAAGATGGAATTCATTGTGGCACGACGGTGCCGCAGATGAAATATTTCCTCGCTGTCTCGTTCGGTTTCTGCATCCAGGTTCATTCACTTTGGCATTTCAAGGTGTTCCTGAAGAGAATACAATAAAATATGCACCGATCAGAAAAAGCAAAATTAAACTAAAGCCCCAAATGCAAGGGACTGATTCTAATTTAAGGAGGTGTTCTGAAATGGGGAATCCCCAACGGTGGAGCACAATGGAATGAAGGGATTGGCTTATCAAGGAGGTCACATAATCGGGCACAGATTCCATATAATCTATTGCGCACTATCTCCCAAATTGCCGGCCAACTATGTTGAATTAAACCCCAGTTAAAGCCCCATCTGACAGCCAGTTACGTGAAGATAATGAAGCTGAATGCTGAGGTAAACATATTAGGGTAATACTCAAGTAGGATATTCAGGACACTTGCAATCTGAAACAAGGGCAAAGTTATGGGAAAGACTTCGCATCTCAGGCAGCACCTTTGGAAAAAAAATATCGTTGAAGTTCCAGGTCGAGATGACCATTCATGCCATCAAATGGATTATGATAATTTGGATAATCGATGATACAATAATTTGACAATCAAGTATAATCGTTTGACAATAGTCAATTATTCGGAACAGTCCAGGTTAGGAACATTGTTTCCAACAGATGGATAGATCACAGATGGAAAAAATTCTCTTTAAGATTAAGCGCGGGCGATAAACAGGCAACAGTGCAGAAGCGTCCCATTTCAGCTCACGCCCAATGGGTCAGGGGAATTCAATGCGATTCAATGTTAGGTGGGAGAATAGTTGGCACCGTCCGTTTTATGGCCATGTCCACCTCGGAATTCATTTGCTAGAATATCCGTGTCCTTCAGAAATGAAAGTCGGTCTCAGCACCACAGATGTAGGTGTTAAAAAAACGAATTCGAGCTCTCAAGGAGTCTTTATGTAACTGGCAATGAAACTAGCAAGAGAACCTCCAATGGGGTAACCTCCAGGTTACTCCAAGTGCGGAGCATCAATAACTATCTGGAATTACCAGATAGCACTGATGAATATGAGTCGGATAGGTGTTGCAAAGAACAATGTTTTAAACTCCAGGGATTTTGACACCAGTCCTGGGTGAGGTAGAACCTGTACAAGCCGGAGGGCTTTCAACTGGAAAAAAAAAACATGCATCAATATCCTTGAGTAGCAATTTGCTGGTGCAAGAAAAAAGTAAAAGTGTAGAATATCAATTAAGCATGAACAACAGAAAGACAAATCGATATTAGCTGGGATAGGCAGATTCGAAGAAGCTAAATTGAAGATTGAAGGGATTAGCCTCACATTGCAATGAATAGATATGTTTGTTTACTTAGCATTAATGATAACAGAAGACGTTGGATGCAATTCCGAATTCAGGAGAAGGATGGGAATAGCCAGACGTAATTCCATGAAGATGTGGCATCTGCAAACTGATATCAATTACGTTGTAAAGGTTGGTCCATGTCATTTGCTTGTTATGGTTAAATAGGGGATAGCTGGGACACTGGGTAGAGTGGGTGGAGACCTGTGGCTTAGGCCGACTAGTATTTTAAAATTAAACAAGGATAACTAGATGGGAATGGATGCATTTTAGTCGGTGTTTCAGAGTAATCAGAATATTTATATTCCTATTATAAAGAAAAAGTCTAAACAGAGGGCCCACCATCCATCATTAATTAAAGAAGTTAGGGAATACACCCATCTTAAGGGGGTTGGGGGACGCATGCAACTGTGAAAAGGTAAGGGGCAGGTCGGATGATTGGTCTGAATGTAAAGAACAACAGAGAATGACTAAAAGGTTAATTAGGGGAAAGAAATTAGGCTAAGAGAGGTGGATAGCTAGAAATGGAAAATACTGATAACAGCAGCTTCTACAGGTATTTAAACGGGAAAAAATATACGGGTAAAGTGGGTGTTGGTCCTCTAGAGACTGAGAATGGGGAGGTAATCGTACATAATAAGCAAATGGTGGATTGGAAAAACAAATACCTTATTTCTGTCTACACGATAGAGGATCCAGAACACAGTCCAGTAATAGCTGTAAATTGCGAGGTGGAAGGGAGAGGGGACATTGTTGAAACTACAATCACTAGTGAAGTGTAGTGAGCAAACTGATGGAGCTTTAGACTGACAATTCACTGGGGCCTAATGGATTTCACCCTAGAGTCTTGAAAGAGGTAGCTAATGAGGTAGCAGATGCTTTGATGCTAATTCTCCAAATTTCCCTAGATTCTGAAAAGGTTCATTCAGCTGGAAAATAGCAAATGTAACCCATCAATTCAGGAAGTGGGGGTGGGGGGGTGGTGATGGGGGGTGTGCGGGGTGTTGCAGAGTACAGAAAACCTGCTAGCTTGATGTCTGACATGGGAAAAGTTTTAGAGTGGACCCTTAAAGGAGTTACAGATGAGAACTTAGAAAAACACAAATTATAATGATGTAACACCTGCCCCTTCACTTCCTCTATCCTCACCGTCCAAGGGCCCAAACACTCCTTTCAAGTGAAGCAACATTTCACTTGCATTTGCCCCAACTTAGTCTACTGCATTCGTTGCTCCCGATGCGGTCTGCTCTACATTGGAGAGACCAAACGTAAACTGGGCGACCGCTTTGCAGAACACCTGCGGTCTGTCCGCAAGAATGACCCAGACCTCCCTGTCGCTTGCCATTTTAACACTCCACCTTGCTCTCTTGCCCATATGTCTGTCCTTGGCTTGCTGCATTGTTCCAGTGAAGCCCAACGCAAACTGGAGGAACAACACCTCATCTTCCGACTAGGTACTTTACAGCCTTCCGGTCTGAATATTGAATTCAATAACTTTAGGTCTTGACCTCCTCCCTCCATCCCCACCCCCTTTCTGTTTCCCCCCTTCCTTTTGTTTTTTTTTTCCAATAAATTATATAGATTTTTCTTTTTCCCACCTATTTCCATTATTTTAAAATATTTTTAAATCTTTTATGCTCCCCCCACCCCAACAAGAGCTATACCTTGAGTGCCCTACCATCCATTCTTAATTAGGACATTCGTTTAGATAATATCACCAACTTCGACACCTATGTGTTCTTTTGTTCTGCTGTCTGTGACACCTTTTGAGGATGTGCTTCTATCACTGCTTTTGCCTACAACCACACCAACCCCCTCCACTTCTCTCCCCCCCCCAACCCAACCACACCACCCCCCCCCCCCCCACCACCTTAAACCAGCTTATATTTCACCCCTTCCTGGGATTCGCCTAGTTCTGTCGAAGGGTCACGAGGACTCGAAACGTCAACTCTTTTCTTCTCCGCCGATGCTGCCAGACCTGCTGAGATTTTCCAGGTAATTCTGTTTTTGTTTTGGATTTCCAGCATCGGCAGTTTTTTGTTTTTTGTTTTTAGTTATATAGGTTGTTTTGGTGAAAGGGAAATCACGTTGATCTAATTTATTAGAGTTGTTTGAAGGATTAATATGTGCCAGGGATAAAGGGGAGCCTGCAGAGGTTCTGTGCTGGGATCACCGGAAGGCATTTATCAAAGGTAATTGAGGAAACCAAAAGCTTATATTGTAGGTGGTAACATATTAGACTGGATAGAAGATTGGCTGGCTGACAGCGAACAGATTATGCATAAAAGGGCCTGTCCCTGATTGGGAGGATGCGACATGTGGAATCCCACAGGGGGCAGTGCTGGGGCCTTAACATTTTGCAAGTTACCTCAATGGTTTTGACGAAGGGAGTAAAGGCAGAGGAACCAAAGATAGCTAGGAAAGTATGTTGTGAAGAAGACAAAAGGAGCTTGCAGACGGATTAAGGTAAGTTGACTGAGTAGGCAAAAGTCTGTCAGATGGTGTATAATGTGGGACATTGCAAAGTTGTTCAATTTGGCAGGAAAAATAAAAACAGAAGTGCATTACTTAAACGAGAATGACTGCAGAATTCTGAAATGCAGAGCGACCCAGGTGTTCTTGTGCAGAAGTGACAAAAAGCTCGTATGCAGGTACAGTGTGTGATCAAGAAGGCTATTGGAGTATTATCCCTTATTATGGACTTGTTTCCCCTGGAGTTTAGGAGAGTGAACGATATAAGGTACTGAATTGTCCTCTAACACCTTCCCATGCCAGACATCAAGTTAACTGACCTGGGTCAAGGATAACCTCGTGCAGGTGAGTCCAGAACTAGTGAGTACTCTTTTACATAGAAACTAGGAGAAGGAGTAGGCCATTCAGCCCTTCGAGCCTGCTCCCCCATTCATTATGATCATGGCTGATCATCCAACACTATAGCCTGATCCCGCTTCCTCCCCATACCCTTTGACCCCTTTCACCCCAAGAGCTATACCTAACTCCATCTTCAACATACAATGTTCTGGTCTCAACTACTCTCTGTGGTAGCAAATTCCACAGGCTCACCACTCTCTGGGTGAAGAATTTTTTCCTCATCTCAGTCCTAAATGATCTACCCCGTATCCTCAGACGGTGACCCCTGGTTCTGGGCTCCCCCCACCATCGGGATCATCCTTCCTGCATCTACCCTGTTTATTCCTGTGATAATTTTATAGGTTTCTATGAGATCCTCCCTCATTCTTCTGAACTCCAGCGAATATAATCCTGATTATCTCAATCTCTCCTCATATGTCAGTCCCGCCATCCCAGGGATCAATCGGGTATTTGCTGCATTCCCTCGATAGCAAGTACATCCTTCCTGAGATAAGGAGACCAGTACTGCTCACAATATTCCAGGTGTGGTCTCACCAAGGCCCTGTACAATTGCAGCAAGACATCCCTGTTCCTGTACTCGAATCCTCTGGCTATGAAGGCCAGCATACCATTTGCCTTCTTTACCACCTGCTGCACCTGTATGGTTACCTTCAGCGACTGGTGTACAAGGACACCCAGGTCTCGTTGCACATCCCCTCTCTCAATTTATACCTGTTCAGATAATAATCTGCCTTCCTACTTTTGCTACCAAAATGGATTTATCAAATTTATCTACATTAAATTGCATCTGCCATGCATTCGCCCACTTTAGAGCTCACCCTTTTAGGACAGGGGTCAGGACATGTAGTTTTTCTCTCTCTCTATCAGAGGTCGGTGGGACTTTTGGAACTCTCTGCCTCAGAAGCAATGGAACCGGGACCACTGAATAATTTTAAAGCCGGGGTCGATAGATTTTTTAGGCAGGGGAATCAAAGCTTATCGGGGGTAGATAGGAATGTGGAAATCGAAACACAAACAGATCGCTATGATGTTATTGGATGGCGGAGCAGGGTCGAGGGGCCGAATGGCCTACACCTGCTCTTATTTCCGATCTTCGTATGTAAGTTCTCATGCTCCTAGCTTGGCTATACCAACCGGCTTGAATTCTGTTAGAATCAATATCAACAAAAATGGAACTTACAACTACTACAAACTAATAAATAAAGAAAATCCCATAAGATTCTGTATTCTACCCATTGGTCTGTATGCCCCAGAAACCTGGGCAATAAATACTGCTGTGCGAAATAAATGAGCGGCCTTTTGGAATATGGATGTTATTAATTTTGCTTCAAAATTCAACTAAAGGCCTTAAGGCCAGTGTATAGTTACTTTAAGATGCAGTAAAGTAATCTTTAAGCATAAAACGTGACATCCAGAAAAAAAAAATCTATATTTCTGGCATTTGATCAGAGCAGATTTATCGACAGAGGCAAGACTAAGGCAGCAGAAGGAGAAGTCAACCGAGGCGTAGTAGGTTGGTTGACTGAACTAAGCGGTCGCAGCCGAGCTCCAATGGATACTTGAAGATGACAGAAGGCGGGTAAATGCAACATAACAATGACAGGAGAGATCCCGATAGGATTATTTACAAGTAGGACAAGGTAGAGAGGGAAGCAAAATGAATAGAAAAGAGAGATAGGCGTGTTACGTAGAAGGCCAATTTACCTGGTCATACTTCATATATTAACATTTGACACGAATTTTGGTTAACATAATCCTTCGTGTTAACTTTGAAAATTTACGATTGGTCAACCATGAATTGGGAGCTCGGCGAGAGAATCCCCATCCAAGTATTTTTCGATTTTTTTTTCATGTTACTCCTGAAAATCCTGTCTCCATTTTTTGCCTTGAACATGCCAATTGACTCCCTGACCAGTGGAACGATATTAACTTTTGTCTCCCACGCATTAAATAAAGGCAAGTAACATTTAACCAGCGCTTGAGTTATCTCAAGAGGTAAAGGAGGGGGTTTATGAGTGAGATGCATTTTATGTTTTTTTTAAAAACAAAGTGATACTTCCATGGAGTGTGAGCGTGACTAGCGTCCCCACTTACCCCTTGGACCACCAGACTAGGCCATTTCAGCGTGAGGTTAAGGGTCAATCACATTGCTGAGAGCCTGGAATCACAAGTATGTCCAATTCTGTGAGTGTTTATGGCAATCTAATGGCTCACCAGTCCCGCCAAAAATAATCGATTACTAATTTAACTCAAATTCCATTAGCTGCCCTGTCGGGGTATGAACCCTTATCCACAGTTGGGGTTTCGGGAGTGCAAATTTAGGGGCAGCTTGCACTACGCTTCTATCTTTCCTTGTATAGCTGTGCTTGCTGAAGCACTACATCATACCTTAGTCAGAAATGCAGACGCCTATGAATTTAAAATTTAAAAATGGACACTGCGGCAATATTGATTTTAATTGAGGGGCAGCCAACAGAGAGAAGGGGTGAACATTGGTGGAGGACATACAGCCGTGTTCTCCAGGAGCTGGTACCAGCTAGACTGACGTGTATAGGATGCAACTCTAAAATGGGCAAATTGTTCATCTGGATGCACCGTAAACTGTGAGGAAGATGATAAACTTACGACGGTACGAATTAGGAGCCGGAAAAGGCTATTGGGCCGCTGGGCCCTGCTACGCTATTCAATGAGAGTCTGGCTGATCCGATTGCGGCTTGAGCTCCACATTTCCAGCGACCCTCGGGTAACCTTTGGCTCCCTTGTTTGTCAAGAACCTTTGTATTTCAGCTGTAAAAGTATACAAGGGCCCGAACACTACCTAAGTGAGGAAGAAAGTTCTAACGTCCAACCGACACCCCGAGGGAAGACAAATCTCCTCATTTTCCTCTTAAATCGGAGACCCTTAGTTTTTGACCTGTGTCCCTTTGCTCTTGCCTCTCGCACAACGTCAGAGGCCATTTCAACCTCCACCCTCTCAGCTGAACCACAGGGCCAGACCTGTTTCAACACCAGCCCCAGTCAATCATCCAATCTCCAATGGATATCAGCACAGCCTGGACGGCGCTACCTAACTCTAATGCACTCGCCCCCACCCCAACCAACCTCCCACTCCCCCTCCCGCCTCCTCCCTCCCCCCACAACCTCACCCGCCCTCCCCCAGCTCCCCGGATATCAGTCTAGTGAACTTTTTCTGAAATGCAACTCGCACATATGTACCATTTTAAAACAAAATAAGCAGGCCAAAACCGTGAGCAATTCCCCAGATGTAATCTCAACAATGCGCTATAATAGTGTAGCAAAATACCCCTACTTTCATATCTCTAATTCAAGTTGAGAAGGAGGCCGGCTATTGGAGCGGCACACAGCCGGCAGATGGAATTTAACGTAGCCAAGGATGCACTATCACACCTTTGAATGAATAACGAGAGGGGGAGGTGGAAACTATAAAGTAAATGATATAGTTCTAGAGGCGTGCTGGAACAATAATAATGGTGGTTCTCGTGCACAAATTTCGGCAGTGTAGACTGACTAAATTAGCTAAAAAGACATTCACTACCCTGGACTCAATCATGCGGGCGGAGAGTGAAATAGCAAGGGCATTTAAATTAAACTTCTTAAAAGACTGAATAGTCTTCAATCGGAGCATTGGGTCTAAGTATGGACACCGCACCTCCGGAAATCTGTGAAAGCTTTGAAAAAGTGCGCCAAAATTTATTTTTAAAAAAAGGGAACGAAACGCAGCACCAGGGTTCCAGAGATGCGAGACTTCAGTTCCTTGGAATATTCGGATCTGGGATCCCTTGGCTGAGTCTCTCAGACGGAGGCAGGTTCAATCATGGCTCTCCAAGTGAACCGGGCTGCGGGGTATAGGGCTGAGGAGTTGGGGGCGAGATGAGTAGCACTTTAATATTGCTGGCGAGCACACACACTACGAGCCGAATGCTGCCCTGTAAAGATCCTATGGTACCACGATCAGTTTCCTTTATTCTTCCATGGGGATGTTGTCCACTTGTTATCCATCCCTCATTGTCTTTTCAGAAGGCTGTTAAGATTCAAGACTCCGGGCCCGGAGTCACATATAGACTTGACCAGGTATGAACGGCAGATTTCATTCCCTATAGGGCATTGGTGAACCAGATGGGTTTTAAAATAATAACCAAGGATAGTTGCTTGGTCATCATTACTGACAAGCCTGCAATGCCACATTTATTAATTCAGTTCAAATTCCAACCGCTGCTGTTGCAAAATGTAAACCCACTTTCCCCCAGTCATTACTGCTGGCGCCTGGATGACTCGCCAAGAGGCATCCCCCCCAATCCACTGCCTTCCCTCCAATTGCCTTGGGTGAATATGCACTACAATCCCACCAAGCTCAATGTATTGCTAAGCTGTGTCGCCAAGAACTGATTAAAGTGCTTCAGGTACTAATCAGGGTCTGACTATAGCTGAAGCATGATTCCTGATTTCTATATAAAAAAGCCAGTGAATATTAATGTTTATCTTAATTTCTGCACCAATTGGTTACCTTTTAATGATCCATGAATGAAGGTTCAACGCTTCTCTATGATCAGAACAGAAACATGACGCTAACATTTTGCTTATCTTCATAATTGTTAACGAAACGAATATCAATCAATAAATGTCGAAATGTACCTAAGGCAAATGCATTAAGACTGTTGTTACTTACAACCTGTTCAAAGGGTTCAGGTCAATAGCCACTGTGATGAGACTCACTTCCCACGGACAACAAAGAAGGAACCTGAAGCTAAACTGGTCCAGAGAGAGGCATGTTTCTTGCTCGCGGCACCGCAGCGTTGAAACCTCAGGGAAGTATGTTATTATTATTTCATTCTCTCACAAGAGGTCATCGACATGAAACTCTGACTAGATTTCGCAACCAGCAGAGAGCGTCAGAGCTACTTTCTTGTAACGACATCGGATTTTCAGTAACTGAAATATTTTGAGCTGATGTATCCATCCCTCTCATTTCAGGCCACTTCTCTTCACACTCTGAGGTACTGCCTTAACATGCAATGGGGATTATTCATTCCGGTCAGGAACTTTATTCATTTGCGATAGGGTTGACGCTTCTGGGCTGCACAGTGACTTAATTTAACGAAAGGGGCAGAAGGGAAGGTGTGTGGGCCAGAGAGGGACATGATTATACATTCTAATTGTACATATCCCGGAACAGTGTGTTGAAACATCACAATGCATCTGCTTTCGGTCATTTCCAAAATGCAGCACATTTTAAATTATGTTATGAGGCTCTGCGCTGCTGCTTGGAATCATGCAGAGCAGAATGGAGAATAGTTGTGTTTGTTGGAGGCCAATCACCTCAGGCCCAGGACATCACTGCAGGAGTTCCTCACAGTGGTGTTCAAGGCTGAACCATCTTCAGCTGCTTCCTCAATGACTTTCGTTCCATCATCAGGATAGAAGTGGGAATAGTCGATGAATATCGCAAAATGTTCAGTACAATAAGCGAATCAACAGATACTGAAGCAGTCCATGACCAAATGCAGCCAGACCTGGACAATATCCAGCTTTGGGCTGACAAGTGGAAAGTAACATTCACGCCACACCCCTTCACATTCAATGCCATTATCATCACTGAATCCCCCACTATCAATATCCTTGGGGTTACCATTGACTGGAAACTGAACTGGATCAGCCATATAAATAATGTGGCTACAAGGGCAGATCAGAGGCTGGGAATCCTGCAGTGGCAGACAGCTGGGAACACCACCACCTGGAAGTTGCCCTCCAAGTCACTCACCATCCTGAGTTGGAAATATATCGGCCATTCCTTCAGTGTCACTGGGTCAAAATCCTGGAACTCCTTCCCTAACAGCACTGTGGGTGTACCTAAACCACAGGGACAAAGTCCTGGAACTCACTCCCTAACAGCACTGTGGTTGTACCTACACCACAGGGACAAAATCTTTGAACACGCTCCCTAAAAACACTGTGGGGGTACCTACACTATATGGACAAAATCCTGGAAATCCCACCCTAACAGCACTATGGGTGTACCCACACCACATGAACAAAATCATGGAAGTCCCTCCATAACAGCACTTTGGGTGTACCTACACCACATAGTTAAAAGCCTGGAGCTCCCTCCCTAACAGCACTGTGGGTGTACCTACACCAGAGAGACAAAACACTGGAACACCCTCCCTAACATGATTGTGGGTGTACCTACACCACAGGGACAATATCCTGGTACACCTTCCCTCACAGCGCCATGGATGTACCTACACCACAGGGACAAAATCCTGGAACTCCCTCTCTAACAGCGCCGTGGGTGTACCTACACCACACAGACGAAATCCTGGAACTCCTTCCCTAACAGAACTGTGGGAGTACCTACACCACAGGGACAAAATCTTGGACCTCCGTCCCTAACAGCACTGTGGGTGGACCTACACCACAGGGACAAAATCCTGGAACTCCCTCCCTAACAGCACTGTGGGTGTACCTACACCACAGGGACAAAATCCTGGAACTCCCTCCCTAACAGCACTGTGGGTGTACCTACACCACAGGGACAAAATCCTGGAACTCCCTCCCTAACAGCACTGTGGGTGTCGCTACACCACATGGATTGCAGCGGTTCAAAAAGGCAGCTCACAATCACCTTCTCAAGGGGCAATTAGGCACGGGCAATAAGTGCTGGGTCCAGCCAGCGAAGCCCACATCCCTTGAATGATTACCAGAAAAAGGAGGCTCAGGAGGTGTTTTTGTCTTATTTCGTTCAGAGGCGATACAAAGTCACACTAAAGGTGGAAATACAGGTATTAATGGGAATTCATTTTAACTGTTGGATCCTACGGGAGGGGTCTAAACCTAAATTTCAGTCGTCACCTAAAATAATACGTCAGGAAACGCAATTTTGCCTTGGATTTCGAGGCCAGGTTGGAAACATCAAACTTTGGAGGGGGCCCTACAAATTCTCTATCATGTGACACGTTTGACCATTGCGACAGTAACTGGGGGAAAGGGCGTCAGTGAAACTGGAGTTCCTTCTTTCTGTCCCTGTCCTGCCGGCACTAATACAATCAAATGCAGTTCTGGTGACAGCAGTGACATGTTCCACATGACTTTGTCATTGTACGTAAATAGCCTCTCCATATTTCGGCATCTTGGACGACAGAGGAACTCGGTGAAATTTGCATTTACTGTTAAAAGACGCTCTCCCACACCCCACCCAACACCCCCACGTTATTTTGTTTTTTCTTCTCTCTCTTTTCTGTTTTCCTCAATTTTTGAAGGAGAGCAATAACGCGATATGGTGTAGCCGTCTATCCCAATTAACGTTGGGAAAGTTGAAATCACCGAATATAATTACCCTGTTGTTATTATTTTTACACACCTCCGCAAATTGTGCACATATGTGCTCCTCAATTTCCCGCAACTGATACAGAAATAGATTATTTTCCAAACTGACTAACACTGGCGTCTTTCATTTGTACATGCACAGCTCAAACTTTGTCTTAAACCCTTCTTTTGCTTAGCTGTTGTCTTAAATTTAAATTTCCCATCTGTTGTGGCTCATTTCCAATTTCCAGGTCCAAATGTTCTCTCTGTTTCTTGGGCGTTTTTTTTTTCAGGCATAGCTGGCTAGGCCAGATAGATTGCCTATCCCTAAATGCCCTTGACTCAGAGGGGCATTTAAGAGTCAACCACATTGCTGTGGGTCTGGAGCCACATGTAGGCGAGACCAGGTAACATTTGCTTCCCTCAGCCGGCAGCAGTGAATCAGATAGATTTTGTTCTTCCTAGTAACAATCAGCAAAGGTTTCGTGCTCATCATCAGTCGTTTAATTCCAGATTTTTATTGATGTGTTGGGATTCGAACCCGATTCCACAGAGCATTCTGCTTGGGCCATAAAAGTATTGGTCGCTCCCCTCCCGTAATGTTATGTACCCTGAGTGCGTCATTTTAGTTTTTTTTTATGAAAGCCACGTGCAACTTATAATCTAACAACATAGAGGGCTAGTTCTGGTCTCCCACATACGAACGTACCAATAGAAGCAGACGTAGGACATTCGGACCCTCGAGCCGGCTTTTCCACTCAACAAGGTTATTGGCAGATCTGATTGTGGCTTCAGCTCCACCTTCCTGTTGCCCCTTATAACCTTTGACCCACTTGTTAGTCAAGATAATATCTACCTCTGCCATTCCAAAAACATGTTCACGTTCCCTCCCTCCACCTTTCTCCGGGAAGAGAGTATCAAAGATTCACGGCACTCTGAGAGTAAGGAAATATCTTCCCCTCTCGGTCTTACAGTGCCGGGCACCGATGTTGCAGCTGTGTGCCCCTGCTTCTAATCTCGCCCATAAGTCGAAACGTCCCTTTAGCATCCAGCCTGTCAAGTCCCCGGAGGACCTTATGCATTTCACTGAGAGCACTGCTCACTCTTCTGAAGTCCAATGGATACAGCCCCCGCCCCTGTACAACACTTCCCCATGAGATAACCCCCAAACCCGCCCCCTCCCTTACCTTCCAACCCCACCATCACAAGCATCAGTCTGCTCTCCCGTGATTCAATCAAAAAGCACTGAAAGACTGTGACCTCACCTTTTCCTCCTCTTGGATCCTTATTTAACTGACAGAGAGCCCCCCTCCCCCCTAAAAGCCCCCCCCCCCCCCCCAAAAAAAAAACCTTTTATTTCTGTTTCGGTTTGCCATGCCGTGGTCCCGATATTGGCACTGAACTGGAAATAAATCTCCATTTCTTTACCGTCACTGATTAAGTAACCTGTAATGACATTCCTAGCCCCGCATAGGGATCACGTTATAGGGAAGGAGTTTCTCAGCCAATATCTGAACCGAGTCAAGAAGAGAGAAAATAATGATAATAACGCGAAATTGCAATCTCCCTATGTCAACTAACAGAAAGTAGAAAGCTAAATGATCATAGGAAGTTGAGTTGGTCGGTGCATCAAATCCCTTTCTGACGCAAGAGGAAAAAAAGCGCCGAAGGAAGACACGGAACATCTCGGCCTGGAGAACGCACACCGCCACATTATGCGCGCCTGTCGTGATCGGCAACACCGCATATGAGTGAACAGTCGGAAATCGGGGATTTATTGAAAAATGCTTACCTACCGACCGGATGTTTTAAGGGACACAGCCAACAGAAGTTTAGCCGCAGACACTACATGCATTTAGATAAAAATGTAAGAAGGGATAGATCAGCCGTTCTATCATGCCATTTATAACCATGGAAATGGTGCGAAGGAAGAGACCTCTCAGCCACTATGTGAATTGAGTCAAGGAGAGAGAGAAAGAAAGAATAATGATTTCAATTTGCCTAAGTCAACCAGCAAAAAAGCTGAAAGCTAAATGATTATCGGAAGTTGGGTTTATAGTGCATCAAATCCCTTTCTGGTGCAAGGTGAAAAAAAAAAAAACACGCCCAAGAAATAGAGAGAACATTTGGACCTGGAAATTGGAAATGAGCCACAAGAGATGGGAAATTTAAAGTTAAGGCAACATCTGAGCAAGAGAGGGGTTTGAGACGAAGTTTGAGCAGTGCGTGCATAAACGAAAGACGCCAGTGTTAGACAGTTTGAAAACTAAACTATCTCCGTATCCATTGGGCTTCAGAAGATTGAGAAATCCCGCCAATAAAATGCGTAAGATCCTGGGGAGACTCGACAGGCTGGATGTTGGGACTTGTGGGCGAGATGAGAGCCAGGGGCACAGTTTAAACATCAGCAAGACCGAGAGGCGAAGGCTTTTTCCTTTCTCTAAGAGCGTCGTGAATCTTTGTAACTCTCTTCCCGAGGAACGTGGCGGGGAGGGAACGTGAACATTTTAAAGGTAGAGAGAGACATTAACTTGACTGTTGAGAGAGCAAAACGAATCAGGCAAACACCTGAAACTGACACAAACATGAAGATGCAGCAGGAAACAAGAATAGCAATGAAACATAGAAGCCAAGAGACCTTAAGACCATAAGACATAGGAGCAGAAATTAGGCCAATCAGCCCATCGAGTCTGCTGCCCCATTCAATCATGGCTGATAAGTTTCTCAACCCCATTCTCCCGCCTTCTCCCCATAACCTTTGACCCCCTCACCAATCAGGAACCTATCCATCTCGGTCTTAAATACATTCAATGACCTGGCCTCCACAGCCTTCTGTGGCAATGAATTCCATAGATTCACCGCTCTCTGGCTAAAAAAGTTTCTCCTCATCTCTGTTCTAAAAGGTCTTCCCTTTATTCTGAGCCTGTGCCCTCGGGTCCTAGTCTCTCCTACTAATGGAAACATCTCCCCCACGTCCACTCTATCCTCAGATGCTGAAAGAACGTATGGGCAAAAGTCACGCAAAGGAACAAAAATAAATAAATAAAGTCAGCCAGTGTTGACCCGGTAAATATGAATGAAAAGGAGGACATTTGACACAAAAGGAAGGAGCAGAGCACTGAGCACATAAGCAAGGAATCAAAGTATGAAAAGGGGGGACAGGAACGGCAGCTAAATCAATCAGCGAGTCTCAAAAAACAGCAACATTAAGTTGTTGAGGCATCGGGAATGAATAGTAAATTATCCTACAGCGACATAAAATAACCAAAGAAAAATCAGCAAATGATCAAAATAGCTCGGGGATACTTTCTACAAACTAGCAGTTAACTACAGTGGAATGACAGAGAAATAATCAAATAGCACCGTTGCTTTGCTAATAACCAGGTGATTGTAATGGTGGACCTATCATCTGAAGCTGTTAGGCAAGTTATGCGTTTGAAGATTTTGTTTTTTTTGGCGGGGACAAGCGAGGCATTATCCACATTGACAGGAAGAATGGAGAAGCAGATTAGTCCAAAAATAAAAACCTGAAAGTAAAAAGCAATGATGGCATTCAGTGAGAATTTGCGCGCTCTTTTAGACCAACCGCAGACGCTTAGCACACAGGAATGGGAAGAGGTTGGGAAGCAAATCATATCAGTTCATTTTTCGTCCAATGGGCTTGAATTATAAGAGTAAGGGAGCTTTGCTACACTTACTTGGAGCTTAGTGAATCTGAATTTCATGCACAACGTGTAGCCTCTGGAACCCTGCCTAAGAAAATGAGAGGGAACGCGACGATTGGATTGATTTCCTGTGATGAGAATGTTGTCCTTTGAAGGCAGAGTGAATTGATTAGGCAAATATTTTCTTGACTTTGGAAGAATGGAAAGCGCAGTTATTGAAAATTGCATAATTGTTTGCGGGCGAGTTATAATAGAATCGTGATGGTTGTTTCCCCACTGCTGGGTGTACCTAGAACTAGGACATCATAAGCACAAGTATGGAATCGACAAATCAGCATTAGGAGGAGGGGGAGTGCTTCACTCAGATGCTGGTGAACTTTTGGAATTACCCACCACGGAGAACTGTGGATGGACAGGCATTGAGCATATTCAAAGCGCGTCAGTATATTTTTGAATGCCAAGCGAACCACAGAGATATGGCAGGGAAGCGCACTTGATCTAACGGTTCAGGCGGTATCTCACTGAGAGTAGGCACTTGGGGCCATATAGCCTACCCCTGATCCCGTCCGTTAAGGTTAGGTGCTCTTGTGAATAATAGGGGCAAGCTAATTTCTGATCTAATCACATTTGGATGGGATGTAATACTTGGTATGAAATGGCTTGCATTGACAAACTAGTTTAACAACAGACGAAGTCAATGGATTGGAATCCTTGCTCTAAACTATAACAGATGAACGCCCAGAAACTGAAACAATAAAATACAAAGCCAGACTATACTGATCTAACTGAATGTTCATAAGAGGCTAATATGGGCTAATATAGCGGGCCTTACGAGTGTGCAATTCCACATGTCCTTTACTAAATCAACGAATCCCAAGTTCATACGCTACTGTTAGCACATATTGGGTTCACTCAAAAAGAAGTGGCAGAGAGAACATAAAGCTAGTGGAACAGGAAGAAAACTGAAAATAACTGTTATAAGTAGTTACTCAAACTGGCCAAACTAACTCGTAAAATGTTGTTCAGAAGGGTCAACTTGGGAAGAGCTGAGGGCCCTCAGTGAGGTTAGTCAACAGTAGATTGAATATGGAATCCAGGATCATCTTCTTCGCTCAATGAGGGGCAGAAAGTGTCACTCGTGACTACAAGGGTTGGTCCCCACGGATAGCAAAGGTGCATGTCAGGCATGCAAGATGCGAACTATGAGAGAGAAGCCATTAGCAATGTAGTTGGGGTTAGATGAAAAATGCCATACATAGAGCATCAATGCAGGCAATGGCATATTGGTCCTAGTGACCTTTGATATAATACACGCTTTATACTAAATGCAATTGGAAGGTGGGTTGGGGATGTGAACATTGTGTGCTGTACTGTCATTGAGCATGATGTCAGGCGTGGTGCCTTATAGAATTGGAGAATCTTACAGAGCGCATCCAGTTTTCATGTCATCCTGCTCATTCAAAATAGAACCACTTCCACTTAGGTAAATGGGTTCCCTCCTGCATGGAACAATATTAGCAGGCCTGTTTTGCACTCTCCACAGCAGCATGGCAGTCCGCTGAAGTGTGGGGCTCAGAATTCCACACAAGACTACAGCTGAGATATAGCCAGTGGCTTATATTAGTGTATAAAGGCAAATATCGCTTCTTCTAAGGGTGAATTTAACCATATAAGATAAGACACAAGGCATCATTTGTATCCTATAAGAACATAAGACATAGGAACAAGAGTCGGTGCACTATCCAACGCCATCAACTCTGCGTTCCCAACCTGTCCCCATAATCACTTGATTGCCCGAGTGTCTAACAATCTATCTATCTCAGCCGCCAGTTTAGTTATAGACATACTAGTGACAGCCTTAAGATTAACAGGTCCCATTCCAGAAGAAATAACATATTTGTTGATAATTGAAACCTAGTCTCAATTAAGTTGCCATCAATCTGTCATCGATTGTCGAGAAAGGAACATTTTGTTCATTAATGTTCTTTTGGAACGGGAATCTGCCACCCTTACTGATCTGACATGCATGTCACTCCAGGCCATCAACACTGTAATGGATTCTCAACCATCCCCTACTATGGGGTAGCAAGCCACGCACTCGTAGCAAAACACCACGGGAGAGCCAAAAGAAAACTCGCCGGCCATCATGTCAACATAGGAAGGGACAGGGGCAAATCCAGCCTTCAAATGTCTCCTTACTAACCCCGGGGGGATTGTGCCAGCATTGGGAGACTGTCCCACAGATTAACAGCCTGACATAATTCCCCTCACAGATACCACCATCGCCATGATCATCCTTGCATATGTCCCGTTGGATTGGCAGGGCACACCCAGCACACATGTGGGCAGAGTGCTGTACAGTCGGGATACAGTCTTCCTAAGAGAGCTGAACATTGATTGACAAGAGAGCCAATGAAGCCTGATAGTATCAAGTCAATCATGGACTTGGAAAGTACAGTTGATTGCCACCTCCCACCCTCCCCTAGCCAATTCTATTACCACTTCCACTTTCAAATCGACTTTGAGAAAGTACTAAGGGTGGAACTGGTAATAAAATGCACTCCAGGCGGCGGACTTAAATGTTCATTCCCCACAGTCTTTCTGTAGCACTATTACTGACCCGAATTGGACAACTGCTGAATCCCAATGGGCCTGCGACAGGTGGCGAGGAATATGACTGAGGAAGCCGCACTTGACATCGCCATTCTATGTGTCACAGATACATCCCTCCATGAAAGTACATGTAGGAGTGAAAAGCACGCAGCACTTGTGAAGATAAAGCCACGTCAACAGACTGAGCAAGCCTGCTATTGCGCTGCTCAACACTATCACTATTTTAGAACAAATCTAGCTGCTAATAGTTGGATATTCATGAGGTCCCTCGGCTCACCAGCCGCATATTTGGAGCTAACCCCAATCTATCGATTGTCCAGGTTATACTGCAATCTTTCCTTGTTTTAATTCATTGGATGTAACCGTTGATACTCAATTGACCTAATTCAGAGGCCATTGCTGTGGGTTTGGAGCCACATGTAGATCAAACCAGGTTAGGGACTCCAGATGTCCTTCCCTAAAGGGTATTGGGGGTACTAATGGGTTTGTACAATAATCGACAGTGGATGCATGGTCATCATTAGACGTTTAACGCCAGATTGTTACCCTGAAAAGTGTGAGGTGATACACTTTTGAAGGAGTAATTTGACAAATAAGTATTCAATGAACAGCATGACACTAGGAAATTCTGAGGAACAAAGGGACCTTGTCGTGTGTGTCCATAGATCGCTGAAGGCGGAGGGGCATGTTATTAGGGGTGGTGAAAAAGGCAGATGGGACACTTGCCTTTATCCATCGAGACATAGATTACAAAAGTAGGGAGGTCATGTTGGAGTTGTATACAACCTTGGTGAGGCCACAGCTGGAGTATTGTGTCCAGTTCTGGTCACCACATTATAGGAAGGATGTGATTGCACTGGAGGGGGTGCAGAGGAGATTCACCAAGATGTTGCCTGGGGTGAAACATTTAAGTTATGAAGAGAGTTTGGAGAGACTTGGGTTGTTTCTGTTGGAGCAGAGAAGACTGAGGGGCGACCTGATCGCGGTGTACAAGATTATGAGGGGCATGGACAGAGTGGATAGGGAGCAGCTGTTCTCCTTAGTTGAAGGGTCAGTCACAGTGGGACATAAGCTCAAGGTGAGGGGCAGGAGGTTTAGGGGTGATGTGAGGGAAAACATTTTTACCCAGAGGGTGGTGACGGTCTGGAATGCACTGCCTGGGAGGGTGGTGGAGGCGGGTTAGCCTCACATCCTTTAAAAAGTACCTGGATGAGCAAAAGGCACGTCATAACATTCAAGGCTGTGGGTCCAAGTGCTGGTAAATGGGATTAGGTAGGTAGGTCAGGCGTTTCTCACGTGTCGGTGCAGACTCGATGGGCCAAAAGGCCTCTTCTGCACTCTGTGATTCTGTGAATTAAAATTCCTCCTTCTTCCCTGGTGGGATTGGAGCCGGGGACACCCAGGGCATTACCCTGTGTCGCTGGATTCCTAGTCCATCCACAACACCTGTCCAGCATCGCCTCCCTCAGTACCTTCAAGTGATGGGGGACAACCATGTTTCAAGTAAGGGTGCAGGATTGCATGCCAGGAGCGGCAAGGAGGCGTGTCTACAAATAAGGGGCCAGCCTGGGGAAACTGCAACGAAGGACAATTCGCATGTTTATCCGATGGACCGAATCGGATCAAAGATCTGAAGCTCTGCCACGTCCAGTTGTGGATGGTGGTGGTGGTGGGAAAACCTGGAACAGGAGGAGTAGGCTTCAGAAAGAGCCCTGTCCTCACTGATCATGGTGATTCAGTGATCAGTGCACATTCATGACATCAAAACAGCCATGGCATGGTGCAGTGGGAGTATTGGTGCTTCCCAATTTGTAACCCTGTATCTATGCTTGCAGAGGGATCTGGACCAATTGGAAAAATGGGCCAGAAAATGGCAGATGGAATTTAAGGCAGAAAAGTATGAGGTGTTGCATTTTGGAAGGACAAACCAAGGTAGGACATACACAGTAAATGGTAGAGCACTGAGGAGTGCGGAGGAACAAAGGGATCTGGAAGTTCAGATACATAATTCCCTGAAAGTGGCATCACAGGTAGACAGGGTTGTAAAGAAATCTTTTCCATACTGGCCTTCAGAAATCAAAGTATTTAGTACGGGAGTTGGGATGTTATGGTGAGGTTGTACAAAACATCGGTGAGGCCAACTTTGGAGTATTGTGTGCAGTTCTGGTCGCCTGACTACAGGAAGGATATCAGTAAGATTGAGAGAGTGCAGAGAAGATTTACTAGGATGTTGCTGGGTCTTAAGGAGTTGATTTACAGGGAAAGATTAAACAGGTTAGGACTTTATTCCTTGCAGCGTAGAAGAATGAGGGGAGATTTGATAGAAGGTTACAAAATTATGAGGGGTATAGACAGAGTAAATGCGAGCAGGCTCTTTCCACTTAGATTAGGAGAGATAAACATGAGAGGACATGGCTTTAGGGTGAAAGGGGAAAGGTTTAGGGGGAACATTAGGGGGAACTTCTTCACTCAGAGAGTGGTGAGAGTGTGGAACGAGCGTCCATCAGACGTGGTAAATGCGGGCTCACTTATAAGTTTTAAGAATAAATTGGATTGCTACATGGATGGGAGAGGACTGGAGGGTTATGGACTGGGTGCAGGTCAATGGGATTAGCGGAATAATATTTTGGCACAGGCTAGAAGGGCCGAATGGCCTGTTTTCTGTGCTGTAGTGTTCTATGGCTCTATGTTTGCCATGAATTGACCGTGAGAATAACGGGCGAGGCAGAAATTGTCTCTTAATTACATTAGTCCAAAAATGGAATGTTGACCTGTAATGCTAACTGTGACTTCTGCATCTCCCACAAATGGACATGATCTCTAGGCTGTTCCTGAAGTACAATAAACAACCCCAGTTAGCATTTTTACACCCCCTGCTAACTATGTTAAAGAGACTGCAAAAAAATTCTCAATATGGAATGGAAAAGGCTTGAGTCGTTTACTGCGAGTTTCAACAACTCAGGAAGTGGCAAGTATGTTCAATGTGCTCATCAGGAATGTCATGGCAAACACTATTCCTGAGTGGGAAAGTATGAATTGGTTGGGGGGTGGGGGTTGTGGGGGTGGGGGGGGGGGGGGGGGGGGTGCGGGTGGTTGGTTGGGGGGGGGGGGGGGGAAATGTTTTCACTTTAGGAGAACAGGCGGATGTCGGCACCTGAATCAACAAATCGGTTTAGTCGCAAGGGTCAGAGAATGTCCGATGTGAAATGATTGAGTGCACATGCCTGCAATCTCACTAGCCAGATATCTTGACCAAGAGCAGGAAGTAAAGGAGACCATTTACCCGCCTGCACACCGCAGATAGGGAAGTGACATCAGGCCAGTTCGTCAGGCAATATATAGCTGAAAACCGTGACTTCCTTCATTTTGTGACTGGACACTTAACCCTTTCCTTGATAATTCCGCTGTCATTGTTACCAATTATATCCAATTTTTGTGAGTTACACAGCCGTGGCTCTTGGAGGAACTTATAGGGTCACTGTTCCCTTTGGTCTAATTATATAATTGTATACATGTCGTTCTCTTTCAAAATGAACATTCTCTGAATATCCCTTCATAAATAGACTTTTAAGCCCATTATAAAATGGAAGGATGTCATGTTGAACCCTAGCGAATCATCGGTTTGATTTCAGCTCGAGGAATGTCTCCAAAATTAATCGCTACATTTTTGGAAGGACGACAAGCTTTTTTCGTAGGGTGCAGAAGGAGTTTACCAGATTGTGTCCCAGTGTGACAGACTTCTATGAAAATAAAAAAAAACTTGTTCGAGAGTAGAAAATGCGAATGCTAAGTTTTATCAAACTTTGCAGAGTTATGTCTGGATTTAACAGAATGTACGAGGACATGCTCCCTTGAGAGTTTCCTGGAAGGGGCCGTTCTGAGGCCAGCCAAGTTAGTTCGGATCTTGCGTTTTAAATGTGATAGGCTCAATTATTAATCTAATGTTAAATTACACACTGGGGGAAAAAAAGAAACATCATTATATAATCGAATTCCCAATCAAGATGAGAGCGTCACATCGTGGATGAGAACAAAAGTTTAAAAACTGGAATAATGTCAGTAACAACAATATAACTGGAAATCTGGCAACGAGTGAATAAAATACTGAATAATGGACCGAAGAGTAGACCGAATAATGGACCGAGCAACAGACCGAATAATGGACCGAGCAACAGACCGAATAATGGACCGAGTAATAGACCGAATAATGGACCGAGCAACAGACCGAATAATGGACCGAGCAACAGACCGATTAATGGACCGAGCAACAGACCGAATAATGGACCGAGTAATAGACCGAATAATGGACCGAGCAACAGACCGAATAATGGACCGAGTAATAGTCCGAATAATGGACCGATAAATAGACCGAATAATGGACCGAGTAATAGACCGAATAATGGAACGAGCAATAGACACAATAATAGACCGAATAATGGACCGAATAATAGGCCGAGTAATAAGCTGAGCAATAGACCGAATAATAGGCCGAATAATAAGCTGGGCAATTGACCGAGCAATAGGTCGAATAATACACCGAATAATAGACTAATAGGCCGAGTACTAAGCTGAACAATAGTCCGAACAATAGGCCGAATAATAGACCGAGTAATATACCGAATAATGGACTGAGTAATAACCCAAGTAATAGACCGAGCAATAGGCCGAGTAATAGACGGAATAACGGACAGAGCAATAAACCGATCAATAGACCCAATAATGGACAGAGCAATAGACCGAGCAATAGACCGAATAACATACCGTGAAATAGGCCGAATAATAGGCCGAGTAATAGACCGAATAATAGGCCGAGTAATAAGCCGAGCAATAGACCAAATTGCTTGACACTAAAATATAAATAAGGGAAAATTTAAGCAAAATATTGAAACGTTCAAATAAACTTATTCCAATAAAATAACAGAATGTCATCCACAAACCCACACACCCCCGCCCACCGCCACCACACCCCCACACCGCCCACCCACTCCTACCACACATCCACCCCTACCACACAACCACACACCTACCACTACCATACACCCACACGCACCCACACACCCCCACCCACCCCCACAGACAAACTCGCACACCCCCAAAGACACATCCACACACCTCCACACACACACACATCCACACCCCCACACACAGACACATCCACACACCCCCACACACAGACACATCCACGCCCCCACACACCCCCATGCACCCAAACACACTGACCCATCCACACACCCTCAGACCCGCACCACACACACACACACACACACACACACACACCCACACACAATTCCATACCCCCAAGCCCCCCTCCACACGTACCCACACACCCACACACACATCCACACCCCCATCCGCCCCTCCACACACATCCACACCCAACCCCCCACACACACATACACATCCCCCCACACATACACATCCACATCCCCACACACACACACATCCACAACCCCACACACACACATCCACACACCCCCCCACACACACACATATACAAACGCCCACCGCACCCCCCCACACAAACACATTCACACACACACCCACACACCCAATCCCCCCACACACACGTCCACACACCCAGCCCCCCCCCCCCCCCACACACACACATATTGACATGCCCACTCCACCCCCACACACACCCTTCCACACGCTCACTCTAACCCCACACACACACATCCACACACCCACCCACAAACACAATCCCCCCCACACACATCCACACAACTAGCCACCCCACACCACACAGACATACACACACCCCACCATCCCCCCCCCCATATCCACACACACTCCCGATACACACACATCCACACCCCCCCACACACACACACACACACATACAAACGCCCACCGCACCCTCTCCCCCACACAAACACATCCACACACCCACCCACACAAACAATCCCCCCCCCCACACACATCCACACAACTAGCCACCCCACACCACACAGACATACACACATCCCACCATCCCCCCCACATCCACACACACTCCCCATACACACACACATACACACCCACCCCCAACCGCCCCCCCCCCCCCCCCCACACACACACACACAGGCACATCCACACACCCCACCCCCACACACATATAGACACGTCCACACACCCACCTACCCACCCACACACCCACACACCATCTCACCGTAAAAGGTAAACCCGTGAATTCATTTTGGATGTTTGGGGTAGCATTAGGTTAAGAACGGGAGAATGAATTTGCAAAGAATAACGGTAAGCCCTGAGGATTTGAGAGAGTTTGAGAAGCCAGCAAGTTCGGCCCAACGCTCCTGAACATGTGCAGAAAAAAACCATAATCAACGACAGTACAGTTGCCAAGAATATTTGAAAAAAAAATAGATTTAAAGAATTGCTAAAGTGATATGAAGTACAAAATAGAGATGCGTGAGTCATTTGCAATTTGCCATCTGCAGATAGCGCTGTCTGGCAAAGAGCAGGACTGGAACCACAGGTATGTGCATTCTCACTCCACCACATAGACGGAGCGCCCAATGCTTGTTCGCCATTAGAAGCTTTATCCAATTGAGAGGCATGAGGACAAAACAGGTAGGTTGCTGAAAACATAATCAGCTGAGCTGAGTGGGTGACGAAGTGGCAGGCCGTGTACAATGTGGGAAAGTGTGAGCTTATCCATTCTGGTCGTGTTAACAGGAAAAATGTAACTATTTTCATATGCGTGAGACCTCTCATCGTTGATCTTCAAAAGGGGCCCGGGTGCACTCGTAATCATGCGGACAAAACGAACAAAGGAGCAGGAGCAGGCCATTCGGCCCCTCGATCCTGCTCCGCCATTTCATAAGAGCGTGGATGATCTGAGCGGAACCTGCAGTCTGCATCCCACCCAACCCCTGATGACCTATCACCCCCTTGTTTACCAAGAATCTACCCGCCTCTGCCTGAAAAAATCTGCAAAGACTCTGCTTCCAACTCCTGTGCAGCAAGAGAGTTCCAAATACTCACCCTGAGGGAATACATTTCACCTCATCCCTGTTGTAAATGGGTGACCCCCTTATTTTTAAAAAGTGACCCCCTCGTTCTAGATTCTCCCACAAGTGGAAGCATTCTCTCCACATCCCCCCCCCCCCCCCCCCCCCCCCTCTCCAAGACCCCTCAGCATCTTATGTGTTTCAATCTTACTGCAGCAGATACAAGCCTAGACCGTCCAGCCTCTCCTCGTAAAACAACCCGCACCATTCCTGGCATTAGTCATGTAAAGCTTCTCTGAGCTGCTTGCAACGCGTTTACATCCTTCCTTAGATAAGGAGACCAGCGCCGTACACAATACTCCAAATTTGGTCTCACTAGTGCCCTGCACAACTGAGGCACAACCTCCCTACTTTTTGTATCGAGTTCCCCTCGCAATAAATGATAACGTATTGTTGGCTCCAAACAAAACTCGGAGGCACCTCAAAAAATACGACAAAAGCCAGTGGCATTTTCAGGTCCAACGGAGAGGAATTGAAATGCAATAACCAGGGAGTGTGCCATCGATGTCACCAGGGATGCTGAGACCACAACTGGGAGGCTGTACCTTGCTTTGCTCCACATTAATTGGAGTAAATACTTCTGCTTGGTGCTGGTACATTCGATAGCTTATAGGTGCGTTTGAGCATTCACAATTCAGTATTTTAAAACAATCGATTGTTGTGAGAGGTCGGGGGTAACTAATGTGCTAAGGTCTCAAAGGCGGTTGAGTTAGTGTAGGTAATGCAACTATTTTTACTCAATCGCCATGTAAGGATTTCCATAAGAAAATCAATATTGTTACTCAAATGCATTACGTTTTTTTTTTCCTCTTTCCATCCACAGGAGCGAACAATTAAGAATGGAACAGCACTGAACTTGACCCAGCAGATTGTGAGAGAACGTCCACAGTACAGACAGTGAGAAGTGCTCATAGCAGCCACTCAGCCAAAGGCTGCGGGATGCGAATGGAACTAAAACATTCAGCGAGGAAATGGTGAAGTTCAGACCCTAAAATGGAAACGGTCCTTAAGTAGCTATTCAATATTCGTCCTGAACTGCAAAAGGAATAGACACAACGGTTTAGGTTTTGATTTGCTTTCGCAGAACATTTATTTAAAAGATTGCATCCCCTCTCTCTCTCTCTCTCTCTCTCTTTCTCTGTCTCCCCACCTCCACCACCCCTCTCTCTCAGCACACACGCCCACAGGCACACAGTGAGTGTGTGTGTGTGTTTGTGTAATAGAGAGGGAGAAGCAAAGAGGGAGGATTGAGAGATAGAGAGAGAGAGAGATAGAGAGAGGAGGGGGGGGGGGTGATGGGGGAAGGGGGAAGGTGGGGGAAGAGGGGTGGAGGCAGAACAAAGGAAAATAGAGAGAGAGATGTTTAACACATGTCCCTTCTCTATTTAACTAGCCGCAGCGTCAACTCTAGTTTCTATCTAAAGACATCTTCTGACAATTGTTGCTGCTATTGTTGGAACGCAAGGTAACAGCTTTGAGCTGAATGGTTACTCACAGGAAGCAAGGGAAAACAGCACAGGCTGAATCAATCTTTCCAGTATTGCCAAGTACAGGCTTCGAGTGAATCAGCCCAATAATTCCATTTAAAAAGGGAAACACTCTTTAATTGGCTCCTTAATATCTAGGCTGCAAAACAAATGGAATAGACAGACAGAGAGAGAGATAGCGAGAGAGAGAGGGAGAAAGAAAGAGAGGGAGAGGGACTGAGAACGAGAAAGAGAGAGGGAGGGAGAGAGAGGGGAAGAGAGAGAGAGAGAGAAGGGGAAAAAGAGGGAGAGAGAAAGAGAGAGATAGGGAGAGAGAGAGAGGGAGAGGGACTGAGAACGAGAAAGAGAGAGGGAGGGAGAGAGAGGGGAAGAGAGAGAGAGAGAGAGAGAAGGGGAAAAAGAGGGAGAGAGAAAGAGAGAGATAGGGAGAGAGAGAGAGGGAGAGGGACTGAGAACGAGAAAGAGAGAGGGGAAGGGAGAAAGAGCGGAAGGGAGAGAAAGGGGAGGGGAAAGAGAGGGGAAGGGAGATAAAGAGAGTGAGGGAGGGAGATAGAGGGATAGAGAGAGATGGAGAAATGGAGAGAGAGAGAAAAAAGAGAGGGAGAGAAAGAGAGAGAGAGAAGAAAGAAGAGGGAGGGTGGGAAACAGAGATAAGAAAGAGAGAGAGAGAAAGAAAGGGGGAGGGAGAAAGCGAAATAGAAAGAGAGTGGGATAAAGAGAGAAAGAGGGAGAGAAAAAGAGAGAGGGAGCGAGAAAGAGAGAGAGAGAGGGAGAGAGAGAGAGAGAGGGAGGAAAGGAGAGTGGGAGGGACGGAGGGAGCAAGAAAGAGAGTGAGAGGGAGAGACAGAGAGAGAGAAGGAGAGAGGGAGGGAGAGGGAGAGACAGGGAGAGAGAAAGAGATAGGGAGGGAGAGAGAAAGAGGGAGAGATAAAAGAGGGAGAGAGAGAAAATGAGGGAGAGAAAAAGGGAGAGAGAGAGAGAAAGAGTAGTGCTCAAAATACTTTACTTCCCTCAGTGTGAAATGTGCAGTTTTTTTTTTGTTTCTCTCTTTTTTGACAAAGATACATCTTCCGGGAATTAATGCCATCATGGTTAAAGTGCAAGGCAGCAACTTTGAACAGAACTGTCCGAAACCACAGAAAAAAAAAAAACAAGAGAAACAGATGCAATGATTGAACCAAGCTTATTCTCAGTACTTGCACAGGCTTCCAGTGAACCAGTCCAATAAAGGCTTTTGCAACATAATTTCCTTGTCTACGGGACAGATTCTGTAATTTATTTCATTGCGGGTTTTCCAATATTTTTTTTTGACATTTGTATGGCCCAAACCAGTGAAGATTTGTCCCCCTCTTTCCAACTCCAGTGATACTAGGGATGCCTCATTTGGTCAAATGCGACCTTGAGGTCTCTCCGCCTCTTGAGTTGAGAGCTTTTTGTTTGTACTCGGGTGGCAAAGGGGTCAGAAGCTAAGTGGGTCCTGGGGGATTCCAAATGGAGCACTGGGCAGCAGGTTCTTTCAGAGCAAGTGCTTCTTGACAACATCACTGATGACATCTTCCACCAACTTGCTGATGGTGGAGAGCAGGGCGTTGGGAAAATACTGACCGGTTTGTATGTGTGCTGCTTTTTGGGGTTAGGGTAAACGTGGGGGATTTTCCACATTGCTGGGTCGATGCCAGGGCTGTAGCTGTCCTGGGGCAGGTTGGCTAAGAGCGCAACTATTTCTGGAGTCACAAGTCCTCAGCATTATTTCTGGAATGTTGTCAGGGTCTGTAGCCTTTGCAGAACCCAGTGCCTTCAGCTAATCCTTCATATCAAGTCAAGTGAATCAATTTGGCTGAAGATTGGCTTCGGTGCTGCTGGACTCCTCAGGAAGGGGTATGCATGGATCATCCATTAGCAACTTCTGAATGAATGTTGTTGCAAATGCTTCAGCCTTGCCCTTTGAGGGTGGGGGTATTTGTGGAGGATCCTCCTCCAGTTAGTTGTTTAATTACCCTAAGCAAATTTCAGGACGCAGCAGCCTTCAACAACATGATAGGGGACAGACAACAGTAAACGGCTACCATGTGGGCAGCCTGAGAGTGAGAGTGTGGTATGTGAGTGGATGTACATATCTATATATATATGAACGAAAACCTAACATTATGAACTGCATCCAAACTTACAGCTATTACGGAGGGAAAGGAACTATTATTGGTGGCATTGAAAATCGGCCCATAAAGCAGCATTAGTTATGTTAGAAACATAGGAGCATAGATAATGGGAGCAGGAGTAGGCCATTCGGCCCTTCGAATCTGCTATGCTTTTCAGTGCTATCATGGCTGATCCTTTATCTCAATGCCATGCTCCCGCTCCCTCCCTCTGCCTCTTAACTGCCTCGGAGTCTAGAAATCTGTTTCCTTCTTCATTATATTCAGTGACCTGCCCTCCACAGCCTCTGTGGTGGAGAATTCCACAGGTTCGCCACCCTCAGGATGAAGACGTTTCTTCTCATCTCCATCTTACATGGTCTACCTCGTATCCGGAGATTGTGACCCCTTGTTCTAGACCCCCCTCCTCCATCCAGAGGAAAGATCATCCCTGTATCCAGTCTCTCCAGCCCTGTTCGACTGTGGTTACACTGAGAAATGCGAGGCTGGGCAAACTGGCGCTATATCCCCTGGACTTTCCAAGAATGAGAGGCGATCCCATTGAAACCTGAAATGTTCTGAAGGGTCCAGATAGTCTGGCCGCTGAGATTTTATTCCTGTTGGTCGGGGCAAAGTCTCGGGATAAATGGCTGAGCATTTAGGACTGAGATAAGGAGACATTACTTCACACAAAGGCTTATGAATCTTTGGATCCATTCCGGGAGCTATTGAGGGTGAGGAGATGTTACTCAGAAGAGGTCGTGTTATTGTCGTTAGGCTAGTAGTCCGGCAACCCAGGAAAATGCTCTGGGGACCACGGCAGGTGGAATTTGAATTCAATTAAAAAAAATCTGGAATTAAAAGTCTAAAACTCCTTCAGGTTGACTAATGTCCTTTAGTCTCCTCACCTTGCTGGGCCTACATGTGGCTCTTAAATGCCTTCTAAACTAGGACAACTAGGGATGGGTCATAAATGCTGACCTAGCCAGCGACGCCCACATCCCATAATCAAAAGAAAAATTTAAGGCCGGCATAGCCTTAAATAGCGGATTTTTTTAGTATCTCATGTCAATGCATCAATAATCACACTGCATGGCGATGACCTTGCTCAAGGCAATGGTTAGTTCAACAGGCGACGGGAATGGATTAGCCCATCTCAACAGAACAAAAAAAGATACAGCCGGAACACTTTGTGTGGAAGCTACTTGCAAGTCAGTAGCACTGAGGAGTTGACTTGAAAATAAACCAGAGGCCAGCCTGGGTTAATTCTTGCACTGCAGCCCTTCAATGTGAGTAACATCTCATGGAATTAAGAGTTATGGGCAGTTGGGTGGAAAATTGAGTTCAGGATCAGCCATGATTGTGTCAAATGGCAAGCCAATGAGCTGGTGGATGCCACTTCTTTGCTTTATGTGTTTTCTTTATGAAATAGCCGTTCCTCGCGAAAGGATAGAATTATACAGCACAGGAATCGGCTCTTCTGCCTGCGCTGCTACACTGAAGGAACTAAACAATCTCTTAGAGATATTTTTTCCCCCAGCTTCTCTACTGAATAGCTTCAGCCTGATTTAGAGGTAATGTCACCACATGAAAGACTCTGCCAAACAGTGGAGGGTTAGAAACCAAACGTTTGGTTTCCTATATTATCAATTCCTTTCAACTTTCTAAAACAATCTCGATTAAAAAAAAACACTCCTGGGTCGATAGCATTCCAAGTATGATACATTATCCCCTGATAATGGAACCAATGGATGCATTTCAGATTGAGCTGCTATTGCCTGACCTTTCTCCAAGAGCAATCCGTACTTACGCTCGATCTTTCTGTTTCAGTAGAAGTTTATAAATAGCATGAAGTGACTTAGCAATCTAATCCTATGAATCCTAATCATAAGAAATTACCTTAGATTAGAAATATCACAATCTGTCAGGTGGCCATTAGCTTATTCAGAAATAAAACGTAGATATGTAAATTTACCTAGACACAATTATCGCTAAATGCACAGGAACTCGTGGGAGCTAGATATTAATTCGGTGGATAAACACACGTGCATTTAGTTACATTTTTTTTTGGAAGTTGTGCAGATTCAGAAACACAGCTTTGCACTTTTTTTACAGCTGTACAATTAACGTGGTCAGATCATGATGGACAATATCTGTGGCTTCTTTTATGGACAAGGATTGCAATATTCAGCTGTGATCCCGTAAATCTCCGTTCGTGGTTTATAGTTTTTCAATATGTAGGTAAAACTATACTTATAATAATCATACTTGGAACTATACTTATTCTGGTCATACTTGGAGCTAACCACCCATGCACTTATCCAATGAATTAAAAGTGACTCGTGGAGTAAGGTTCTTTGTCTATAAGAGATCGATACTCACCAATGCCAAAAAAAAGAGTTGACAGATTCAGCATCAGGTAATAGGACGAATTCTCTGTGTTCTTAATTAGTTGATTTTTTTATTATTCGTCGAGACTTCTTTGTAGACAGTAGATACGACAGGGTTCTAGCTGCAGGAACATAGAATACAGAACCAATATCAGGAGCACTGTCATTATTAATGACGGCACGATGCTTTTAAATTAGTCACGAAGGAACAAAGAGCATTTCTGATTCCTTGCCAGATGAAGTGAAGGATATTCTCGCTGAACATATATATCATATTCCACGAGCATATATCCGTGCATGAGTCTGACTACATATCATTTTGATGTGCTAACAACTGCCCAGCTAACTTCATCATGGTATGTGTGGGATTAAATTATTTCCCATTATTTTAGGAAACAAATATCGGGGGGAGGATTATCTATTAGTAAATTAAGATTATTTATTCCATTATGGAGGAAGCAGATTTTTCCTTTGCTTGAATATTTGATTCGCTACTCACTTTTGTCAGTCAGTTAAAAGTTGGAGAGGAACATTTGTTTAACAGCGGTTATTTTGGTAATTCTATACAGCCAAATAAATATATACAACCCGACATGTTACAATTCTTCATCTCAGACATGGCAGCTTACTTCTCCAATTTTTCAGTCCCACACTAAACAATGCATTTTCTGCCAAAAATACATCTCCCTTCAACTCAGGCTGTGGGCGTGAAATGTGCGAGGCTACAGCTTTGAGCAGAGCTGCCGTTTTACACAGGAAACCAGTCAACATTAGGAATGACTGAATCAAGCTTGCTCTAGGTGAACAGCCCTGTACAGATATATGATCAACATGTATCTTCCATTTGGCAGATTCCACCATTTATGCCACCACTTACCCCCAAACAAACCTTGCGACCTTTTACATAAACCTGTACTGGTAGCGGGAAACTCGATGTATCCTGTTTTCTAAATGGGAATTCCGTGCATGGCTGGTAATTGTGAGCCTTACTTAAGTGATCGTGTCTTTGGATATAAGTGGATAGATAGGCAAGTAGATAGCAGGTAGATAGATAGATCGGCAGACAGATAGAGAGACAGGCAGGCAATCAGACAGGCAGACAGAGAGCCAGGCAGGCAATCTGACAGACAGACAGAGAGCCAGGCAGGCAATCTGATAGAAAGACAGAGAGCCAGGCAGGCAATCTCACAGACAGACAGAGAGCCAGGCAGGCAATCTGACAGACAGACAGAGAGCCAGGCAGGCAATCTGACAGACAGACAGAGAGCCAGGCAGGCAATCTGATAGGCAGACAGAGAGCCATGCAGGCAATCTGATAGAAAGACAGAGAGCCAGACAGGCAATCTGATAGAAAGACAGAGAGCAATGCAGACAATCTGATAGAAAGACAGAGAGCCAGACAGGCAATCTGACAGGCACACAGAGAGCCAGGCTGGCAAAATGATAGATAGACAGAGAGCCAGGCAGGCAATCTGACAGACAGACAGAGAGCCAGGCAGGCAATCTGACAGGCAGATAGAGAGCCAGGCAGGCAATCTGACAGACAGACAGAGAGCCAGACAGGCAATCTGACAGGCAGATAGAGAGCCAGGCAGGCAATCTGACAGGCAGATAGAGAGCCAGGCAGGCAATCTGACAGACAGACAGAGAGCCTGGCAGGCAATCTGACAGGCAGACAGAGAGCCTGACAGGCAATCTGACAGGCAGACAGAGAGCCAGACAGGCAATCTGACAGACAGACAGAGAGCCAGGCAGGCAATCTGATAGGCAGACAGAGAGCCATGCAGGCAATCTGATAGAAAGACAGAGAGCCAGACAGGCAATCTGACAGGCACACAGAGAGCCAGGCTGGCAAAATGATAGATAGACAGAGAGCCAGGCAGGCAATCTGACAGACAGACAGAGAGCCAGGCAGGCAATCTGACAGGCAGATAGAGAGCCAGGCAGGCAATCTGACAGACAGACAGAGAGCCAGACAGGCAATCTGACAGGCAGATAGAGAGCCAGGCAGGCAATCTGACAGGCAGATAGAGAGCCAGGCAGGCAATCTGACAGACAGACAGAGAGCCTGGCAGGCAATCTGACAGGCAGACAGAGAGCCTGACAGGCAATCTGACAGGCAGACAGAGAGCCAGACAGGCAATCTGACAGACAGACAGAGAGCCAGGCAGGCAATCTGACAGGCAGACAGAGAGCCAGGCAGGCAATCTGACAGAGAGACAGAGATCCAGGCAGGCAATCTGACAGACAGACAGAGAGCCATTCAGGCAATCTGATAGACAGACAGAGAGCCAGGCAGGCAATCTGACAGGCAGATAGGGAGCCAGGCAGGCAATCTGACAGAGAGACATAGAGCCAGGCAGGCAATCTGACAGGCAGATAGAGAGCCAGGCAGGCAATCTGATAGAAAGACAGAGAGCCAGACAGGCAATCTGACAGGCAGACAGAGAGCCAGGCAGGCAATCTGACAGACAGACAGAGAGCCAGGCAGGCAATCTGACAGGCAGATAGAGAGCCAGGCAGGCAATCTGACAGAGAGACAGAGAGCCAGGCAGGCAATCTGACAGACAGACAGAGAGCCATGCAGGCAATCTGATAGACAGACAGAGACCCAGGCAGGCAATCTGACAGGCAGATAGGGAGCCAGGCAAGCAATCTTACAGAGAGACATAGAGCCAGGCAGGCAATCTGACGGGCAGATAGAGAGCCAGGCAGGCAATCTGATAGAAAGACAGACAGCCAGGCAGGCAATCTGACAGGCAGGCAGAGAGCCAGGCAGGCAATCTGACAGACAGACAGAGAGCCAGGCAGGCAATCTGACAGGCAGATAGAGAGCCAGGCAGGCAATCTGACAGACAGACAGAGAGCCAGGCAGGCAATCTGACAGGCAGATAGAGAGCCAGGCTGGCAATCTGTCAGACAGAGACAGGTAGATAGAGAGCCAGGCAGGCAATCTGACAGACAGACAGAGAGCCAGACAGGCAATCTGACAGGTAGATAGAGAGCCAGGCAGGCAATCTGACAGGCAGACAGAGAGCCAGGCAGGCAATCTGACAGGCAGATAGAGAGCCAGCCAGGCAATCTGACAGACAGACAGAGAGCCATGCAGGCAATCTGATAGACAGACAGAGAGCCAGGCAGGCAATCTGACAGGCAGACAGAGAGTCAGACAGGCAATCTGATAGACAGACAGAGAGCCAGGCAGGCAGGCTGACGGACAGACAGATAGACAGGTAGCCAGATATAGAGGCAAATTATGTTCTCTGATTACAGATCCATCGAGGAGTGGAAACTTTATCTGATTGAATATATATATCATATATATTTTAATTCCAATCATAATTACACTCAGAACTATAAGACAAGCTTAAACTGTATCTACCCCCAAAAATAATATTGCCACAATCACTTGTACCTTCACATAACTAAAGCCCCTTATTCCTGGCAACATATTCGCAAATAGCTCCGTCCCATTTGCAAGAACTTGACTCCCTCAGTGAAATTATTTTACCTGGCTTGGAACAAGATGTCAACTGCTCCTCAGCCCGTGATTGGCAAAGATAAGTCATAGAAAACCATAACGAAACAAAACAAAAGCAGAGAAGAAAATATTGTGGGGGCTGGGGGTGGGGGGTCGGGGGGTGATCGAACTCAACAGTTTATGTTACCAGCTGTGAAGAGAAGCTGTGTTAAAGTTCCAGATCACAAACCTTTACCCTGTTTCTCTCGACAGATGCTGCCTCGTGACATTTTTTTTTATCTCGCAGTTTTATTGTTTGTTTCAGGTGACTTCAGATTTCCGGATTCCACAGCGGACTGATTTCTGTTGGTGATCCTTGCTCCTGTTATTTTATACTGCTCCTGTTTTTTAGCTTTGATTTCAATCAGCTGGATTCCGCAACCACCACCCCCCACCCCCACCCCACCACCGACCCCCCCAGCCCTGCCGCAAGGCTTGCACAATGCGGCTGTTGAACCCCAAAAGTGCCGTGAGGTCCCTTGGAAATTGTATCATTGGATGTCGACTGCTCCCCGTCAGCCTTGCTCCAAAAGTCCATCACTTCGTGAGTCTCTGCCTGAAATTGAAGCTGATGTAGCACCTGCCCATTCGAAATAATGTCGTCCCTGTCTACCCAACACGAGAACGTTCCCATTATGGACCTGTGGGGTAGGGTGAGGGGGCCGGGGTGGTAGGAAGGGCGATATTGTGGAGGAGTTGGGGTTGGGGGGTGGTAGCGGGAGCTGGTGGTTTTAGGCAGCACTGTACTTCTATTGAAAATCCCCTCTTTAGCCCAATTTCCTATTTGCTTCTCCCCAGCGGATTTGCTCTCAATTTCTACACGAGGAATTGTCTGGAAGAGCTAAGGACACAAGTAGAGGGACAGGCGGCAGCAATATTGCAGAGGCCATGTTTGAGAGAAGGTGCACGTATCCTGGAAGAGACCAGGATATATATATTTTTTATTCATAAAATATCTGGAAGAACATTTCACAACATCTCTCAATCGCCATCGCAAAAAGTGCAATCGGATTCAACTCTTACACATGGATCAGGAGGTGCTTCAGTACAATCAATGAATATTACAGTCATTTCAATATGGTCATTACAGAGAGTCAGACAATGGTACTGGAGTTCACAATTACAGAATCACACAGTGCAGAAGACGCCCTTCGGCCCATCGAGTCTGCACCGACACCTTAGAAACACCTGACCTACCTACCTAACCCCATTTACCAGCACTTGGCCCATAGCCTTGAATGTTATGATGTGCCAAGTGCTCATCCAGATACTTTTTTAAAGGATGTGAGGCTAACCCGCCTCCACCACTCTCCCAGGCAGCGCATTCCAGACCCTCACCACCCTCTGGGTAAAAAAAGTTTTCCCTCACATCCTCCCCCTAAACCTCCTGCCCCTCACCTTGAACTTATGTCCCCTTGTGACTGACCCTTCAACTAAGGGGAACAGCTGCTCCCTATCCACCCTGTCCATGTCCCTCAAAGGAGTTATCAACATATATCATGTTGCACTCTGAGAGTCTTCAATACAATTATACTACAATTAGTATTCAATTCATACATTCATTGTGAGCAGGGTCTTGCAGTATCCTGGATGTGTGCAGGGTAACAAAATGGTGAGAGAGAAAGGTAGAGAGAGAGAGAGTAAGGGTGACACGCATTTCACGGTTTGAATGTATGCAGCGAATACCAAACAAATCACCATTGCACTGAGGCACCTCGGGGTGCGACATGCTCTATGCCGATAGCTTAAATCCCATTGCACTGCCTGACTTTGGGCAGTGACCACGTTGAAATGTTTGTAATGTTCATTCAGATATTTAACGAATGAAGTATATTGTTCCAAAAGATGAAATGGTCCAAATTTGGACGTGCCTGTCCAATCACGTCTCTACGTTACCAATCTTCCAATCCTATCTAACAGGAACGTGTTTTTTTTTTTGTTTGAACTGCGTAGAACACTGATCAGAAGAGTTGCTTGTTCCTTTTCTTAAAAATCTGCTTGACCGATTTTTGACAGACGTGAACGAAAGTTAACGTACGCAGGTTAAAAAAAAAAACCCGTCCACGTACCTTATAAACATGTCAATTCTTACCGTGTAGAGAAGCAGACGAGGATACGGTCAACAGGGCTGAAGCGAGCGGTCTCCTGCAAACGTCCCTCACCCTTGCGAAAGTGAAGCCACAGTGTTCGCGCTACAAGTGCCCAATTCTATCCCTTCCGGCTTTCACGCTATTGCACCCAGGCTTGGTGGTTTTGCTGTGAGAGGGAGCGGGTGATTTGCAGGGCCATGAATAGCTTCATGGTGCCGCAGTTGTTAATAGACTGATGGGGTGGAGACCGAACTTGAAATACACCATCGAAACATTGAGAATGACAATTTAGGGGAACAAAATAGGAGCTATCCATAAAACCTACCCCTATTAGCAATTCGGCGGGGTTCTTGACTTTTGCAGGGATTTTTCCTGTATGACTCAAAGGGTTGCAGTGAAAGTAGCAAAGGGTCAATGCAGCAAATGCAATCTACCATTCGTGAGAGTTAATACAGAGAATGCTGCCCTAGCAACAAGGATGGGAGATTCTACACAGGAGATCCGGTGGTCCTGTGGAGCAGGACTAATGTCCCTACCTCAATCCGCAATCCCTGGGTTCGCAACCCCGCTTCAGGACTTGATGGCCACTGGAAGCTGCGTTGATAACTTGGACAAATGGTTTACTTATCCTCCTCTGAGTCTTCCAATGCGTTTCACGGTAGGCCCTAAGAGCGGGAGCCCCACTGCTGGTGGAAGGACTGCATCCACCTTGTCAGGAGCAATCATGGAAACATCCAACAGAAGCCCATAACCACAAACTGCCTTTTAAAGCATGGGAGCTGAAGGAGCTTATAAGCTCTGTGATCTATACAGTTTTTGGCCCTGTCGACCATGTTCACCTTGAACCGAACAGGATTGAGGCACACTAACTGCATTAAAGCTCGCAATTTCATAGCAGAGATGGTGTAGGTGACACATTGAATAGGAGCTCACAAGGTAGCAATAGGTCTGCTCGAACGCCACCTTGTGTTTGAAGTTGGAATTGAACGTTCCTCACGTGATTACACCTCCACACAGAGAGAGACAAATTGGCCTTTGGCACCTTTAATAGAAGGATCATTGAATATTAAGCAATTAGTCCCTCTCAACTGATGTTTCACCATAGTATCTAAGGGTATATCCATATTTTAAAAATTAATGTGCTTCCATCACCAGCTGATGCAGCGATACTCGGCCTTGTGAGAACACATCTGATTTGCTGTGTCCAGTTCTGTTCTCCTTATTTGAAGAAAAAGCAAACCTATAATTAGGTTAGCAGCAGTTCAGTGAACCTTCCCCTCGACTCGTTTTAGGGATGAGGGAGGTTATTTTATGAAGCGGGAGGCGATGGCACAGTGATATTGTCGCTGGTCTGATATTCCAGAAACCCAGGGCAATGCTCTGGGGACCCGAGGTCAGCAGACGGTGGAATTTGAAATCAGTAAAAATCTGGATTTAAAAGTCTAAGGATGACCATTGTCGATTGTTTCAAAAACCCATCTGGTTCCCTAAGGTCCTTTAGGGAAGGAAATCTGCCGTTCTTACCTAGTCCGGCCTACATGTGACTCCAGACCCACAGCAATGTGGTTGACTCTTAACTGCCCTCTGAACCAGGGGGGCAATTGGGGATGGGCAATAAACGCTGGATGAGCCGGCGATGTCCACATCCTATGAACGAATGAAAAAATGAATGGTTCAACAGCAAGGGTGGTTGAGTACGAACCCCTCAGAACATTTAAGAAGTATTTACATAATCACTTGTGTTGCCATAGCCTCCAGAGCTATGGACCAAGCGCTGGAAAATGGGATTGGTGCAGTCAGATCTTAGTTGACCGGCGCCAGCGTGATGGGCTGAATGGCCTCCTTCTGCACAGTAAATACCTTTGCGGGTTGGCCACACTCATTTGAATTTGGCAGGAGGAGAATGTATCTTATTGAAACATATACGGCCCTGGCAATATTTGTTAACATTGATATCTGGAGGATATCTGAACTCATGGGAAAAAGTAGACCCAGGTTACACAACTTAAGAATACGTTCTAACATTTAAGGTAAAGATTGGGAGCTTTCTTTCTCACTTTCTCAAATGACTGTTAGTATGTGGAATACCCTTCACCAGAAAGCAATGGATGTTGTGTCATTGATTTCATTCAAGGCAGAGTTGGACAGATCTTTCATAGGCAAGGGTCAAAAGGTAAAATTCGAGTTGAGACCACAACCAGATCAGCCATGATTTATTCAAAGACAGAACAGGCTCAAAGGGCAGAATGGTCTATCCCTGCTCCTAAGTCATATGTCCCTTTGTCCCATGTTGCTATGTGATGCATGCCATCCCAATTCAGAGAGAAAAAACATGTTGGTATAATAGGAAGCCAGCGTTATCTCTTCGCTAGTTCGTTTTGTGTCTATTTTGTGCATTTCAGGGTTTATTTTTTGCAAGTGAAACGGCAGGTAAATGATACTGAATCCATTAAAAATAGGACCATATTATTTGAGTTGTCCCAGCCAATCGCCTCTGAGATTCATCACTGCTCAGGTCCATACAAGAAATATCATCTGGCATGTTTCCCTTTGCCACAACTCACTGGAGATAGTTCTTTGCAGCATGAATCCCCACGGTTCCCTGTACAGTTACAAATGTGAAAAGTTTGAATAGACCCCCTAATTGCCCCAATTCTGCATAACTGTTTAGTTTAGGTTCAAAGAATATGAGCACCATGTTTGCAAACTTAACAAATAAATAACCCTTTATTAAACAAATTGCCTGTGTCCAGTGGCAACAGAAAGGAATATGAACAGCTAAGGTCTAAATATCATGTAAACTCTAACCCCCCTTAACCCCCCTATACACAAATGCACACACAAGACAAACAAAACACAGATTTTAAAGGTGAGATAAAACAGTTCAACAGCTCCAACAAGGAGTTCAGGATTAGATGAGTTGAAAACAAAAACAGAATTACCTGGAAAAACTCAGCAGGTCTGGCAGCATCGGCGGAGAAGAAAAGAGTTGACGTTTCGAGTCCTCATGACCCTTCGACAGAACTTGATTTCGAGTCCAAGAAAGAGTTGAAATATAAGCTGGTTTAAGGTGTGTGTGTGGGGGGCGGAGAGATAGAGAGAGACAGAGGTGGTTGTGTGGACAAACAAGCAGTGATAGAAGCAGATCATCAAAAGATGTCAGCGACAATGGTACAATAGAACACATAGGTGTTAAAGTTAAAGTTGGTGATATTATCTAAACGAATGTGCTAATTAAGAATGGATGGTAGGGCACTCAAGGTACAGCTCTAGTGGGGGTGAAGGGAGCATAAAAGATTTTAAAATATTTAAAAATAATGGAAATAGGTGGGAAAAGAAAAATCTATATAATTTATTGGGAAAAAAAGGGGGAAACAGAAAGGGGGTGGGGATGGGGGAGGGAGCTCACGAACTAAAGTTGTTGAATTCAATATTCAGACCGGAAGGCTGTAAGGTGCCTAGTCGGAAGATGAGGTGTTGTTCCTCCAGTTTGCGTTGGGCTTCACTGGAACAATGCAGCAAGCCAAGGACAGTCATGTGGGCAAGAGAGCGAGGTGGAGTGTTAAAATGGCAAGCAACAGGGAGGTCTGGGTCATTCTTGCGGACAGACCGCAGGTGTTCTGCAAAGCGGTCGCCCAGTTTACGTTTGGTCTCTCCAATGTAGAGGAGACCACATTGGGAGCAACGAATGCAGTAGACTAAGTTGGGGGAAATGCAAGTGAAATGCTGCTTCACTTGAAAGGAATGTTTGGGCCCTTGGACGGTGAGGAGAGAGGAAGTGAAGGGGCAGGTGTTACATCTTTTGCGTGGGCATGGGGTGGTGCCATAGGAGGGGGTTGAGGAGTAGGGGGTGATGGAGGAGTGGACCAGGGTGTCCTGGAGGGAGCGATAAGGGGGTGAAGGGAAGATGTGTTTGGTGGTGGCATCATGCTGGAGTTGGCGGAAATGGCGGAGGATGATCCTTTGAATGCGGAGGCTGGTGGGGTGATAAGTGAGGACAAGGGGGACCCTATCATGTTTCTGGGAGGGAGGAGAAGGCGTGAGGGCGGATGCGCGGGAGATGGGCCGGACACGGTTGAGAGCCCTGTCAACAACTGTGGGTGGAAAACCTCAGTTAAGGAAGAAGGAGGACATGTCAGAGGAACCGTTTTTGAAGGTAGCATCATCGGAACAGATGTGACGAAGGCAAAGGAACTGGGAGAATGGGATGGAGTCCTTACAGGAAGCGGGGTGTGAGGAGCTGTAGTCGAGGTAGCTGTGGGAGTCGGTGGGTTTGTAATGGATATTGGTGGACAGTCTATCACCAGAGATTGAGACAGAGAGGTCAAGGAAGGGAAGGGAAGTGTCAGAGATGGACCACGTGAAAATGATGGAGGGGTGGAGATTGGAAGCAAAATTAATAAATTTTTCAAAGTCCAGACGAGAGCATGAAGCGGCACCGAAGTAATCATCGATGTACCGGAGAAAAAGTTGTGGAAGTGGGCCGGAGTAGGACTGCAACAAGGAATGTTCCACATACCCCATAAAGAGACAGGCATAGCTGGGGCCGATTGAGTCGGTTAGGATTATATTCGCTGGAGATCAGAAGAATGAGGGGGGATCTCATAGAAACCTATAAAATTCTAACAGGACTGGACAGGGTAGATGCAGGAAGGATGTTCCCAATGGTGGGGGGAGTCCAGAACCAGGGGTCACAGACTGAGGATACGGGGTAGACCATTTAGGACTGAGATGAGGAGAAATGTCTTCACCCAGAGAGTGGTGAGCCTGTGGAATTCACTACCACAGAAAGTAGTTGAGACCAAAACATTGTATGTTTACAAGAAGGAGTTAGATATAGCTCTTGGGTTAAAGGGATCGAAGGGTATGGGGAGAAAGCGGGAGCAGGCTATTGAGTTAGATGATCCACTTATACCATATGGACAAAATCCAGGAATTCCCTCCCCAACAGCACTGTGGGTGCACCTACGCCACAGGGACAAAATCCTGGAGCTACTTCCCCAACAGCACTGTGGGTGTACCTACACCACAGTGACAAAATCGTGGAACTCCCTCCCTAACAGCACTGTGGGTGTACCTACACCACAGGGACAAAATCCTGGAACTCCCTCCCTAACAGCACTGTGGGTGTACCTACACCACAGTGACAAAATCGTGGAACTCCCTCCCTAACAGCACTGTGGGTGTACCTACACCACAGGGACAAAATCCTGGAAGTCCCTCCCTAACAGCACTGTGGGAGTACCTACACCACAGGGACAAAATCCTGGAACTCCCTCCCTAACAGCACTGTGAGTGTACCTACACCACGGGGACAAAATCCTGGACCTCCCTCCCTAACAGCACTGTGGGTGTACCTGCACCACAGGGACAAAATCCTGGAACTCCCTCCCTAACAGCACTGTGGGTGTACCTACACCACAGGGACAAAATCCTGGAACTCCCTCTCTAACAGCACTGTGGGTGTACCCACACCACAGGGACAAAATCCTGGAACACCCTCCCTAACAGCACTGTGGGTGTACCTACACCATTTTGAGATAAACATGGAACTCACTTGCCAGCAGCATTGTGGGTGTACCCACACCACATGTAAAAAATCCTTTAGTTTCCTCCCTAAGGGCACTGTGGGTGTACCTACATCACACAGAAAAAATCGTGGAAATCCCTCCCTAACAGCACTGTGGGTGTACCTCCACCACAGGGTCAAAAACCTGGGAAACTCTCCCTAACAGCACTTTGGGTGCACCGACACCACACGGACAAAATCCTGGAACTCCCTCCCTAACAGCACTGTGGGTGTACCTACACCACATGGACAATTTCGTGGAACTCACTTCCTCACAGCACTGTGGGTGTACCTACAACACATGGATAAAATACTGGAACTCCCTCCCTAACAGCACTGTGGGTGTACCTACACCACAGGGACAAAATCCTGGAACTCCCTCCCTAACAGCACTGTGGGTGTACCTACACCACATGGACAATTTCGTGGAACTCACTTCCTCACAGCACTGTGGGTGTACCTACAACACATGGATAAAATACTGGAACTCCCTCCCTAACAGCACTGTGGGTGTACCTACACCACAGGGACAAAATCCTGGAACTCCCTCCCTAACAGCACTGTGGGTGTATCCACACCACAGGTACAAAATCAAGGAATTCCATCCCGAACAGCGACATGGGTGTACCCACACCAAAGGGACAAAATCCAGGAACTCTCTCCTCAATAGCACTGTGGCTGCAGCTACACCACATGGACAAAATGCTGGAACCCCCTACCTAAAAGCACAGTGGGTGTACCCACACAACAGGGACAAAATCCTGAAACTCCCTCACTAACAGCACTGTGGCTGTACCTACAGTACACGGACATGGTCCTGGAACTCTATCCCTAACAGCACTGTGGGTGTACCTACACCACAGGGACAAAAACCTGGAACTCCATCCCGAACAGCACTGTGGGTGTACCTACACCACAGGGACAAAATCCTGGAACTCCCTCCCTAACAGCACTGTGAGTGTACCTACACCACGTTGAGATAAACATGGAACTCACTCGCCAGCAGCATTGTGGGTGTACCTACACCACATGTACAAAATCCTTTAGTTTACTTCCTAAAAGCACTGTGAGTGTATCGACATCACATAGAAAAAATCGTGGAACTCCCTCCCTAACAGCACTGTGGGTGTACCTACACCACAGGGACAAAATCCTGGAACTCACTCCCTAACAGCACTGTGGGTGTACCTACACCATGTTGAGATAAACATGGAACTCACTCGCCAGCAGCATTGTGGGTGTACCTACACCACATGTACAAAATCCTTTAGTTTACTTCCTAAAAGCACTGTGAGTGTATCTACATCACATAGAAAAAATCGTGGAAATCCCTGCCTAACAGCACTGTGGGTGTACATCCACCATATGGACACCATCTGGAACTCACTCAGTAACAGCACTGTGGGTGTACCTCCACCACAGGGTCAAAATCCTGAGAAACTCTCCCTAACAGCACCTTGGGTGTACCTACACCACATGGACAAAATCCTGGAACTCCCTCCCTAACAGCACTGTGGGTGTACCTACACCACAGGGACAAAATCCTGGAACTCGCTCCCTAACAGCACTGTGGGTGTACCTACACCACATGGACAAAATCCTGGAACTCACTTCCTCACAGCACTGTGGGTGTACCTACAACACAGGGACAAAATCCTGGAACTTCCTCCCTAACAGCACTGTGGGTGTACCTAAACCACAGGGACAAAATCCTGGAACTCCCTCTTTAACAGCACTGTGGGTGTACCCACACCACAGGGACAAAATCCTGCAATTTTGTCCCTGTGGTGTAGGTACACCCGCAGTGCTGTTAGGGAGGGAGTTCCAGGATTTTGTCCCTGTGCTCTAGGTATACCCACAGTTGTTAGGGAGGGAGTTCCAGGATTTTGTCCCTGTGGTGTAGGTCCACCAACAGTGTTGTTAGGGAGGGAGTTCCAGGATTTTGTCCCTGTGGTGTAGGTGCTCCAACAGTGTTGTTAGGGAGGGTGTTCCAGGATTTTGTCCCTGTGGTGTAGGTACACCCACAGATCTGTTAGGGAGTGAGTTCCAGGATTTTGTCCCTGTGGTGTAGGTATACCAACAGTGCTGTTAGGTAGGGAGTTCCAGGAATGTGTCCCTGTGGTGTGGGTGCCCCCACAGTGCTGTTAGGGAGGATGTTCCAGGAATTTGTCCCTGTGGCGTAGGTACACCCACATTGCTGTTAGGGAGGCATTCCCAGCATTTTGTCCCTGTGGTGTAGGTTCACCCGCAGTGCTGTAAGGGAGAGAGTTCCAGGAATTCGTCCCTGTGGTGTACATACACCAACAGCGCTTTTAGGGAGTGAGTTATGGGATGTTGTCCCTCTGGTAGAGGTACACCCACAGTGCTGTTAGGGAAATAGTTCCAGGATTTTGTCCCTGTGGTGTAGGTACACCCACAGTGCTGTTAGGGAGGGTGTTCCAGGATTTTGTCCATGTGGTGTAGGTACACCCACAGCGCTGTTCGGGAGGGAGTTAAAGGATTTTGTCCCTGTGGTGTAGGTACACGCACAGCTCTGTTAGGGAAGTAGTTCCAGGATTTTGTCCCTGCGGTGTAGGTAGAACCACAGTTCTGTTGGGGAAGGAGTTCTAGGATTTTGTCTGTTTTGGGTAGGTACACCTACAGTGCTGTGAGGAAGTGAGTTCCAGGATTTTGTCCATGTGGTGTAGGTACACCCACAGTGCTGTTAGGGAGGGAGTTCCAGGATTTTGTCCCTGTGGTGTAGGTACACCCACAGTGCTGTTAGGGAGGGAGTTCCAGGATTTTGTCCATGTGGTGTAGGTACACCCAAGGTGCTGTTAGGGAGAGTTTCTCAGGTTTTTGACCCTGTGGTGGAGGTACACCCACAGTGCTGTTACTGAGTGATTTCCAGATGGTGTCCATGTGGTGGATGTACACCCACAGTGCTGTTAGGCAGGGATTTCCACGATCTTTTCTGTGTGATGTAGATACACTCACAGTGCTTTTAGGAAGTAAACTAAAGGATTTTGTACATGGGGTGTAGGTACACCCACAATGCTGCTGGCGAGTGAGTTCCATGTTTATCTCAACGTGGTGCAGGTACACCCACAGTGCTGTTAGGGAGTGAGTTCCAGGATTTTGTCCCTGTGGTGTAGGTACACTCACAGTGCTGTTAGGGAGGGAGTTCCAGGATTTTGTCCCTGTGGTGTAGGTAACAGCACTGGATGTGTATCGACATGAGAGTGACAAAATCCTGGAACTCCCTCCATAACAGCAATGTGGGTGTACCTACACCACAGGGACAATTTCCTGGAACTCCCTTCCTAACAGTACTGTTCAGGTACCTACAGCACATGTATAAATTTTTTGAGTTTACTGCAAAAGAGTACTGTGGGCGTACATACACAGAGGGATAAGCTACTGGCACTCACTCCTTGACAACACCTATGTGTCCACTTATACCATATGGACAAAATCCAGGAATTCCCTCCCAAACAGCACTGTGGGTGCACCTACATCACAGGGACAAAATCTTGGAGATCCCTCCCTAACAGCACTGTGGGTGTACCTACATCACAGGGACAAAATCTTGGAGCTCCCTCCCTAACAGCGCTGTGGGTGTACCTACATCACAGGGACAAAATCTTGGAGCTCCCTCCCTAACAGCACTGTGGGTGTACCTACACCACAGGGACAAAATCCTGGAAATCCCGCCGTAATAGCGCTGTGGGTGTACCTACACCAGAGGGACAAAATCTTGGAAATACTTCCCAAACAGCACTGTGGGAGTACCTACAGCACAGGGACAAAAACCTGGAACTCGCTCACTAAAAGCACTGTGGATGTACCTACACAACAGGGAAAAAATGCTGGAACTCTCTCCCCAACAGGACTGTGGGTGTCGCAACAGCACATGGACAAAATCCTGTAAATCAATCCCTAACAGCACTGTGCGTGTACCAAAACGGCAGGGACAAAATCTTGGAACATCCTTCCTAACAGAACTCTGGGTGTACCAAAAGCACACGGACAAAATCCTGGAACGGCCTCGCTAACAGCACTGTGGGTGTAACTATAACACACGGACAAAATCCTGGAACTCCCTCCCTAACAACTGTGGGTATACCTAGAGCACAGGGACACAATCTTGGAACTCCCTCCCTAACAGCACTGTGGGTGTACCTACACCACGTTGAGATAAACATGGAACTCACTCGCCAGCAGCATTGTGGGTGTACCTACACCACATGTACAAAATCCTTCAGTTTACTTCCTAAAAGCACTGTGAGTGTATCTACATCACACAAAAAAAATCGTGGAAATCCCTGCCTAACAGCACTGTGGGTGTACATCCACCACATGGACACCATCTGGAACTCACTCAGTAACATCACTGTGGGTGTACCTCCACCACAGGGTGAAAATCCTGAGAAACTCTCCCTAACAGCACCTTGGATGTACCTACACCACATGGACAAAATCCTGGAACTCCCTCCCTAACAGCACTGTGGGTGTACCTACACCACAGGGACAAAATCCTGGAACTCCCTCCCTAACAGCACTGTGGGTGTACCTACACCACATGGACAAAATCCTGGAACTCACTTCCTCACAGCACTGTGGGTGTACCTACAAAACAGGGACAAAATCCTGGAACTCCCTCCCTAACAGCACTGTGGGAGTACCTACACCACAGGGTCAAAATCCTGGAACTCCCTCTCTAACAGCACTGTGGGTGTACCCACACCACAGGGACAAAATCCTGGAATTTTGTCCATGTGGTGTAGGTACACCCACAGTGCTGGTAGGGAGGGAGTTCCAGGATTTTGTCCCTGTGGTGTAGGTACACGCAGAGCTCTGTTAGGGAAGTAGTTCCAGGATTTTGTCCCTGTGGTGTAGGTAGAACCACGGTTCTGTTGGGGAAGGAGTTCTAGGATTTTGTCAGTTTTGGGTAGGTACACCTACAGTGCTGTGAGGAAGTGAGTTCCAGGATTTTGTCCATGTGGTGTAGGTACACCCACAGTGCTGTTAGGGAGGGAGTTCCAGGATTTTGTACATGTGGTGTAGGTACACCCACAATGCTGCTGGCGAGTGAGTTCCATGTATATCTCAACGTGGTGTCGGTGCACCCACAGTGCTGTTAGGGAGTGAGTTCCAGGATTTTGTCCCTGTGGTGTAGGTACACACACAGTGCTGTTAGGGAGGGAGTTCCAGGATTTTGTCCCTGTGGTGTAGGTAACAGCACTGGATGTGTATCGACATGAGAGGGACAAAATCCTGGTACTCCCTCCATAACAGCAATGTGGGTGTACCTACACCACAGGGACAATTTCCTGGAACTCCCTTCCTAACAGTACTGTTCAGGTACCTACTGCACATGTATAAAATTTTTGAGTTTACTGCAAAAGAGTACTGTGGGCGTACATACACAGAGGGATAAGCTACTGGCACTCACACCTTGACAACACCTATGTGTCCACTTATACTATATGGACAAATTCCAGGAATTCCCTCCCAAACAGCACTGTGGGTGCACCTACACCACAGGGACAATATCTTGGAGCTCCCTCCCTAACAGCACTGTGGGTGTACCTACATCACAGGGACAAAATCTTGGAGCTCCCTCCCTAACAGCACTGTGGGTGTACCTACACCACAGGGACAAAATCCTGGAAATCCTGCCGTAATAGCGCTGTGGGTGTACCTACACCAGAGACAAAATCTTGGAAATACTTCCCAAACAGCACTGTGGGAGTACCTACAGCACAGGGACAAAATCCTGGAACTCGCTCACTAAAAGCACTGTGGATGTACCTACACAACAGGGAAAAAATGCTGGAACTCTCTCCCCAACAGGACTGTGGGTGTCGCAACAGCACATGGACAAAATCCTGTAAATCAATCCCTAACAGCACTGTGGGTGTACCAAAACGGCAGGGACAAAATCTTGGAACATCCTTCCTAACAGAACTCTGGGTGTACCAAAAGCACACGGACAAAATCCTGGAACGGCCTCGCTAACAGCACTGTGGGTGTACCTATAACACACGGACAAAATCCTGGAACTCCCTCCCTAACAACTGTGGGTATACCTAGAGCACAGGGACACAATCTTGGAACTCCCTCCCTAACAGCACTGTGGGTGTACCTACACCAAGTTGAGATAAACATGGAACTCACTCGCCAGCAGCATTGTGGGTGTACCTACACCACATGTACAAAATCCTTCAGTTTACTTCCTAAAAGCACTGTGATTGTATCTACATCACACAGAAGAAATCGTGGAAATCCCTGCCTAACAGCACTGTGGGTGTACATCCACCACATGGACACCATCTGGAACTCACTCAGTAACAGCACTGTGGGTGTACCTCCACCACAGGGTCAAAAACCTGAGAAATTCACCCTAACAGCACCTTGGGTGTACCTACACCACATGGACAAAATCCTGGAACTCCCTCCCTAACAGCACTGTGGGTGTACCTACACCACATGGACAAAATCCTGGAACTCCCTCCCTAACAGCACTGTGGGAGTACCTACAACACAGGGTCAAAATCCTGGAAATCCCTCCCTAACAGCACTGTGGGTGTACCTACACCACAGGGACAAAATCCTGGAACTCCCTCCCTAACAGCACTGTGGGTGTACCTACACCACAGGGACAAAATCCTGGAACTCCCTCCCTTACAGTGTTGTGGGTGTACCTACAGCACACGGACAAAATCCTGGAACTCCTTCCCTAACAGCACTGTGGGTGTACCTACACCACAGGGACAAAATCCTGGAACTCCCTCCCTAACAGCGTTGTGGGTGTACCTACACCACAGGGACAAAATCCTGGAACTCCCTCCCTAACAGCACTGTGGGTGTACCTACACCACATGGACAAAATCCTGGAACTCCCTCCCTAACAGCACTGTGGGTGTACCTACAGCACAGGGAAAAAATCCTGGAACTCCCTCCCTAACAGCACTGTGGGTGTACCTACACCACAGGGACAAAATCCTGGAACTCCCTCCCTAACAGCACTGTGGGAGTACCTGCACCACAGGGACAAAATCCTGGATCTCCCTCCCTAACAGCACTGTGGGTGTACCTACACCACAGGGACAAAATCCTGGATCTCCCTCCCTAACAGCACTGTGGGTGTACCTACATCACATGGGCAAATTTGTGGAACTCTCTTCCTCACAGCACTGTGGGTGTACCTCTACCAGAGGGACAACATCCCGTAACTCACTCCCTAAAAGTGCTGTTGGTGTATGTACACCACAGTGACAAATTCCTGGAACTCTCTCCCTTACAGCACTGTGGGTGTACCTACACCACAGGGACAAAATGCTGGAAATGCCTCCCTAACAGCAATGTGGGTGTACCTACGCCACAGGGACAAATTCCTGGAACATCCTCCCCAACAGTACTGTGGGGGCGCCCACACCACAGGGACACAATCCTGGAACTCCCTACCTAACAGCACTGCCGGTATAACTACACCACAGGGACAAAATCCTGGAACTCCCTCCCTAACAGATCTGCGGGTGTACCTACACCACAGGGAAAAAATCCTGGAACACCCTCCCTAACAACACTGTTGGAGCACCTACACCACAGGGACACAATCCTGGAGCTCCCTCCCTAACAGTACTGTGGGTGTACATACAACACACGGACAAAATACTGGAACTCCCTCCCTAACAGCACTGTGGGTGTACGTCTACCACACGGTCAAAATCCTGGAACTCCCTCCCTAACAGCACTGTGGGTGTACCTACACCACAGGGACACAATCCTGGAACCCCCTCCCTAACAGCACTGTGGGTGTACCTACACCACAGGGACAAAATCCTGGAACTCCCTCCCTAACAGCATTGTGGGTGTACCGACACCACAGGGACACAATCCTGGAGCTCCCTCCCTAACAGTACTGTGGGTGTACCTACAACACACGGACAAAATACTGGAACTCCCTCCCTAACAGCATTGTGGGTGTACCTACACCACAGGGACACAATCCTGGAACTCCCTCCCTCACAGCACTGTGGGTGTACCTACACCACAGGGACACAATCCTGGAATTCCCTCCCTAACAGCACTGTGGGTGTACCTACACCACAGGGACAAAATCCTGGAACTCCCTCCCTAACAGCACTGTGGTTGTACCTACACCACAGGGACAAAATCCTGGAACTCCCTCCCTAACAGCACTGAGTGTGTCCCTACACCACAGGGACAAAATCCTGGAACTCCCTCTCTAACAGCACTGTGGGAGTACCGACACCACAGGGACAAAATCCTGGAACACCCTCCCTAACAGCACTGTTGGTGTACCTACACCACATGGTCAAATTTGTGGAACTCACTTCCTCACAGCACTGTGGGTGTACCTACCCAAAACAGACAAAATCCTAGAACTCCTTCCCCAACAGAACTGCGGTTCTACCTACACCACGGGGACAAAATCCTGGAACTAGTTCCCTAACAGCACTGTGCGCGTACCTACACCACAGTGACAAAATCCTGGAACACCCTCCCTAACAGCACTGAGGGCGTACCTACACCACAGGGACAAAATCCTGGAACTACTTCCCTAACAGCACTCTGGGTGCACCTCTACCCGAGGGACAACATCCCGTAACTCACTCCCTAAAAGCGCTGTTGGTGTATGTACACCACAGGGACAAATTCCTGGAACTCTCTCCCTTACAGCACTATGGGTGTACCTACACCACAGGGACAAAATGCTGGAACTCCCTCCCTAACAGCACTGTGTGTGTACCTACACCACAGGGACAAAATCATGGAACTCCCTCCATAACAGCACTGTAGGTGTACCTCCACCACAGGGATAAAATCCTGGAACTCCCTCCCTAACAGCACTCTGGGTGGACCTACACCACAGAAACAATCCTGGAAATCCCTCCCTAACAGCACAATGGGTGTACCTACACCACAGGGTCAAAATCCTGGAAGTCACTCCTTGAAAGCATTGAGGGTCTAACCCTAATACAAAGAAAAAATCCTGGAGCTCCCTCCCTAACAGCACTGTGGGAGTACCTGCACCACAGGGACAAAATCCTGGATCTCCCTCCCTAACAGCACTGTGGGTGTCCCTACACCACATGGTCAAATTTGTGGAACTCACTTCCTCACAACACTGTGGGTGTACCTACCCAAAACAGACAAAATCCTAGAACTCCTTCCCCAATAGAACTGTGGTTCTACCTACACCACAGGGACAAAATACTGGAACTACTTCCCTAACAGCACTGTGGGTGTACCTACACCACAGGGACAAAATCCTGGAACTACTTCCCTAACAGCACTGTGGGTGTACCTCTATCAGGGGGACAACATCCCGTAACTCACTCCATGAAAGTGCTGTTGGTGTATGTACACCACAGGGACAAATTCCTGGAACTCTCTCCCTTACAGCACTGTGGGTGTACCTACACCACAGGGACAAAATGCTGGAAATGCCTCCCTAACAGCAATGTGGGTGTACCTACACCACAGGGACAAATTCCTGGAACATCCTCCCTAACAGTACTGTGGGGGCACCCACACCACAGGGACACAATCCTGGAACTCCCTACCTAACAGCACTGTCGGTATACCTACACCACAGGGACAAAATCCTGGAACTCCCTCCCTAACAGATCTGCGGGTGTGCCTACACCACAGGGACAAAATCCTGGAACATCCTCGCTAACAACACTGTTGGAGCAGCTACACCACAGGGACAAAATCCTGGAACTCCCTCCCTAACAACACTGTTGGTGCACCTACACCACAGGGACAAAATCCTGGAACTCCCTCCCTAACAACTGTGGGTATACCTAGAGCACAGGGACACAATCCTGGAGCTCCCTCCCTAACAGCACTGTGGGTGTACCTACAACACACGGACAAAATACTGGAACTCCCTCCCTAACAGCACTGTGGGTGTACGTCTACCACAGGGTCAAAATCCTGGAACTCCCTCCCTAACAGCACTGTGGCTGTACCGACACCACAGGGTCAAAATCCTGGAACTCCCTCCCTAACAGCATTGTGGGTGTACCTACACCACAGGGACACAATCCTGGAAATCCCTCCTTAACAGCACTGTGGGTGTACCTACACCACAGGGACAAAATCCTGGAACTCCCTCCCTAACAGCGTTGTGGGTGTACCTTCACCACAGGGACAAAATCCTGGAACTCCCTCCCTAACAGCACTGTGGGTGTACCTACACCACAGGACAAAATCCTGGAACTCCCTCCCTAACAGCACTGTGGGTTTACCTGCACCACAGGGACAAAATCCTGGAACTCCCTCCCTAACAGCACTAAGTTTGTCCCTACACCACAGGGACAAAATCCTGGAACTCCCTCTCTAACAGCACTGTGGGAGTACCTACACCACAGGGACAAAATCCTGGAACTCCCTCCCTAACAGCACTGTGGGTGTACCTACACCACATGGTCTAATTTGTGGAACTCACTTCCTCACAGCACTGTGGGTGTACCTACCCAAAACAGACCATATCCTAGAACTCATTCCCCAACAGAACTGTGGTTCTACCTACACAACAGGGACAAAATCCTGGAACTACTTCCCTAACAGCACTGTGCGTGTACCTACACCACAGTGACAAAATCCAGGAACACCCTCCCTAACAGCACTGTGGGTGTACCTACACCACAGGGACAAAATCCTGGAACTACTTCCCTAACAGCACTGTGGGTGCACCTCTACCAGAGGGACGACATCCCGTAACTCACCCCCTAAAAGCGCTGTTGGTATATGTACACCACAGGGACAAATTCCTGGAAATCTCTCCCTTACAGCACTATGGGTGTACCTACACCACAGGGACAAAATGCTGGAAATGCCTCCCTAATAGCAATGTGGGTTTACCTACGCCACAGGGACCAATTCCTGGAACATCCTCCCTAACAGTACTGTGGGGGCACCCACACCACAGGGACAAAATCCTGGAACTGCCTCCCTAACAGATCTGTGGGTGTACCTACACCACAGGGACAAAATCCTGGAACACCCTCCCTAACAACACTGTTGGAGCACCTACACCACAGGGACAAAATCCTTGAACTCACTCCCTAACAACACTGTTGGTGCACCTACACCACAGGGACAAAATCCTGGAACTCCCTCCCTAACAACTGTGGGTATACCTAGAGCACAGGGACACAATCCTGGAGCTCCCTCCCTAACAGCACTGTGGGTGTACCTACAACACACGGACAAAATACTGGAACTCCCTCCCTAACAGCACTCTGGGAGAACGTCTACCACAGGGTCAAAATCCTGGAACTGCCTGTCTAACAGCACTGTGGTTGTACCTACACCACATGGATAAAATCCAGGAACTCCCTCCCTAACAGCACTCTGGGTGTACCTGCAACACAGGGTCAAAATCCTGGAACTCACTCCTTTAAAGCATTGTTGGTCTAACCCTATTACAATGAAATAATCCTGGAGCTCCCTCCCTAAGCGCACTGTACGTTTACCTACACCACACATACAAAATCCTGGATCTCCCTCTTTAACAGCACTGTGGGTGTACCTACACCACCGTGACATAATCCTGGAACTCGCTCCCTAACAGCACTGTGGGTGTACCTACACCAGACAGACAAAGTCCTGGAACTCCCTCCCGAATAGCACTGTGGGTGTACCTACACCTCAGGAACACAATCCTGGAACTCCCTCCCTAACAGCACTGCGGGTGTACCTACACCACACGGACAAAGTCCTGGAACTCCCTCCCGAATAGCACTGTGGGTGTACCTACACCACAGGGACACAATCCTGAAACTCGCTCCCTAACAGCACTGTGGGTGTACCTACACCCCAGGGACAAATTCCTGGAACTCCATCCCTAACAGCACTGTGGGTGTACCTTCACCACAGGGACAAAATCCTGGAATCCCTCCCTAACAGCACTGTGGGTGCACCTACACCACAGGGACACAATCCTGGAACTCCCTCCCTAACAGCACTGTGGGTGTACCTGCACCGCACGAACTAATTCCTGGAACACAATCCTTAACAGCACTGTGGGTATACCTACACCAAGGTTTAATCTACTAGCACTCACTCCCTAACAACACAATTTGTCTACTTATACCACACGGACAAAAAACTGGAACTCCCTCCCGAAGCGGTCTGTGGGTGTACCTATACCACAGTGACAAAATCCTGGAAGTCCCTCCCTAACAGCACTGTGGGTGTACCTCCACCACAGGGACAAAATCCTGGAACTCCCTCCCTAACAGCACTCTGGGTGGACCTACACCACAGATACATATCCCGGAAATCCCTCCCTAACAGTACTGTAGAGGTACCTAGACCACAGAAACAATCCTGGAAATCCCTCCCTAACAGCACAATGGGTGTACCTACACCACAGGGTCAAAATCCTGGAAGTCACTCCTTGAGAGCATTGAGGGTCTAACCCTAATACAAAGAAAAAATCCTGGAGCTCCCTCCCTAAGCGCACTGTGCGTTTACCTACACCACACATACAAAATCCTGGAACTCCCTCTTTAACAGCACTGTGGGTGTACCCACACCACCGTGACAAAATCCTGGAACTCGCTCCCTAACTGCACTGCGGGTGTACCTACACCACACGGACGAAGTCCTGGAACTCCCTCCCGAATAGCACTGTGGGTGTACCTACACCACAGGGACACAATCCTGGAACTCGCTCCCTAACAGCACTGTGCGTGTACCTACACCACAGGGACAAAGTCCTGGAACTCCCTCCTGAATAGCACTGTGGGTGTACCTACACCACAGGGACAAAATCCTGGAACTACTTCCCTAACAGCACTGTGGGTGCACCTCTACCAGAGGGACGACATCCCGTAACTCACTCCCTAAAAGCGCTGTTGGTATATGTACACCACAGGGACAAATTCCTGGAAATCTCTCCCTTACAGCACTATGGGTGTACCTACACCACAGGGACAAAATGCTGGAAATGCCTCCCTAATAGCAATGTGGGTTTACCTACGCCACAGGGACCAATTCCTGGAACATCCTCCCTAACAGTACTGTGGGGGCACCCACACCACAGGGACAAAATCCTGGAACTGCCTCCCTAACAGATCTGTGGGTGTACCCACACCACAGGGACAAAATCCTGGAACACCCTCCCTAACAACACTGTTGGAGCACCTACACCACAGGGACAAAATCCTTGAACTCACTCCCTAACAACACTGTTGGTGCACCTACACCACAGGGACAAAATCCTGGAACTCCCTCCCTAACAACTGTGGGTATACCTAGAGCACAGGGACACAATCCTGGAGCTCCCTCCCTAACAGCACTGTGGGTGTACCTACAACACACGGACAAAATACTGGAACTCCCTCCCTAACAGCACTCTGGGAGAACGTCTACCACAGGGTCAAAATCCTGGAACTGCCTGTCTAACAGCACTGTGGTTGTACCTACACCACATGGATAAAATCCTGGAACTCCCTCCCTAACAGCACTCTGGGTGTACCTGCAACACAGGGTCAAAATCCTGGAACTCACTCCTTTAAAGCATTGTTGGTCTAACCCTATTACAATGAAATAATCCTGGAGCTCCCTCCCTAAGCGCACTGTACGTTTACCTACACCACACATACAAAATCCTGGATCTCCCTCTTTAACAGCACTGTGGGTGTACCTACACCACCCTGACATAATCCTGGAACTCGCTCCCTAACAGCACTGTGGGTGTACCTACACCAGACAGACAAAGTCCTGGAACTCCCTCCCGAATAGCACTGTGGGTGTACCTACACCTCAGGAACACAATCCTGGAACTCCCTCCCTAACAGCACTGCGGGTGTACCTACACCACACGGACAAAGTCCTGGAACTCCCTCCCGAATAGCACTGTGGGTGTACCTACACCACAGGGACACAATCCTGAAACTCGCTCCCTAACAGCACTGTGGGTGTACCTACACCCCAGGGACAAATTCCTGGAACTCCATCCCTAACAGCACTGTGGGTGTACCTTCACCACAGGGACAAAATCCTGGAACTCCCTCCCTAACAGCACTGTGGGTGCACCTAAACCACAGGGACACAATCCTGGAACTCCCTCCCTAACAGCACTGTGGGTGTACCTACACCGCACGAACTAATTCCTGGAACACAATCCTTAACAGCACTGTGGGTATACCTACACCAAGGTTTAATCTACTAGCACTCACTCCCTAACAACACAATTTGTCTACTTATACCACACGGACAAAAACCTGGAACTCCCTCCCTAAGCGGTCTGTGGGTGTACCTATACCACAGTGACAAAATCCTGGAACTCCCTCCCTAACAGCACTCTGGGTGGACCTACACCACAGAAACAAATCCTGGAAATCCCTCCCTAACAGTACTGTAGAGGTACCTAGACCACAGAAACAATCCTGGAAATCCCTCCCTAACAGCACAATGGATGTACCTACACCACAGGGTCAAAATCCTGGAAGTCACTCCTTGAAAGCATTGAGGGTCTAACCCTAATACAAAGAAAAAATCCTGGAGCTCCCTCCCTAAGCGCACTGTACGTTTACCTACACCACACATACAAAATCCTGGAACTCCCTCTTTAACAGCACTGTGGGTGTACCCACACCACCGTGACAAAATCCTGGAACTTGCTCCCTAACAGCACTGCGGGTGTACCTACACCACACGGACGAAGTCCTGGAACTCCCTCCCGAATAGCACTGTGGGTGTACCTACACCACAGGGACACAATCCTGGAACTCGCTCCCTAACAGCACTGCGGGTGTACCTACACCACAGGGACAAAGTCCTGGAACTCCCTCCTGAATAGCACTGTGGGTGTACCTACACCACAGGGACAAAATCCTGGAGCTCCCTCCCTAACAGCGTTGTGGGTGTACCTACACCACAGGGACAAAATCCTGGAACTCCATCCCTAACAGCACTGTGGGTGTACCTACACCACAGGGACAAAATCCTGGAACTCCCTCCCTAACAGCACTGTGGGTGTACCTACACCACAGGGACAAAATCCTGGAACTCCCTCCCTAACAGCACTGTGGGTGTAGCTACACCGCACGAACTAATTCCTGGAACACAATCCTTAACAGCACTGTGGGTGTACCTACACCCAGGTTTAATTTACTAGCACTCACTCCCTAACAACACAATTTGTCTACTGATACCACACGGACAAAAACCTGGAACTCCCTCCCTAAGCGGTCTGTGGGTGTACCTATACCACAGTGACAAAACCCTGGAACTCCCTCCCTAACAGCACTGTGGGTGTACCTACAGCACAGGGACAAAATCCTGGAACTCCCTCCCTAACAGCACTGTGGGTGTACCTACACCACAGGGACAAAATCCTGGAACTCCCTCCCTAACAGCACTGTGGGTGTACCTACACCACAGGGACAAAATCCTGGAACTCCCTCCCTAACAGCACTGTGGGTGTCCCTACACCACAGGGACTTCAGTTGTTCAAGACGTCGGCTCACCACCACCTTCTTAATGGGGAATTAGGCTTGGACACTAAATGCTGGGCCCAGCCAGCGACGTCCACATCCCGTGAATGAACTGAAAACAAAGACTAGTCCGTCTTTAGCACCCTTCATCTCAGTATCAGGATTGTTTGGGACACTTCTCCCTATTTTGAGAAGGAAAGGCGGACCACCCATGTCCGCAGTGAAAGTAAAACGGCCAAGGGAAGGGTTAAACATCCAAACATGAAGTTGAGACCTGAATATGTCTTAGCAGGTGGCTAATCTTATCTCTCACCACTTCCCTTGCTGGAACCATGAACCCGATAACGCTTCTGTTTTACTGCCTGCTGTTGGTCAAGGGATGTGGCATCGAGTTCAAGGAAACACGTGCATCCACTGAATCATTCTGCGGACGACATTTTGTGGTTATTATAACCAACCCACGTTTGGAAACCGGAACGCTGCCCTGCATCTACTCCAAAGATCATCTATCCCTTCACCCTCTCTCCCCCACACCCCTCCAAACAGTGGACGGGGTCGGTTGCAGTACAGCGAGAGGAGAAGAGATATGGAATGATTGGCCATGATGTGTGCAGAATAAAACCAGGCAAATAATTAGCAACATTTCAAGGAGGTTGGTTGTTGGATTGGCTCCACAAAGAGAAGGGAATGCAATATTGCCTCACACCATAAATCCCTTATGCAGTCCGGTGCCGTGGATGGGAGAGAGGTTCAAACAGACGGTCTGACATAGTTGCAATAATATAATCATAGCTAGCAATTATCATTCCCAGCTCCACCACCGTTATCAACGCAGCACATGTCGAATACAATCCTGAGGTTACGCCCATCAGTGTTACATCGGCCAAGAAAATAACATAATTCGTGGGCTCGATTGGAGGTGTGTTGCGTCGATCCTGATACGCAGCCGGACAAATAAAGAGTGTTAAAAAGCAAAAAAAAAAAACAAAAAAACAAAACAAAACTGCGGATGCTGGAAATCCAAAACAAAAACAAAAATAGCTGGAAAAAAACTCAGCAGCTCTGGCAGCATCTGTGGAGAGAAACACAGTTAACGTTTCGAGTCCTCCTGACCCTTCAACAGAACTAAGGAAAAATTGAAAAGGGGCGAAATATAAGCTGGTTTTAGGTTAAGGGTGAGGGGGGGGGGTGGGGGTGGGGTGGGGTCAGGTAGAGCTGGATAGAGGGCCGGTGATGGGTGGTGATAACCAAAAGATGTCACAGACAAAATGGCAAAGAGGTGTTGAAGGTGGTGATATTTATTCTGTACAAAAGACAAGGCTGTGTGATGCTTTTATGATTATGAAAAATAATAAGTACATAAACAGGGTAAACCTGCTTTCAGTTATGGGCTAGGAAGCCAAAGCTAGGATTCATCGATATAGGATATTCACGAACAATTCCATCCGGGTGCAACTGCTTAGCTGGGGACACATTGGCTTGTTTCATCTGCAGGCACCATGTGAATGGATCAGATTCCGCGAAGGGGAAGTTGGATAAACCTGTGAGGGAGAATGTTATTTTGACGGAGTGACATTGAGAGGGGTGGTAAGGTCACGTGTGAAGCACAGGCATTGGGACGTGTGGCGCCTTGCAAATGCTCTGCCTTTTAATATGATCCCCCGTGAGAGGGGCATTGGAGTGAAAGTTTGCTACGAGGTGGCTGTATTTGGTCTATGTCTTTACTTAGCTATTTGCCCTACTACTATAACTGCTGGAATTGGGAGATGGAATAGTTTACCATCCTACCATCCATTCTTAATTAGCACATTCGTTTAGATAATATCACCAACTTTAACTTTAACACCTATGTGTTTCTTTGTACCATTGTCACTGACATCTTTTGATGATCTGCTTCTATCACTGCTTGTTTGTCTACACAAGCATCTCTGTCTCTCTCTCTCTCTCTCCTCTCCCCCACACACACACCTTAAACCAGCTTATATTTCAACTCTTTCTTGGACTCGAAATCAAGTTCTGTCGAAGGGTCATGAGGACTCGAAACGTCAACTCTTTTCTTCTCCGCCGATGCTGCCAGACCTGCTGAGTTTTTCCAGGTAATTCTGTTTTTGTGATGGAATAGTTTAGTTCGCTTTAAGAATGCATGTTCACCTTCATCACTCTCCAACTGATCATCGAATGCTGTACATAATTCCAGCTACAAGGTTTGAAAAAAGGCCCCATTACTACCGATACAGAAGTTGGCTAATAGTTCCAACCGATAGAAAATTGCTCCATTCTGAGTTACTCTTGCCGTTCCTTAGGAGGGCGGAAATTGCAAAGGCAGTTCAGTCTTTCGAATGTTGACGCGTGAAACAAAACCGAGATCAGAACTGTCCAGGGAAAATCCGCTTTTATTTATGGCTTGTGCCTTACAGTGGAATACAATACGTGCCACAAACACTAATGAAGAAAGGCATCTCAATGGAAGATGCTGTCAATACAAACAGGGGAGGCGGTAGCACAGTGGTATTGTCACTGGGCTAGTATTCCAGGGACCCGGGGTAATGCTCTGGGGAGCCGCATTCGAATTCCCAGCAAGGCAGGTGGTGACATTTGAATCCAATCGAGAATTGAAAGCCTCATGATGACCAGGAATCGTTAGAAAAAAAAAATAAACCCATCAGGTTCATTAATGTCCTTCAGAGATGGAAATCTGTTGTCCTTACCTGCTCCGGCCTATATGTGACTCCAGACCCACAGCAATGTGATTGGCTCATAAAATGCCCTCTGAACAAGGGCAAATAGGGCCAGGCAATAAATGTTGGCTTAGCCAGTGATGTCCACATCCCATGAACAAATAACAATATAATCTCCTAGCCAAAACCAACAATGCCCTATTTAACTAGGGTCTCCCTCAGTCAATATACCAGTTTATGTCTATATCTAATGTGCTTAGAGATTATCTTCACAGCCTGCCCTCATGGTGCAGATACATCTTTAATCTTCCTGGCCTTCCCTTGCTGTTTCATTTTCTGCAAGGGATTTCTCAATACATTTCCATTCTGCAGCACCAACACCCACTAGCAAGGCCGGGTTTCTCCTACCTGGTAGACACCCGTGTCATGGAACAAATGGTCACTTGCGCATTCCAGCCATCCTTGTTTCACTGCTGCATCTCCCAAAGGGAGTTCTTGGTGCTAATGTGGCTGTTATCATTGTTGTTTCTCCTTCTTCTAATTCTTCTTGTTCTACTTGTTCCTCTTCCTCTTCCTCATCTTCTCCTTCTCCTTCTTCCTCATCTTCTTCTTCTTCTTATCCTTCTTCTTCCTCTCCTTCTTGTTCCTCTTCCTCTTCTTCTTCTTGTCCTCTTCTACTTCTTCTCCTTCCTCTTCTTCTCCTTCTTGTTCCTCTTCTTCTTCTACTTCCTCGTCTTCCTCTTCCTCTTCTTCTTCTTCTTTTTCTCATTCTTCTTCTGCTTCTTCTTTTTCTTCTTCCTCTTCTTCTACTCGTTCCTTTTCCTCTTATTCTTTTTCTTCTTGTTCCTCTTTTTCTTCTATTTCTTCCTCTTCCTCTTCTTCTCCTACTTCTTCCTCTCCTCCTTCTTTTTCTTCCTCTTCTTTCTTCTTCTTCTTCCTCTTCTTCTTCCTCTCCTCCTTCATTTTCTTCTTCTTCCTCTTCTTCTTCTTCTTCTTCCTCTTATTCTT